>VXBI01003415.1:219292-238654 GCA_013397375.1 Toxostoma redivivum
GCTGGGGACACGGACACGGCCGTGGGGCGGGGAGGGGGAGCCCACTTAGGGTACCCCAAAAGTGGCTGCCCCACTTGGCTGGGACCTCCACCCCGCACCCACATGAGGCATCACCCGACCCCTCCCCACCCACCCCTTCACCTCCAAATCCGCTCCCTAACATCACCCTGCGGGGAAACTGAGGCACGCCCCACATCCCGCACCCACGGGGAGGTGGCAGGGGGCTGGTGGCCCCTTCCCCACCTATCCCGACGTGACGGTGGTGCCGCTGCCCAGCTTGATGATCATCTGCTGGCAGTCGTGCAGCGTCCGGCGGTCGCCCAGCTTGTCCAGCGTGCGGGCAGCCTCGGCCAGCATCCCCACGCGCTGGCCCGGGCCCGCCAGGAAGCTGGGCGGGAGGTAGCAGCAGGCCAGCAGCAGCGCCTCGGCGTGTTCCCGTGGGGTGGGGTGGCTTTCGGGCTCGCCAGCTGCAGGGGACAGAGCCAAGGTCAGCACCGAGGGTGCTCGTGGAAGTCACTGAATAAATCTTGGGATCGGCACAGGGATGGGGTTATTCGCCCACCCTGGAGCTGGTGCCACCAGCAATGGAGGGGCTGGGAGCTCATGTGTCCCAGATCTTGGAGTGCTGCAGGTGGGAAAGGGATGTCCCACCCTATGTCTCACCCCATATCCCACCATCCAAGGCTGGTGGGGTGCTCTGGATGCAGAATGGGATTTCCCACTCTGTGTTCCACCACCCAAGATTTGTGGCATGGAGCAGGGTGTCACGCCCCATTTCCCATTGTCCAAGATGGTGACAAAGGTACCCCCACCCATGTCCCACCACCCAACGTGCTGGGGCACTGTGGGTGCAGAGCAATGTGTCCCACCCCTGTCCCACCACATATCCCACCACCCAAGGCTGCTGGGGTGCTGCAGGTGAGGATTGAGGTGTCCCACCCCATCTCCCACCCTGTGCTCACCTGTTTTGCTGCCCTGCACCCCTCTCCTCCGCAGGCTGCGGTCCAGCAGCTGGTGGGTGCGTGTGGGGCTGGCCCGGGCCATCAGCCTGGCAGTGGCTTCGTGCAGGAACACCTGGATTGGGGGGGACGGTGAGCACAGCCAGGTGCAGGGCACCAGGGGACCCAGCAGGTGACAGGCTGGGGGGCTCACCCGGCGCATGGCGGGGCGCAGGGTCTGTGCCAGGCGCCGCAGGCTGCTGAGGTCCTGCTGGAAGCCGCGGAGCTCCAGGGCGGATGCCTGGTAAAGGCAGCTGCGCTGCTGGCTGGCCCCCATCTGCTGCTGCCACAGGTTGGTGCGGGTGACCAGGAGCAGGTCACAGAGCAGGAGCTGGACTGCCTGCGGGGACAAGGGGGTCGGGGTGAGCAGGGGGTGGGACAGACGGACGGGGGCATGAGGAGGTCGCTGCGGGCAGGCGCTGCTGCGCGGGACCCCCGCCGGGCTGCATGGCAGGGGCATTGCACTCCCAGTCTGACACATGCAATGCAACTACAATGCACCCCCGCGAGGGTCGGGGGCACCTCCCGCCACGGCTGGGGAGACTCACAGCCACTTCGTCCCTCCCCAGCCCAGCTCACCTTGTCGATGGTGCCCTTGGGGGGGCTGCCCATCTCCAGGCTCTCCCGCAGGCAACTGCTGGCCTTCTCACAGTGACTCAGGGTGGCCTGGCTCCCGTCCTGTTTGCTCAGCAAGGCACGGACAGCTCGGAAAGAGTGCAGGGCAGCACGGGGAAGGGGCTTCCTGCAAGGTGGAAGGGACATGGTCACTGCAGACTCCTTGCTGTGCCCCTCCTCAACAGACACCAGGTGCTCCAAGTGTGTTCAGAGAGGCCAAGCCAGTCCAAGGGTGGGAGGAGACACGCAATGAGGTGCCATCCCTATCCCCGATGTCCCCAGCACTCACTCAGAGCTCTGCAGTGCCCGGGGCATGGTCTCCACCAGTGGGTAGAGGCGCTCAGCCCCCTCCTCATCCCCCTGCAGCCAGTGGATAACGATGCCAATGAAGGATGCCCACCATTTGGACACGGGGTCAGTGCCTGCAGGGTGGGAGGGACACAGGAGCAGGGTGTTTGCACTCCCATGGCCCCCCACATGAAGTGATCCCAATGAGGGACACGCCAGCCTCACCTGTGACAGCCGCCAAGCCGGACGTGATGGAGGGCACGGGGCCAGGCGTGCCACTGACATCCGAGCAGCCATTGAGCAGCTGGAGGTACTCGAGGGCATCGGAGAACCGCCTGTGGGAAGGGGTTGTGAGGGGGCTGGCCCCACACCAGGCACGGGGAGAAGGTGCCCACCCCAGTACTCACCCCTCTCCCTGGGCAGTGGGACGGCCGGGCTCAGGCATGGCCACACAGCACAGCGCCTTCTCCAGGAGGTGCTCACGGAACAGCTGGGTCACCTGTGCCAGTGGGTCCACTGGGGCACAGAGATGGGGTCAGCAGGTACACCACACCCCAAAATGGGGGCTGAGGGGTTTGGGAGCTTGAGGTCACCTGGGTTGCCAGCAGAGCTGTAGATGGTTTCCCTGGGGACACCCTTGACTGCCCAGTCCCCATCAACAAAGAAGCGGTGTCCCAAGGGGTGGCAGAGCCACTGCATGGAGGGGGGCACGGCCCCACCATGGGACAGGGCCACACGCCGGGCACTGCAGAGGAAGGGACGCTGCAGGGAGAGCAGAGGGTCAGGAAGGACCTGAGACCCCAATCCCAGGGGACACAGGGGGCACCCCAGTGCCCCACACTCACCGCCAGGAAGTGGAAGCAGCGGTGCAGGCTGGCCTTGATCCGCAGGGCAGCTGCCACGTAGATCTCAGCCAGCGCTGCCACAGAGATGGCGTCACCAGCACACTCAGCCAGGTTGACAGCGCTCAGTGCCAGGTTGATGGCCAGCAGATGTCCCCCAGCCTGCTTCCCTATAGAAATGGGGACAGAAGGCTCAGGCATGGGTTTGTGGGGACACACAGGGCACAGGAGTCCTCAGCCCCCATGTCACGGGGCCATACCGGCGAGATGGAGCTGGTGCAGGCGGTGATAAGCCATGGCAGCATCGCGGGCGCTCTGGCGGACGTGGGCAGGGGGCGGGGGGTCCGGGCGCAGCCCCCCAGCACGGGCAGCCAGCCAGCGACCCACCCAGAGGCGCTGGAGCAGGTGGCGCAGGAGAGTCCAGAGCAGGCTGCAGGCCAGGTCCCCGTGGGACGCCGGCAGCGGCCGCCCCAGCGCCCCGAGCGCCGTCCGCAGGTGCTGGGCTCCCTGCGCGAAGTCTCCCTGCACCCCGGAGAGACAGGGTCAGTGTGGACAGGATAAGGGGACAGGGCAGGTGGGGCAGGGGACATCGTGCATGGTGGGACATACCCGGTCAAGGTCGAGGTCGGCCTGCCGGCGGTGCCGCCAGAAGAGGATGGAGGGCTCGGAGTGGGGGCGAGTGACGGGCTCCCCGCAGACGAAGAGCCGCACCACCGCGCCCAACACCAGCGCCACGTTCAGTGCCCAGAAAGCCAGTGTGGGCCACAGCCACTGCGTCCACCCCCATGGGTCCTCTGTGCAGGAAAGGGGTCAGCAACGCCCCACCAATGCTGCCCTGTGCCCACCCCAGGGTCTCCATGTCCTTCATTCCATGTCCACCAAAGAGCCTCCACCCAATCGTGTCCACCCCGACAGATTCCATCCCAACGGTCTCTGCCTCACACACACCCCAGGATATCCATTCTGGTGGCCTTCACCCTGTGCCCATCCCAGCAGCGTCCACCCAATGGCCTCTGCCCCATGTCCACCCCAATCATCTCCCATCTCAGATGAGACCCCCCTCCTGATGGCCTTCACCCCATGTCTACCATGATCATCTCCACTGTGATGGTCATCACTCTGACACCCCCCCTCCCAACAGTCTTAACCTCACAGCGACCCAAACAGCCTTGAGTCAGGGAGCTCCTACCATACCTTCACCCCAACATCCTGCACCTTGATGGTCTTCACCTCAACAGACTCTAGCCTGTGCTCACCCTGACAGCCTCCATCCCACACCCATCCCAACAATCTCCATCTCAATGTCCCCCACACCAGAGCTTACCCGAAGTGCCAGACTTAGCCATGATGCTCCTGCCGGGACCACCGGTGTCCTGGTTTCCCAGGGGGTCTGGGGAGCCAGAACCCCGGAGGAGGGAGGCCAGGGGGTTGAAGGAGAGGCAGAGGAAGACGAAGGTGCACAGGGCCATGCGGGAGCGGTCCAGCATTCCCTGGCTGCTGGGTGAGGCCAGCGGGTGCTCCTGCTTCACCTGCACAGGCAGAGCTTCTGTGAGCCTGGGACACAGGCATGGATGTGGGGTGGTGGGCACAGGCATGAGGTATAGGGCATGGGATATAGGGCACAGCATCCAGAGCATGGGGTACACGGCATAGAATATAGGGTGTGATGATGAGGGACGGGCATGGGATATAGGGCATGGGGTACTGGGCATGGTGATGAGGCACAGGCTGGAATACAGAAGCGTGGATTTCAGGGTATAAGCATGGGGCACAGAACACATTTTAAGGGTAGAACAAAACTGCCTGCACACCCAGCCCCAAATCACGTGAGGAGCAGCCTCAGAGAACAAGACCAGGGCGCTCAGCTCTTTCCCCATCTGGTACACTTTGCTTTTGGCAACTCCTACGCGAAGCAGCAGATCCCCTGCCCCCCTCAGGGCAGAGAGATGCCCCCCAGCCCTCCCTCACCTTGCCAGGGGCACAGAGGGGGCTCTCGGGCTCCGAATCGCTGCTGCTGTTGCTGCTGCCACCGCTGAGCGAGAGTGGGCTGCTGTGGGATGGCGAGCCCACGTCGGAGGGTGGTGGTGTCAGCATCTCCATCACCTCTGCCTTCACCACCTCCATGGGGGCCTCTGCCTTGGCCCCCCGACTGCAGTGGGTGCCCAGGTCCTTCGCAGGCTCTGCAGGAAGCGGAGTAAGCTGATGGCTGCTGGGGGCATGGAGCTAAGCTCCCCACCCCAAGAGCTGCCCTTCCACTCACGGTTCTTCTGCATGGCCATCTTCAGGGCGAGGTTCTCCTGCTTCAGCTTCTGGTTGCTCTGCTGCAGGAAGCGGATGTACTCAATAGCCTTCCTCAGGATTGCTGACTTGTTGAGCTGCCAGCGGGCAGGGACAGTTCAGCCCAAATTCCAGGCAAATCCCCCTCATTGCCCAGCCCTGCCCCACCACCCCCTGTTCCCACCTTGGCCTCAGTGCCCACCACCAGGTCCTTGAGCTCCACAATCTTGTCGTTGATGGAGGAGCGGTAGCGCTTCTCGATGGCGTTGTGGGCCGTGCGCTTCTCGCCCCGGCTCTGCACCAGCGCCGGCTTCCCGCTGGGTGCCAGCCGGTTGATGGGCAGCTTCTCTGCATCCACCACCAGTGGCACCGTGGCCAGGATGGTCCCTCCACTCACCAGCGCCTGCAGGGGAGCAGGGTGGGGTCAGTGACGGTGCAGAAGCATCTCCCCACCTTGCAGCTTCCAGTGGTGGCACCTACCGGCACCTGGAGCGGGGTGGCAGAGCCACTGGCACTGGTGGCCAGGGAGGCAATGGTGGAAGTCTTGGCACTGCTGGCGTCTGTCTTGACGGCAGTCAGCAGCAGGGAGTCAGCCTTGATGAAATGGGGCTGCAGGAGCACCTGAGGGGCAGTGGGGGTCAGTGGGGCTGTGGGGGTCATCAGGATTCCCCCCCCCAGTCCTGGCCCTGGGCTTACCGGCACTGGCTGGATCTGTGGTGACACAGACTGGGTGGTGGGGGTGGCAGGGGCCAGGAGCTGCTGGGGTGCCACACTCTGCACGGGGCCAGGCAGTGTCACGGGCTGGCTGGATTGTGGAGCAGGCAAAGGGCTGGGCAGGGTCTGCCCCGTACTCCCAGGCTGCACAGCTGGGCATGGAGCAGAGGACAGCATTAAGAGAACCCCTGGCACCAGCCCACCCCACACAGCCCCATCCTGCAGGGACACATCCCCCTTCCAGCCAGACCACCACCCTGAGAGCACCAATCCCTCCCTGCACCCCCAAATCCTCACCAGAGAAGCTGTGCTGGTTCTGGTAGCCCACCAAAGGCTGGGGACTGAACGGGCTGGGGGACGCAGAGACGAAGCTGGGGGCCAGCATGACACCGGGCTGGGGCTGGCTGCTGGGCACCACGGATGGCTCCTCCTTGACTCCCAGGGTTGGGGCCGGCAGGAGCGGGGCTGGGGGCGGCGGGGGGAAGGTGGCCATGCCAGGGGGCCCCCCATAGGTGCTGCCGGTGGGGGCGGTGGGGGGAGGCTTGCTGGGACCCAGGAAGGTGTTGAGGCTGCCTGGCGTGGAGGGGAGCCCCGGGGGCACGGTGCTGTCCGGGGCACTGAACGGTGAGTCGAACAACCCCGAGAAGTCATTGTCCGGCGTGTTGATCAGCTGTAGCATGTCTGTAAAAAACACATCCCCCCTGTCATCAGCTGCTATGCTGCACCTCCCAAAATGGGCTTGGGCTGGCCCCGTGCTGCCCTCCCCATAGTGCAGCATTTAGGGGGCAGATCCCCATAATCCAGGGGCAAAATTCCCTGAGTGCTCGTGAATCTGCTGTGCCCTGTTCCGCTCAGCCTCCCACCCATCCTGACGTTGGGGAAACTGAGGCACGGAGCTCAAAACGGGGCTTGGCCAACAGCTGTCAGTGTTACTCAGCCTGGTCTGGGAGTGGCAGGGCACATCTCAGTGTGTCTCTGATATTGAGCGGGGCTTGTGCCAGCTCATTCATTCATTTATTCTGTACTGGGAACCCTGACAATCCCCAAAACACCCCTGAGGGGGTGCTCAGACTGGGACAACGGGGTGGCACCCTCAGGATGTGCCAGACCCCAGTGCCAGGTGTGCTCGATCACAACAACCCTCAGGAGGATAGCTGGGCAAGCACAGGGCTAAAACAGCCTGAGTGGGGGTCTGTCCCACTCAATGGGACCTGGGCGCCCTGGGGTGCCCCTGGGGTCTCGGCAACACCTTCATGCTCCCACCATGCAGGGATGCTCCCATCCCGGTAACCCCAGGCACATCCCACCGGGGGCTCACAGACCCCAGGATACCCCACACTCCGGTACCCCCAGGCTCACCCCACCTGCACGCACAGACCCCGGGATACCCCCAGGGCACCCGCCTCAAAGCACCCATCCCCGGGATGTCCCCACCGAGCCACACAGCCCCCGGACACCGCCCTCCGCATGGGGTGCAGCACTCCGACCGTGACCCCGGCAGACGAGGAGGAGGAGGAGGCTGGCGAGGCGGGGGTACCTTCAAAGGTGCATTCCATGCCGGTGGGAGTGGGGGGATTCCCAGTAGGAGGCTGCAGCCCCCGTTCAGCCCCGTGGCCGGCAGCGAAGAAGCCCGGGATATTTTAAAGCCATCTTCTCGCCTCCTCCCCGGCGCCCTCCCCGCGCTGCCCGCGCCAGGGCTGGAGCGCGGCCGGGGATGGATGGGGTGATGCGACTCCGCCAATCGCCGCCTGCGCGCCCGCCGGCCGCCCCCGGCCAGCCCCCGGCGCCCAAGGTGAGCCCGGCACCGGGTTACTCTCGGGCACCCGCCGCCAGCCGCCCGCGGTTACTCGGGGTCACACTCCGTTAACCCCTCTGCCCACCCCAGCCCGGTGTGACCCCCCTCATTCATTGCGCAGGAGTAACCCCACAACCATCGGTGTCTGTACACAGCACTGTTACACCCCAAAACACATCCTGCCCTGTGCAGGTGGGTGTCCTGCCGAGGGGCTCCCAGCCCCCTCCTTCCACTCCCCCTCTCAAGGCTCCCTCGTGGTGCAGAGCAAAGTCTAGGGTTGCTTCCCCCCCCCCCCCAATGCTTCCTGTTGCCCAGTTTGGAGGTGAGCACAGCTGTCCCACCCTCCTGGCACCTTCCAGGTGTTTCTCTCCTGTGGCACCCGCTGCCACCCAGGCCATCAGCAGGACATGGGAACCCATCAGTGCCACCTCCGCCCCCCCCGTGGGAAACTGTGGGGCAAACCCACTCGTCTGCGGGTCCTGCCGGGTCCCAGCAGGCTCAGGGCACGCACATCCCTGGGCACACATCCCACATCACCCTAGGGTTGATAAAGGGATAAGGGACAAGCCATGGCCAACTGGGGACCAGTGACAAACCCACTTTGGGGAACAGTGGGGTACAAGGTGGCCCGGCTGGCTGTGATACAAAGGAGCACGGCAAAACCCCACAGTGGGAAAACCTCATCCCATACGGCACCACTCAGCCCTGGCACAGCTCCTGCTTCCCTGCCCACGCCAAAACCTCGCCAAGAAAAGCAGGTGGCACCTGGATCTGCTTTGATCCACCCCGACTGCCACTGGGATGAACCTGCAGTCCTGGGATGCCATCTCCACCCCAGATCTCGGAGGAGAGACCACCACGGATCACACAGTGGGGCAGGTCTTGGAAGGTTCAAGTCCCGTGCCCGTCCCGCCGCGTGTTCCACCGGCTGTGCCGGATGGCGGGATCGACAGAGCTGGTGGAGCACGTGGCAAGACGGGTGCGGGGCTTCCCGACAGCTGGGATCCCAAATTTTTTGAGATCCCAAATTTTTTAGGATTCCCCAGTTTTTTTGCTAAAGCCTTGGAAACACTGAACTCTGAACACGTGGTGCTATGGTGGTGGGAAGTGGGTCCCCTTGAGGAATGTGTCCCTTTGGGAAATGGGTTTCCTCCGGGAATGGGTCCCTTTGGAGCATCCCCATCTCACGGACCCCAAACCGGGGGGGAGGGGTGTGCCAGCCCCGGGGTTGGAGCAGAGCGGCCCCATCTCTCTGAGCACACGCCGGGTGGATGGGCTGGGAGAACCCAGGCGTCCTGGAGGGAACGACCGAGAGTAACCCCGCCGGTGACGTCATGGAGGGGGCGGGGCTACCGGCGACACGATGCTGCGACCGGGAACGGGGGGGGAACGTCGGAGCTGTCCCGGTAGCGGCACCTCCAGCCCGGAGGTCCCGGTGTCCGGTGTTTCCCCACCCTGAGCCCCCCCGCTTTGGAGCGGCCCCCGGTAACGGANCTCCAGCCAGGTCCTGAATTTGCACAAGCCTGGTTACACCCCCAGCCCGGTCCCGGCTGTGCCCCAAGCCCCCGTCACGCCCCCAGCCATATCCCGACCATGCTCCAAGAGCCGGTATCGCACCGTGCCCAGCCCCCGGCCATGCACCGAGCCGAGTTTTCCCCCAGCCCGGTCCCGGCCGTGCCACAGCCCGGTCCCGGTCATGTACCGAGCCCCAGGACTGCACCGCACCCACAGCCCCGCCGTGCACCGAGCCCCGGTTATAGCCCCAGCCCGGTCCCGGTCATGCCCCAAGCCCCGGCCATGCCCCGTCCTGTCCCCGCCGGGACGCACCGTCGATGTCGCTGAGCAGGGCCGTGTCGATGTCGCTGGTCCCGGAGAGGCCGAGCGACGGTGCCAGCCCCTCCAGGGCCGCGTCGTCGAAGGCGAGAGCGCTCATCCCGGCGGCTCCAGTGGCTCCCGTGGCTCTCGGTGGCTCCGGCGGCTCCGGCAGCTCGGGCGGCTCTAGGGGTGGCGGGGCCGCCCGCCCGCCATGGCCGCGCTGGCCCGGGCACAGGCACCACGGGGACGAGCCGCCAAGTTGCTCCCGAGAACCGTGNAGAGCGGTTCTGCATCGACTCCACGCTCCTGCAGCTCGGTGTCCCCCCCTCCCCACGCCGGGCCCGGCGCCGAGCACGGTCCGCCGGCCATGCACCGAGTTCTACCGTGCACCGATCCCGCTGCCCCGGCCAAATGCCGGTATCAAGCTCCCTGACCGTGCACCGAGCCTGGACGCCATGGCCACGGCCATGCACCNCCCCAAGCCCCGGTTATAGCCCCAGCCCGGTCCCGGTCATGCCCCAAGCCCCGGCCATGCCCCGTCCTGTCCCCGCCGGGACGCACCGTCGATGTCGCTGAGCAGGGCCGTGTCGATGTCGCTGGTCCCGGAGAGGCCGAGCGACGGTGCCAGCCCCTCCAGGGCCGCGTCGTCGAAGGCGAGAGCGCTCATCCCGGCGGCTCCAGTGGCTCCCGTGGCTCTCGGTGGCTCCGGCGGCTCCGGCAGCTCGGGCGGCTCTAGGGGTGGCGGGGCCGCCCGCCCGCCATGGCCGCGCTGGCCCGGGCACAGGCACCACGGGGACGAGCCGCCAAGTTGCTCCCGAGAACCGTGCCCGGAGCTGCCACCGGCGGGAAGGGCGGGGGGAATGGATGGAGGCGGGTCCGCCGCCGCGTCCCGCCCCGCACCGCCTCCCGCACCGCCCCGCAGCACCGGGACCCCCGGCGGCACCGGGAGGGGACCCCGCGACAGCACACAGGGACCCCCGGCACCGGGCAGAGAGCTGAGGAGGGAGAAGCGCAGGCTGCAACCCCTGCAGCGTCCTCTGGGGATGTCACTGACCCCTGGGGATGTCACCTGCCTCATGGGATGGGCACCGAGCCCTGGGGATGTCACCAGCCTCATGGGATGTCATTGACCCCAGGGGAATGGGCACCGAGCCCTGGAAACAGACACTGAGCCCTGGAAAGTCATCGATCCCTGGGGCTATCACTGAGCCCTGGGGACGTCATTCACTCCTAGGGACATTTGAGGACAGGCACCAAACCCTAAGGACAGGCACCAAACCCCTGGGCTGGACTCTAAACATCTGGGCTGGGCATCAGTCCCAGACAGGGCATGCAGGGAGCAGGTGGGAGGGCCAGTGTGGGCAGGTGGTGGCCGTGGCTGCAGAAGCCTCTGCACCTCGTGGAAGCCATGTGCCAGGGCAAGGTTGGGCCACTGAGCCAACCCTCTCAAGGGCCCTGGGCCTTACCTGTCCCAGCTCCAGAGTTCAGAGCATGTCCCCACCTGTGCTGCCTGCCCATGGGTGGGAGAAGCTGTCACCCTCCTGGTTAGGGACACACCAGTGCTGCCCTGTGAGCTTCAGCTGAGCTCATGCACCCTCCTGGGGGCCATCAGTTGTGGGATCCAGGAAAAATGCTGGTGCCTCAGCACTGGGATCAGTGCTGTGGCTGCTGCCCAAGCATGGTAGGTGTCTGTGAGAGTCTCGTGCCAGGAAAATGCCATGCCATGTGCCCTGCAGAGCTCCATGGTCTGTCCTGCTGCTGAGATTCATTTAGGACAAGAAAATGCACTGCAACACCAGCTCTCTGGAAGTTTGCTCTCTCCTCTTCTGTGCCACCAAGCACGATCTGAGGCTGGGAATTCATTAAACCTGGCTGCACCTTAGAAACTTCCCTTTGGCCTGACTGGCTCCCACATGGTGGCAAAGCAGGCACTCCTCTGCAATACAGGGATCCCCTGTGTGGCCCAGAGCACATCAGGGCTCACTGGGCTCACAGAACAGGGGGTGCACAGCCCTGCTTGTCCCCTCTGCACCCTCACCCCATTCCAGCCTCCTCAATCTGGGGACATTGACCTGTGCCCGAGCTGGGGACGAGCCCAGGGAATCCTGGCTCAGCTGTGCGCCAGCAGCTGGGGCAGCGTCACCGCGCACGGGGCAGCATCAGCCGCTCGGACATCCAGAGCAAACACCACTGAGGGAACAGGGATCACACGGGCGAGAGATCCATGACCTGACATGGGACATGCGGGGAATCAAGTGCTTCCCCCCGTTTTTATTTGGGTAACTGGGGAGAAGCCAGGCTCCATGGTGGTGGTGTTTCCCTTTCCTCAGTGCAGTCCATGTGCTGGGGGAGGAGAGGGCAGGTTTCCAGGGTTGGGGAGATGGATGTGCCGTGGCCCCTACGGATTTAGAACAGCATTGTGCAAGCGTGGGGGGTCACAGACCTTTAATAACCCATGCAAGATCCGGGGCACAGCCTTCCCTGAGGGATATAGAGGGACAAAACCACACAAACACAAAAGTAGAAAACCACACCAAAACATGGAAGGGGGAAATAACACACGTAAACACAGCTTATTTTTTGCACAAGCTGTGTGCAAAGCTGGATTTTGCCAGGCCCCTTCCCCGATCCCGATAGTCCGAGGACGCCGGGAGTCCACCAGTGATGCTGTCCCTGCTCCGGGCTCGGGAGGACACCCCAGCGAACAGCAGCATCCTCCACGCACTGGGGGGGAAGGACGAAGCAGCGCGGCGGCTCCGTGGGCCGGCTTTGGGGGCGATGGATTCCACGCGGGGTGGGGCTCCCGGGGGTGCGCTGGGTTGCGGAGTAGGGAAAACCCCGCCCGTAGGACCAGGGCCACGCAGCCAATAAGCGCGGCTGCCCTGAGTGGAGTGATTCTACATCACGGCTCAGGGCCCGCGATTACATCATGTCAGTCCTGCGGGGATGGCGGACCGGCCACGTGGTCGCTCCGGAGTCGCTGAGACGTTTTCCCGAGCGCAGGCTTGGAGGAAACCGCAGGATGAGACAAGAAAACAAACCTGCCCCGGGATAGTTGGGTTCTGGCCACCGAGCCGGCCGGGCAGGCTGGTGCGGCTCCGCGGGGCTCGGGCTGTGGAGCATCTCCCCGAGCGGCACCGCAGCTCCGGGATGTGCCGTGCCTGAACGCTGCAGCCCCAGAACGGAGCATCCCCCGTCCTGCTGCCCCCTCGCTCAGCCAGCTGGGCTCTCCCAAAGCAAATCCCCCACTCCCTCCCACCTGCCAGTACATCTTAGCCCCGCGCTGGAAAGCAGCCTGCCATGCTCCGTGCCCAGCCTCTGGCATCCTGCCTGCCCCGGGGGTAGTTTTGCTCTGGCAGAGCGCGGCGTTAATCATTAGTCTGTGTCGCAAACAGATTGAAAAGACTCTTCTCTCCTTCACTGCCTGTAACTCGGCTTTGCCAACTGTCCCTTCCTGAGCCACAGCTTGGGAAGGCACAGCCAGGTTTGGTGGCACTCCAGTGCAGCCCCTGCTCCGGGTCTATTTACCCTCGGGGTGAAATGAGGAAAGGCAAATGCACCTGTGGTCATTTCCTATTTGCACTGGCATCCAAACCTGCTGCCCAATGCCAGAAAGCAGCGACACTCAGCTTGCCCGAGGCTCTGCCCATGTGAGGCTCGGTGCTGTGCTCTGTGCCCGGGCTTGGCAGCCCACGGTGGAGGGCAGTGATGTGTGGAAGCCCCCAGCCTATGCTGGGAGTTTGCACGGTCACTGTGGGAGCAGGTTGGGAGAAGAGAATCCCATCAGGATTCACAAACCCGGGGAGCCATGCTCAGTTTGGGGAGTTGGATCACAGTGCCTGGAGGGGCACACATGGGAAAAGCAAGTCCCTATGTGCTTATCTTGTTCTTACACTCTTCCCTTTGCACCCACTCTGGCCCCTGTTGGAGGCAGAATTTGGGGTTAGAGGGATCTTTCCCTCATGAGTGTAACGGTGGGGCTGCAGAGGATGATGTGGTGAAGCCCCTGGAAGGAACAGCCCCCTGCTCCAGCAGCCCCTCACTCCCAAATCCCCCACTCCCACAGTCCCCGCTCCTAAATCCCCCACTCCCACAGCCCCCATTCCCACAGCACTGCACATTTCTGACCCGGTGCTTTTTGTGTGATTCTGCCCTGTCAGGGCAGCAGCAGCTCCACACCTTTCCCAACAGATCCAGGCCAGAATGTATCCGACATTGAGCCAGGCACATGATCAGTGCAGCATAAACAAGCTGGGGCATGCTAATTAGCTGTTTAATGCAAATATGTGGCTACAGGGAGGGAAAACTCATCTTTCCAGCTATTCCACACCCCTCTCCCCAGATTTAAACAATCAAAGTGGTTCTCCACCTGCAGAACAGAGGGCACCATTCTGCCAAACTGGTTCGGTTTTGGCCAATGCCACTTCTCTGGAGTTCCTAAGCTGGTGCTCTTCCTCCTCTACCCATCAAACTCATCATCATAATGGGGATGTTGGAACAAATTCCTGGCTGATGAGTCAGGAAAGTGGCCCTCGGATGGGCTGGGAACATCAACCACCACTTTCTAGGTCACCAGGGTGGTGATCCACAGTTGCCCTCCAAGGACTACCAGTTAAGCCCTGCCAGGTGGGCAGGTGTCCCACCAAGCACCCAGGCTGTCACCTGTGCATCTGCCTGATGCCACCCTCAAAAGATGGGTGGGACACGAGTTTGGCAGCACTGGCAACACAGCACTGACGGCAGCACGAGCCATGCAAAGATACAAAGAGCAACTGCTGGGGACAAACCTTCTCCCAATGGGAATACCCAGGTTCTGTCTCCTGGAGGAGACCGAGGTCTTCCAGTTTTGACATCTGGTGGGTACCCAAGGGCTGCACATGTCCCCTGTGCTCACTCATTCCCTGTGCTCAGGCCAGGCAGTGGAGACAAGCAAGTCCCCAGCTGAGAGACAGACGATAGCACCCCCAGCTCACACTAATAGTGTATTTATTGGAATATCTCACATGCAGGAACCAAGGAGATGATTTCTGGAGCAAGTTAAACAATGGTAGATTAATACAGTTGTCTCATCCGTAACGGAAACACTTTCTACTTGAATACAGCAATGTTTTAGTGTTGGGTTTCTCTGCTTTTTGTGTATTTTGTTTCTCTTTACATAGTCGATCTCTTTAAACAGTTATGTCCCCTTTCTCCCCCTACCCCATTCCCAAACAAAAAAATATCCAGTATCTTCAGTAAATAAATATTATCCACTTTTATCTGGAAAGCCTACAGCTGTAATATACAGAGAAGCTATTACACAGGTTACATTTGTAGGGTTAACAACAGCTCATAGGAACATGTAGGGAATGAGGAGCTCGTACTCATAAAAACACGGAGCAGGGTGGGAATTTTGGAGTAGTGGGTTTACCGTGGGCTAAAGAGAACTAGCACCAGAGCTCAGCACTGCTCAAAGCCAGCTGGCTCTTGGTGATACACAGCCTCACCTCTCTCCAGGTGAGGAGGAGGTGTGCAGAACCTGGGGCTGGAGCTGGCAGGCACAGCCTGCTCCAGAGGCTGTGGTTTGGACGGGTGGAAGGTGCTGTGTGGGCACCTCGTCTCCTTGGCTGCTGGGAGCCCACAGCAGCGGAAGGGTTACCTCCAACACAGCTCTAAATCCACTCACTGCTTCACTGTTTCCATAAAAATAACTGTTCTGAGCTGTTTTTTTCCAGGGGAGGCTCCGCAAGGCTTGTGGTGAGCCCTGAGGAGGTAAACAATGACGGAGCTGGATGGGGATGGAGATAGCACAAGCAGTTCCCACTTCGGGGCTCCCAGCAGCCACAGGACACTCAACAACTCACCAGATGAAACAGTGTTAGAAATGTTGTTTGCTCTCCTGGGCTGCATATCCTGTCCCTGTAAGTGACATCAGGAGAGCAGGGAATAGAGGAGCAAGGACAGGCTGGGAGCCCCTGCACAGAGGGGCCATCACCCCTGCCCTGGGCCTGAAATCATGGCCAGGATCTGTTCTTCCACCACTGGAGGGAAACATCTCGCCACCACAGCCAGCCAGCTCCCAGTCCTCCATTTCAAAGTGGAAACAGCCAATGTATCCCATCAAAAAACGCTGAATGAAGTCAAATAGAAATCCTCACTAAAAAAATCCTTCAGCTTGGAGGTGCAAGAGCAGCCCTGGAGATGACAGAGTTTGATCAGCACATCCCAGAGATGAAGGCTGTGATAATCAGAAGGGAAAAGGAATGTTGGAGGCTACGTGAGGGTCCCAGTATGGACCAGTCTCAGCGTTTACGCTGTTCCCTTTAAGAGACACCATGCTACGTTTTTATGAGCAGTTCTCCTATGAGCCTTACTTACACCCTAAACACCCTAAATGTCTGTACAGCACATTGTTATCTATTACACCTGCTGAAGATGCAGCTGAAATCTACACAGAACAATTAATAAAAAAAACAAACCCCAAATGATATATTTAAATAGAAACCATTGATTCCTTACATCTCAGCACATGAAGAGTTAACAGAAGAGGTTAAAAAACACACTGGAAAGAAAATATATAGACAAAATAAATATTTTAACCTAGAATAGGGCACGATTAGAACTTTAAAAGGACCCCGAGAATAATTTAGTGTCATTGAGTGTCAAGCTGTGATTCTTAATATGCCTAGAAAGCACTGGGATGTTATTTCTTATGGAAAGTGGATCAGGCTGCAGCTCCATCCCTGTTCTTGCAAGCGTTGGAGCCACACAAGTCCTCTGCCCACTTGCACAGAGGAAGCACTTAAGAGTGAAAGCGGAGGAAGGATAAATTGAGAAGTTGGTCTCCTGAAGTGAAAAACCCCTTCCCTTTCCCTCAAACAGTTCCGACTGCTCCAGTTTTCAGCAGACCACAAGAAGACAGGGAAGATGAGAGATCCTGATACAGGACATTTGGGAAGCTCTAGCGTAGCTCTTGTATTTGTTAAAGAAGGTTTGGGCTATACCACCTGTTCTGCCACACTCTGCTCCCTTTGGTGCTTCCAGCCCTGAGAGCCAAGTGTGGTGGATTTGGGCTCCAGATCCATCCCGGGTCTTTCCAAAAGTACATTTCCTCCCAAGGAAGGCATCTCCTGGGAGCTGCCCTACTTCCAGCAAAGCCATCACTTGTGCTGGTGGCATCTGCCATTCCCTGCAAGCAATGCCACGGCTTTCCAGAGGATAATGCAGAGTGTCAGCAGGGACCATGGGCTGCCTGGGGCTGCACACACCAAAAGAGCCCCCTGAGCTCTGCCAACACACGTTTTGTATTTTCCCCCCAGTCTCAGCCTTCTCATTCCACCTCCTTTCCTCCCATCCAGAGAGAGCAATCACTGAAAGCTCTGCAGAATCTTCCAGAAAGGGACCAGATTCTCCCTAAAGCAACACCTTGGAGGTGCCAGGACAGGTTTAGTGTGACAGAAAAAAAGCATTAAAAGCACACTCTCTCAGCACCTTTTGGCTGAGGGGTGTGGGATGAAGGGCCAGCACAGCTGCAGCAATAGGACACTGCAGGGGCTCGGTGACAGTGACATCCATGCCACTCTGCACCATCTGAGAGTGTCCCCATGCCTGAGCACTGTGATTATCTCCTCTGGCTTGGCAGGGAAGCTGGATTAACATGCTTAGAATCACCTGATGTGGCCATTTACAGGGTCAATGTGTTACAAGGATTTAGGAGAGAAAATACACACTTAAAACACCCACAGAGCTTTCTGCATTGACAGGAATATCAGCAATTCATTCTATGCTGGTGAGACTGCTCAGGCGATCACCAGATGCCATCTGAAATCAAATCAGCGCTGCCATAGAAGTTTCCTCAGGTTTCTGGGAGCTGGTGGCCACATCTGATGTGTTGCAGCAAGCTGGCAGTGCCAATCCCTGAGCGTTGGGCTCACCTTGTGTTGAGCAGTGAGAGCAGTGGGCAAGAGCAGGAGCACGCAATGCAGCCAAGGCAGACTGCTCTTTTCCAGACATGGAGAAGATGGAATGGGAAAAAGCCTCTGCAGACCCACACAGAAGGGCTTCAACTGGAGAGAGGGCCAGCAAGTGGGGAGAAAAGCTTGATCTCCAAGTTATCTCCATCCTTAAACTGGCTTTCCCTGTCCATTTGCAAGCTGTGCTACACAGAGCAGTGATGAGGTGTCACATCAGTGCAGAGGGGTGGCAGAACAGCCCTGCCTGGGCCCAGCTACATATGGAGGGATCCTGGAAGAGGCTACAGGCAGGGTAGAACAGAGCAGACAATGAGCAGGGAGAGCACAGAGTGAAACCTGACCTGGGACGGCCTGGAAATCCTGCACCAAATAACATTTCCCTTCAAAGATTAATGTGTCCGCTGTCAAAGTCCATCAGAGCTGCAATCAGGCATTTGGAAACAGGCTTTGTGTGTCACGACGTCCCAAAGGGGGTGGTCCTTAGAGAGTATGGTATGGGCTGATAAAATGCTATGCTCAGATAAAAGCTTCTATCACTTGGCCTAGAACAACTTTCAAGAGAGCTTGACACACATCAGCATCCTGGGAAGCTCAGACATGTCAGGTCAGAAGGAACTTGCCTAAGCCAAGGAACACCCTGAGGAAGAAGGGCTGGAGCCTGCTGCCTGTTTAGCTGATAAAGTGCCTCTCTGTCAGGATGGGAGATTCTCCTGCCATGCACTGCTCAGCTCTCTCTTTGATCCTGCCATCCTGCGCCACTGGCTTCCTCCCAAGGAACACGCTGGGGGATGCGGCGATGGCTGGAGCTGCCTGCTCCAGCTCTGCCTGTCAGCCCAGCAAGGCAGGCACACATGCTGGAATCCCTTCTGGCAGCCCCAGAGGAGCAGGAATCCTGGCCATGCCTCTGGCAAGCAAGGGAATATGCTTGTTTGCACAGGGACTGCAGCCCCGTAGGAGCCGGGAGTTAATGAAGGGCAGAAGGATCAAAGGACATTCCAAAAATTACAAATAGCACGGTCACAATCATTTCAACACTTTCTCAGGCCTAAAACTGGAAGGAAATGAGGAGTTTCACCTCCAGCACAGGCTGGCACAGCTAATCCCTCCATGGTAACCACCTCCCTCAGCGTTCCATACAAACCTCTGAGGTTTGCCTCTTTTCCTCATCCCTACCCCCAAGAACCAGCATGTCTATCCTACCAGGCATGGCAGGGAATCCAGGAAGCTCAGTTCACACCCAATCCATGAGCAAGTCCCATCCATCTGCATAGATGTTTACACCAAATGCAGAGCTCTACAGCCACCAAAGAAGAAATCTAAGATAAGGAGAAAATAGCCAAGCTATTTAAAAGGGCAAACACACTAGGGAGATTCCTGTGTGAAAATGGTCTCCCAAAGAGCGAGGTGCTTCCTGTGCCATCGTTATAGCAGCTATTTAGCCCAGCATTTTCCATCCTTATCAACTGCCAGAGCTACTGGACATGGCCAACAGACTGCTTCAAATTAGAGCAAGCCCAGATAAAACACAAGGTAAAAAATACCCTGTGAGATTTAGAAATGAAACGCCACAGAAAGTGGGGAAAAGCGACCACCATATGGTACCAGGAGATGTGTGAGTGGGAGAGTAAAGGATTTTAACTTGTGAAGCACATGTTGAAAGGGGAACAGTTGTTCCTTGCTGTCGAATCCAACACGAAAGCCAATACATTAACATTTTATCTAAAAATAAAGACACACTCCTCCTGAACATTCCAGCTCAGTCAATTACATGCTGATTGACAGAGCCGTCTACTTGGCAGGACCTGCCTACAGAAGAGGATGATCCCTACATAAATTGAAGGGCAAGGCTGCTCTCTCCCCCCTGGGCTTTTGTTTCAGCCCAGTGTGACGTACTGGTGCATTCTGAAGGGGTTTTCAGCATCAAGAGCTGGTTTTGTGCAGCTGGGACAGGAAGGAGGGGATTAAGCGAGTGCTGGAGAATCGTGGTCTGGCAGGAATAGTGTTGGATTTAAATAGAAAGAGTCAGCTTGTGGGGGTGGATCATTTGGGGAGGGAGGGAGGGAGGG
>VXBI01003423.1:0-16280 GCA_013397375.1 Toxostoma redivivum
GTCTCTTAAACCAAGACAGCACCTAAGAAGGAAAAGTAAAGAGGAAGAAGTACTAAAAGTAGTAAGCTACTTGCTGCGGTTTGCAGAACTGTAACAGGTTAGAAATAAATGCTAGATAGGAATAAAGGAACTGGCTTAATGTTAGATAGGAATAAAAGAACTGGCTTAATGATCAGTCAGTCATTATCATACAGAAAGAGGCCATTATAATTCAAATATAAAACCCAAAGTCTAGTTTTCACTATGCAAAACTGGGAGCTGGCTTGAAGTCCCTAAGCATTAAACCAGCAGAGTACTCTGTATTAAACACAGGATTTGGTGTCTATCCAAGTCTCAGGGATACTGGGCAAAACCTGCAGATGATAAGCTACAGCCACTCCACATTTAAACAGGTAGCTGCACCTAACACAAACAGCTATCAAAACAGTTCCAACACCCAGATCATCAGAATCACCTGTGGTTTGAATTTTTGGTGAAGGCATACTTTACTTTGAAGAAAAAAAAAATGTTGTATTGCAGACATAATAAGTTTTTAAAGGAAACTCTATGCTCTATCATAACGCTTCACAGTAAGGATCATCCAACACTTGCTAATTCTCTAGGAATTATTCTAGGAAAGGCCTCAAAATGTGGTTTGAGAGCAAAGTGGGTTCTTCTGTGTTCTCTGTCAGACACAAAACTACCTACACATCAAAGACTCATTCCCCTGAAATGAGCAGCATTCCAGCTGTGAAGCCAAACTTCCAACTGATCTCTGACATTAGCAGAACTGCATTAATGACTCAAGCATGCTAAGAAAAACTGCATCTTGAGGATGAAAAACTGCAAAGATAAAACATCTCCATAGTTCCTGCAGCATGGGCCGACACCCACAGCAGTGTTTGTTCTTAATCTCTGACTGCTATTACTCTCATTCATAAATCATTCTTCAATTATGAACAGTTTTAATTAGTAACATACCTCCTGTGCCTATGCCCTGGGCCATTTCCACTAAAACTATTAAACCACAGTGTCTCATGTGCAAACTAAAAGCACCAACAGCTTTTTTGGCAGGACTGTGAGCAATTTGTACTATTTTAAGAGCACAGCTGCAGGTAAGCACCTGATCACCCCTCCAAACAGTGGGCCCACAGGGGAATCATCTCAGCAAGAACATCCCATTCAAAGCTGGTAGGACAAAAGCATTGTGAAGCATGACAGCAAACTAGCAGTAAAAAGTCCCAGGTATTCAGCCAGCCAGTCACCAAATTAACTCTTCAACTTTCCTAGCTCCTCACCCTGGGCATTCCTCCCCACAGAGCTTCCCAGTCTGTATCCCTGCCTTTTGAAACAGAACCTCGATCGGCTCTCTGGTTTCAGAACTGGGAGACCAGCACCTAATAAAGCTGCTTTCTACAGGAATCCACATGCATTTTCTCAATCCCCTTTCTTACTGCCTTAGTTTCAAACAGAACTCAAGTCCCAAGAGTTTACCTCCCTTTCCTCTTTTACAACTACAGCTCAACATTGTTACACATCACTGTGTTTCTCCTAACAAACAGAATCAAGCTCTATGCTAACAGCTCAGAAATATAGACACTGGTATATCTCCAGATAAGAAAATAACTGTGAGGGTCCTGAACCACACAGCAATTTCTTCTTGCAAGCCCCATTCAAGCACCTGAGGGCCTCCTCTTGCAGGAACACAAGTTCGGCTTTCTGTCACCTTCAAACAAGCAGCTTCTGTATTACTCTTAAATTGACAGTTGATTTGAGCTAATGAAACATTAGAGTGGCAGTTGCTCTTTGGTATTTTTAAAGAAATATTTACACTCCAAGGGCTTAACCATCTTGAGATGACTCAGAGCCAGTAACAATCTTGGTTTGTACATGACAAAGTGAATAAATGTGTCCCAGATCTCACACAGCAAAGCTGTCAACCGATGAACAACTTTAGTTGGAAGGTTAAAATGGAATTAACTTACTATTTTGTATTATTTACATTCAATATTTCAGACCAATAGTTTTGCACAATCCTTTGAGAAACAGTGGAATAAACACTTCCAAACAAAACATATGGTGCTTCTGCCATCATGTATCAAGGCATGCTAGCACATTCCAGCTCTCATCCCACCTCCCCAAGTCACTCCTTTGCTTGTTCTATGGGCTGCACCCTATTTACATTTGTCATAACCAAAATATGGTATTCTGTAATACATGTGTGGCTCAGTTGGTTATTTAAGGGCCCTTTGCTATCCCATCTCTTACTCACCTGAACTAGTACCAACCATACCCCTGCCTAATGCTCTCAGTACACTCTGTCCAGTTGTGAGGGCTGTCAGAAACCTAAGCACATTTTGTTCAGCTACAGTAGTCACAGCAGGCTAAAACCCACCAAAATTGCAGTAACATCAAACATTGTTCACCAATGCACCAGGTGAGCACATAGTTTCTGTGAGCACCACACCTTCCCTTGGCCCATCAGAGTGATCAGGTAGCACAGCCTGCCCTCTAGTTTGTCATGCTGCTCTAGCAGCATAGCAAAACCACAGTCTCCTGCTTGGAATCAGACTGAGAATGAAAATAAACACAGGAGCTTGGGCCTTCTGGAGGGTAGGGTTGTTGTTTTTGTGTTTGGCTGTTTTCTTGGGGTTTTGGGTTTTTTTAATGTTGAATGTTATTACTAAGCCCTTTCTTACAATGCAAGAAACAGGTAGGCAGTGTTTTATTTTGTTTCAAATGAACTATAAAGACTGTTTCAAGTCAATACACCTTAATCAATGATAATTCCTGTTAAAGGCATGATCACCACCACCACCATTTGCTCTGGAGACTTCTTACTCAGTGCTGGCAGTTAATAATGAGTTTAATCAGGCATCCCTAAGCACAAACCAAAGCTGCTCACTCACCTGCACACTCTCACAGGCTGGGTACCCACCACCACGGTGTCCTGCAGGCATTTGAAAAAACAGAGATGTTAAGTATAGAAAACAAAAACTAATGAAAAGTCACTATTTTCCCACTTCTCAATTTCCCCACTGTCTATTCACTCTTGCAAAATATTCTGGAAAATTTCTGCTACTATCTGTCTCAAGGTATTTGCTCACTGTAAGATATAATTGCTCGCTTTAGCAAAACTAATTGTCAACCTATGCAAACACATGATAGACCATTAAATGAGAGGCAACTGTGAAGTACTGAAGGACTTATGCAGACAGTTTTCCCAGTTGTCTTAATTTTTAAGTTGTCTCAAATCCATTCCTAGTAGTAAAATAAACAGGCTTACAGTACCACTTTAGAATACCACACTGTTAAAAATTTTACCTCACCATTCTATAGAAAATAAAAAAAATCAAACCAACAAAAATTCTCTCCACAACTTTTATCAGTTTAAATGTGGTGGGTTTCACCTGGGCTAGACACCAAATGCCCATCAAAATGCTAACACTCCCCTTACTAGCTGGACAGGGAGGGGAAATATAACAAAGGGCTCCTGGGTTGGGACAAGCACAGGGAGGTCATTCACTAATTATCATGGGAAAAATAGACCCAGTTTGGGGAAATTCATTTATTACCCATCAAATCAGAGTAGGGTGATGTGAAATAAAACACCTTCCCCGCAGCACTCCCTTCTTCCCAGGCTGAACTTTACTCCCAAGCTCTCTACCTCCCCCACAGTTGCACGGGGAGACAGGGAATGGGTGTTGTATTCAGTTCTTCACACATTGTTCCTGCCCTGCTTTGACCCCAGAAGAGTCCTTCACAAACTGCTCTGGTGTGGGTACCTTCCACAGAGTGTAGTTCTTCAGGAAAAGACTGTTCCAGTGGGGCTCCCCACTGCTGGCAAGGAGGAGGGAAGAGAATGCTCCCCTTTGTCCTGGGTTACAAGGTAAAGATGTGTCCAAAAGTATGTATTCTATCACCATCTGTTGAAACGAAATGGGGCTGCGATCCTCATCTCTGTGTAGATATCCTCTGCTGATGGGTCATCTGATAAATCAGGTAAGACAGTCATCTTTATCTTTTCCACAACCCATCCTTCCTCCAGGAGTATATCGCCTGTTAATGGGCCATTGAGTCCTACTGAATGACTGATAAAATTACATCATCCCATTGGGAGATGCTCCACCCAGGGGGAGGAGCCAAGCATTTCCTACCTAGATAAAAACTGAGATTTGGAACACCAAGGCAGCCTTTTTCCACTGGATCCCAGAGGAAAATCGGATCTTTTCACATCATTGCTGGACCTTTGGAGGAAAATTGCACCCTTCTACAGGAGGACTGCTTCAACTGAACCACATCTGTCACTCCAGGAGGACTGCAGCCACCATTTAATGGGACTGCTACTAACACTCTGACTGACAGGGTGTCAGGTTGTATTCTGGCTCTGTCAGTGGTTTTATTTTGTACTATTGCATGCATTTTATTTGTTCTTTTTTTTTCCTATTAAATTGTATTTCTGACTTAGAGTCTCTCACTGGTTTTGCTTTCAAACCAGTACACCCCTCGACCTCCCTGGGCTGCAGGGGGACAACCCTTCACAGGCTGTTTCCATTGCACCCTTTACTTGAGTGATTATTCCCAATCAGAAGCACAGGCAACATCAAACAAGCACCTGGCTCTGGCTGTGCAGATTCAGTCAGTGCCTCTTTTCTCACTGTGAATGTTGTTTTGGATTAAAGCATTACTTTTAAAGATCTTCCAATGGATGGATTAATGTTCAGCTCATTACCCCCAACTGATGAGACATTACAGCACTTGCACATACAGCAGAGGCCAAACTTGACAGATTTTTTAAACTAAACTGTTATAAAAAGTAATTATTTTCATGCTATTTCTTGGAAATGAACTTTGTGTTTAGGGATTCTGCTACATGAAACATAAAATAGACATAGCACAGGATCCAGCTAATAGAATGTAGAAGTGTGTTCCCCTTGAAATCCACATCTTAGACTTCTGTAACATTCATTTTTTCTGCCGCTGTCTTCTAGTACAAAATAAACTTCTTTATTTCATAAGTGTAACTCATAATTTATTCTCCATTGTGAGTAAAAAAAAAGTTGAACTATTCAGCAGGCTATATAGTTGCTTTAACCTGTACTCTACATGTGAAATATTAAAGACATTATTCAAAAAGTGTTCAGCACACGTTGTTTCCTGGATCTTGTATTGCAGGGTAGGTCTTTATTAAAAGGTGGTATTTGTTCCACAATGTACACTTCATATACTGGAGAACAGGAAGCGAATATGCCCATGTACAAACTAACAGTGCACTTCAAGTACTCTGAGAAGATTCTCCAGTTTGCCAGCAGCAACCTGACAATGGGGCTCTGGATGAGAAAAGGTAACACAGCAGAAACGAAGTGCAAAAACTGATTTGCATTAGTGCGCCATGGTGCATATGCTTGTGCACACCTGGGACTGCGGTGGACAAGACAGGAATGAGGCTTGGGGACATTATTCTCAAGCCTGGGCACAGATAACCAATTTTTCCCTCATTTATACGTAAGTTTTACCAAAGACACATGCAGCACCAAAACCATGCCAAGCCCCATGTTAAACCAAACACTTCAAATAAAGGCTAAACTAATACAAGACACTGGAAAATTCAGATTAACAGAATGACCTCAAGCACAAGAGCTTAACAGCCATCATAAGGGTTAAGAAAGTTTACCTTGCTGGAACTTCAATAAAAATGTTCTATCCAGAGATTAAAAAGCTAACAGCACAACAGTGGAATGAAATTCATGTTATTTTACAACACAAAAATCTCACTAAGGTTTGACTACAGGAAGTTCTATGCACAACCAAGGAAAAAAGAAAACAATCAACATACTGTATAATTTCAAAATATACAAGTAAGTAGTTATGAAAAGAAGCCAATTTTCCATGTGGTCATTTTTGTGTCCTCTGCTTCATAAAGGACATCTCTGCAGACAACTGCAGCTTGTTTTCTCTTGATCCTTCCCCTACCAGCCATTACAGCAGCTTATGACTGTTACCGACACTGCTTTACCATAGGAAATCCAACTGCACACTTCAGCAAATATCAAGGAGATACAAACCTGTCTAAAGACATACAAAAATATTCTATGCCCTTTCCTTTGCATTATCAGGATAAACTGTAGAAGAGGAGAAAGATGATCAATTAGTAATACCACAGTCCTCCCAAAAGGAAATTAAAGACTGAATTTTACACTGCAATAAAAAATGTATTTGAAAAGAAATTACACTTACATCTTTCACATTAGAAAGACATCACCTGAGTTTCTAATCAATTCTGGTTTTGAAATTACTTCTAAACACAGAAATAGATTAATTATGTCTATCCCATAGGTTGGTTTTGGCAGGGATAGAGCTAGTTTTCTTCATAATAGCTACCATGGGGCTATGGTTTGAATTTGTAGTGAAAACCAACACACTTATGCATGCAGCTTTTGCTGCTTTACATATTAAGTTGTCTTTGTCTTGACCCATAAGTTTAATCACTTTGCTTTCCTGATTCCCCCCACTCATCCCACTGAGGGGTCACACTGAGTGAGCAGCTGCATGATGCTTAATTGCTGGCTGGAGTTAAACCACAACACATATACATCAGGAAACTATTCACAGCAAAGTGAAATTCCATATTTTCCACTGTAGCTGGATAGTAAGTAATGTAGCTTTTTTAAGCAGCAATTTAATTCCTTGAAAATGTAATGCTTGCTTCATGCCAATATTATTTTCAGAGCAACCCAGAAAAATACTAGGCATGGCAAAACTCCTACAGGAGTTTTCAAAAGTACATAATTATTCCACTTTAATTGAAGTCAAGGCCTCCTCAGCTCAACATAGTAGAAGCTGGGTAAAGAACAACTTCCATCACCGTTACAGAAAACACCAGTACACAGTCAAGATGAGCACAAGTCTTATTTTAACCACAACTGCGGCATCAGCCTCCTCTTTGTGCATGTGTATTACACATTTGGAAGAATGCTTTTCCTTCAGTTCACAAAAAATCTGATTTATGGTCTGTGGACATCAGACACTGATGATCTTCATTTTAATCCTGTTTGCCTTCACGCCACTGCCGCGAACCCTCATTCCAGGCTACATAAACAAAGAGAGCAAGTACCACATGGACAGCGACTACAGCAACTATGGCAGCATAAAAATAGCTGTCTCTGTCAGACATTCCCAAGGAACCTAAGAAAACAAAGAAAGTAAAGAATATTAGTTATGAGCTAGGAACTCTGACATGGCAAGTCACAGTTCTCCTAAAGACTAAAGACCAAAGTTACATTTACTCCTTAGATCAAAAATCTGAGCTCAAAATGATTCACAGCAAAGAATTCACCATGATAGTTAAAGGCCTTGAAACTATTTCTGGAACAAAGCAACACTGCAGTATTCAATATTTATGATAAAATATCCCAGATTTGATGTCAACAGCTTAGAGTTCTACAGCATTCACTTTTTCTGTTAGTACCTTCCAGCACAAAACAAACCTCAACATTCTTTTTTCCTAAATGTAACTCTCTTTGTGGGGCAATAAAATGAGGGAGGGAGGTGGGAGAAAGAAGGGGGAGAATTCTGTAATAATTTGCCACTAAACCAGGAGAAAATAGTAGAACAACAATTAAATTTAGAAGACTATTACCTTCTGTATTTAGACTGTAAAACAATAATGCCCCACCAGTTAAGAGACATGAATGCATCTCATATAAAATAAGCCTTCCAATATCAAAAGACCAAACACTGAAATACTGTTTCCCTAAATTTTAAAAACCCAACAAAATCTTCCCAAAAGCAAACAAAACCCACACATTACAGCACTCCAAAACCACAACCCTGCAAAGACAATTCTTTCAGTGCTGACAGATCTTGCCACTAACTGACACAGCGAAGTTGAAGCTCAGCTTGCTAAACCTCAAATTAAAAAAAAATGCTAAAAAGGATCTTGAAAGTTCCTTAACTAGCTTTGAGCCTTTTATGTACTATATACAGCAGTACACATCAAAGGAGAACCATCTCAGAACAACTCAGTTACTCATAAACTGCTCTTAAAAGTAGCTGTTTTCTCCCTTCTTCCTCCCCACTTCTGAAGGACCTAGAACCACAGAAGTCTTCCTAGAACTTGCAGAATCAGGACTACAACAAGGTTGCTTGTTCAAACAAACAGCCATAATCTCTCTTCCTTTTTTTTTTAATTAAAAGAAGGCGCCACAAGCAACCACATTCAATAGCTGACATTGCATATAACTTGTTTAAATACACATATATTTCAAAAAGCAAAATATAAACCTCATAAACAACATTATTCTGTCTTGAACACATGATTACTTTGCAATACCTGCAGGAAACATATCTCTGATGATTAAGACAAAAGTCTCCTGTAGGGTGGTGTTAAATGCCCTTTAGTAAGGGCAACAATGCACCTCTATACAATAAAAACCTGTATAATAAACAGGAAATTTTGGATTGCAGACTACAATGCAGGGAAGGATACACTGACCATTTATATAATTTTCTGTTCTAATTACATTACAGGACCTTTTGTCTATATATGGCAACAAATATTCAAAACAGGAAGAACAAATGTATTTAGAGGATTGTGATTTTCTTCTATTTTTTAAATAATAATGCTAATTGGCAGAAACAAAATTACCTTCAAATACATAAGCCTTTGATGAAAAATATAGCCCAACAGGTAATGTAATCATTAGAGCTGAGAAGAACAGAAGCGTTCTTAAAGTTGATGTTAACGAACCTTCATTTCTGAAATAAATAAGAGAGGTTACACACAAAAGAAAGTCACAATATATATGCCTGAAACAGGACAAGAACTTGTTCCAAACAGAAGACACTTACTTTTCAAATACTGAGTAAGTGTATTGTTGGGAAGGAATAAAGACTTGAAGTATGCATTTGTAGGCTGCAATAAAAATGAGAGTATCCAAAACAATGTAATGATTCAGCCAGTCTAAGCTCACAAACAAAATTAAAAACAATCTTTAGATTTTTCCTGTTACTGCTTTGCAAGCATTATAACTTGGGGGTTATGTTAATATGTTTATCAGTGCATTACTGCATAATTATTAAATATCTAATATTAGTTACACATGCACATGTCATATGACAGTATCCTGCAATAAAACTTATCCAGTTTCCTTTTTTTAAGTAACTACAAGTCCAGGAAAATGACAAAACCTACAGCCTGGGATAGAAAGGGAAGTACACAGAGGGAATTTAACAGCTTACTACTCCAAGTTCCTTTTTATTAGGTCTTCTTCCTCTACTTAAAAATAATTTCTCAGTTTTTAACTAAGAAAGCTGGAATAAGTGTAGTAACAGTCAGAACATAGAGCCACTACACCAAAACTTTGCCTTCACAGACCTAAACCTAGAAGACCTTTAACAAGAGAGGGCATATGAAGATTTATGCATTTGGTATGGTCTCCCTGAACTTGATCTGCTAGAACAGGCGTTGTGTTTACAAAACACCACATACAGCTTGGTTCCGGGTGTGCTTCCACCAGTTCTCCCTCACTCTGCCTGGCTGACTACGCTATTTTATGCTGAAGTAAACATGTAAGCCAGGCAATACCCTCCTGACTTTCAAAGATTGCCTGATTCAAAGACATAAGTCCTTAGGGCGTTGAAATATAAATATGTGTATTTTTCTTTGAAAAAAAAGTGGAAACGGGGACAAAAAAGATCTCATCCTCTGACAGTTATGTGCAGCCATGCACAGATTCTACACTGCAGCCAACAGCACTTCCGGCTGCTCGTGTACTGCCATACATTTAGGCAGCATATTAGGTAGCTTAAAAAAAGAAAGGCATTTCCTTTACTAGCGTTTGCCTGAGGGATTATCAGGGTGAAGGACATAACTGCATTCAAAATTTCCCTACGGAATTTAGAAACCATTCTATCAACACTTAGCGACAGAAGAGTAAGGTGACCTCCAGCTTATTACCGAAGTTAAAAACTCCACTACTGACAAATACTTTTCTTACACTGACATACTCTCATCGCTTCTCTACGCAGTAAAAACAAATATTCGTATATAAGCTCAGCCTAGCTCGGCACGTTTCCCCGACGGCCGGCAGCCTCCACCTTCAGGATTCAGGGTGGCCCAGGGTTACGCCGCGTGACCAAGTCAAACAGGGGGCCTCCTCCTCCATCCGCTCCGGCTCTTCCTGGTTCGAGCTGCCGCTCCCCTCCCGCTCCGCGGCCGCTCTTCCCCGGGTGTCCCGCGGCTTCAGCCCCATGGCGGGCTGATGGTGCCAGGCGCGCTCCCCGCGCGCCGCGGCGCAGCGCGCAACCTTCCCCGCACCTCACCACCGGGCCCTCCCGCCCCCTTCTCCTGCCCGCCCCGAGACTCACGGTCTGAACTCGGCCACAGGCACGGCGCTCAAGGACCCCGGCCCGAATCGCTCCATCGCGACGCCACCGCCGCCCGGGCCCGCCGGAAGCCGCCGCAATGGCCGCGCATGCGCGAGGAGCAGCGCCACCGTCGCCATAGCAACCCTGGTGCTGGCGCGGCCTAGCGGTGGGCGCTGAGTACTGCAGCGGGCTCGCCCCTCCCGGCTGAGGGACGGGGATGCAGGGGGGGATGGAGGCAGGTATGGTGGGACAAAGGGATGGAGGGATAGAGGGAAGGAAAGATGGAGAGACTGAGGGATGGAGAAAATGAGGAATGAAGGGACAGAGGAATGGAAGGATGCAGAGACGAAGGGACAGAGGGATGTAGGGGTGGAAAGATGGAGGGATGAAGGGACTGAGGGGTGAAGGGGCTGAGGGCTGAAGGGACAGAGGGATGGAGTGATAGAGGGCCAGAGAGATGTGGGGATAGAGAGCAGCCTGAGACCTGGACCACAGCAGTGGCTTCAGCTGGGCTTGAGCTAAGTCATCATCTCTACAGGTAAAACTACCCTGAGCAGACTCGCTGCCGTCTTGGAACAGTGGTGCCATTGGTGCTGCTTACAGGTGCTTTCCTTGAGGGATATAGAGAGTGTTTGTGTATGGCAAAATTGCTGTCAAATGTCTTGGATGAAGGCTGAGGCTTTCCAGGAAATGACCGTGGTCTCAGAACCAATAAAACCTATGGTATTGAGATGTTTTATTAACTCATCAGTATGAAACATTACAAATTAAATAACACAGGGCCAAGGCATTCTCTGAAAAGGAGACTGCAAATTGTCTCTATGTCATCCTGTTGGGAGGGAGGCTTGTTCACTTAAAGGTTTTCTGCTCTCCTGCCACTAAATTGAAATTCCTTTTCCAGCCAAAGAAAAAAAATCTGGTTAAAATCTGAAAGAAACCATCCCCATCATAACTAATAGGTGCTGCAAATGAGAGTCCAAGGACTCCTGCAGAGTTCACTCTCCTCCAGCCTGATGAGCACTAAGCATTTCCAAGGTTATGCTCTGTTCAAGCTGTTAATTTACATTCCCAATGAAGCTACTCTGCTTAAATACTCACCAAAGGATGGAGATGAACCCAGCTTTTCAACAGAAGCCTAGTGTTACAGTCTCTGCTGTGCAGTCTCATTTGCAGAGGAACTAATTATTGATACTCAATGAACAGCTTTTGCAGGGAAAAAAGCCTTGCAAGCTTCCAAAGAAAAGCTCTGGAAGCCGTTTAATTGATGTTGCCATTTAATTGAATCTCATATACCACAGTAACAACATATTTGCCCCTTTTATGGTAAAATCATGTTGTTATCTTGCCACTCAGCCATGCCAAACTTAATTATGAGTCACTATCTCCACACAATTCCCTCCTCATCTTTTCCTGTGGTGTGCAGCCATTCAGCATTCCTGCAACCTCTGCCCTGCTCCTTGCTGAAGTCCCATACAGCACGTGGCATGTCACAGTAGCTTCTTCTTTGCCTCCTGAGCCACCATGGCATCTTGCTACCCTGGAAGAGAAGAAATATGAGATGGTTGCTTTCCTTGCAATGAGTAAGATGAGGAAATAAACACCGGTTTTGGTAGTTCCTGCTGTGATCTTTCCTCTGAGAGCTTACTCAGAGTGAGTTTCCCTCACCTGGGTTGGAGGCAGTGGACACTAAATGGACACCAGCAGCTGTAGTGTGTAAAGGTGAAAGACAAGGAGCAGCGCTGTCTGCAGCATTGATTTTCTACACTCTGATTACGAATACTGAGGCATTTTATTTTGTTTTCTCCAATATGTGTAAGAAAGAAAGTGAATTTTGTTAAAAGCACTGTTTTTTTCCCAGCAATGAACATAGCTCAGCTGGCAGCTCCCTCGTGTTTGTTAAAATGCAGCACAGTTCAAGCTGTTCAGCACTTACGGGGTCAGGTCTGGCTCCTGGGGTCATGCTTTCACTGTACACCAACAAATTTTATGCTCTTTTAAAATAGAGGAGCCCTCCTTGTCATTTAATCCACTGCTACCTGAGCCAGCAAAGTGACAGTTTGCATGAGGGGGGCAGGAGGGGGCTGGCATGGACCAGGCATGGCCTTTGTAGCCCCTACTCAGTTGGGTGGGGATGCAAGGAAGGTTTGCTGTGTAACTCGAGCTTAAAACTTCCAAATAGCTCATCAAAACACCTAATAAAATTCCAGCTAGCCAATCCCAACTTCAACCTAAATGTGAGAGCAGGTTTTGTTTACTTATAAACAAGTAAAGCAATTAAAAATAATTTTTAGAAATCAATGAAGACAGAAATTGGATCACTGAAAAATTACGAATGTGGGAACAGAGAACATTTAATCACTAGAGGCTGTTCTTTCCACTTTTGGTTTGACCTTCTTGATTGTTAACCCAGTAGGGAAAGCAATGACATAAGACAGTTTAATAACAGAACAACAAAACAAGGAAATATAAAAGTGGAGTAAGTCTCACATCATATAAACTTACCATAAAGATGCATATCAAGGATTAAAAAGTAGCAAATCATTTAAGGCTGAACAGTCCAAGTCATTAACTTTTAATATAAAGTTACTTCATCTCTCACCACACTGATGTTTTTATCTCCTAGACTAATAACAATTTTGCTAAATGACTTCCTGCATATTTGCTGCTTTTCTTTTGTGAGCACATAAAGGAAATACAAAACTGGTAGAAAAACTTTTCAATTGTGAAAGAAAAAGAAGCCTTTTATTTGTAGTTCTGTATTAGCTAAAAGACCCAGAGTATACAAAGTTTTGTCTGTTTGCTTCAAATTTTATATATCAGATATTCTGAAATTTCCAGCAGACCAAAGACCTGTCTTACCTTCTGGAAGATAGAGCAAATATAAAATTTGCCCTTAAGCAGAAACTGTGCTGCAAACACAAAAAACTGACAATTGTGGGACTAAATATGTGCTATTCTAAGACTCTATCCTCAACAACATTTGCCAGGAGATGCTTGAAGAATATTAAAAACACAGGCAGCCCCTGCTTTTCTGAGGCTCTGTGTCTCAAGGGTGCAGAAGAGGCAGGAAGGTGCCTGTTAAAGCAATACCATCTAGTGTCAGATGCAGAAAGAGAATCCAATCCCCCAACAGGAGCAGAGGTGGAAAGCTGAAAGCTGAAAATACAGTATTTAAAAACAAAACCACCTGCTTGAGAGTATTTTTTTCATTACTTGTTTCCATGGTAATGTATCAAAAAGGATGATATGCAAATAAGTACTTAATTTATCTGTTCTGTGAACCTCTACACCCCAGAAAAGATGTTTCATGAAAGGTGAAATGATGGATTTGCTGACTCTGGAATTCTCCATGATAGTCCAGGCTGAAAGCCTAACAATGACAGAGCTATGTTACATAGCTGGCCACCCATCTTCTATGTGAATAGAACCACAGTGACATCAACACTTGGGTTTGCAAAGAAAGCATTAATCTGGGCATTATAGGACTATATTCCCTGTTATTGCACATCCCAAGATAACTTACAGCAAAAAGCTTAGATTCCCCTATTAGCTAATGGAACTTGGAAGTGTAATTTTCACAGTGTAATTTTCATCTCTCTGTAGTATTGCTGTCATTTTGCAATGAAAACATAGGGCTACTGATGGAAGTGGCTGCCTTCCACATGCACTGTGTAATACCTGTGGCACCTACATAAACAGAATGGGAAAGGCTTCATTCCCACAGCTGATATAAGTCAACCAATACTTATCAATTTCAGGTGAAACTCTAGATACTGAAGGAAACAGACGCTTTTTCTTTAGAGGCAAATGTAAACAAAGTCTTACGAGTTATATGCAGTTTAACCAGTATGTGACATTCTATACCCTGGCCCAGACAAACCGTGCTGACTACAAAGTGGATAGTGTCAAATTTTTTTGCAGGTTTGGAGGGGGGTCTTTTCCAAAAAATAGTGTGTTTTAGCACAAATGAATGGAAAGCATATCCCCTCCCCACAGCTATTTGGGCTATAGTTAGCTGTATAAAATGTAGAAAGTTTTTGTGAAGATGGAGAGTTATAGGGGTGGTGTTTCTGATGGCCTCATCCTTGACCAGTGATGGGTTCATCTTGTTGCCAGGTGACATTGACATTCCCTTGTCTGACAAAGGGGAAGCTTCTGGTATCTTCTCAACCTATAGCCTCGTCCACCAAAACCTTGCCACAAAACCCAATACAGTACAGAATTATTTAAACTCTAATACAGTGGCCATTAAAGAATTTAAAAACAGCCGTGACAATTAGCTTTGACATTAACAGGAATATCCAATACATGAAAGGAAACTAACAGCCTAAGGAGACCATAATAAAACTCTTGAAACAGAAGAAATCTTAGTATTGGTAAGGCATGACAGGAGTTTCAGTGGGGTCTTTAACTAGTGAACTTTTTACATTGTAAGGCCACAGTTTCTGTTTTTGAGCTCCCTAGACATGACTTCATTCCACTAGTTTGTGGACTGTTTTCATTGCACCCTTTAACTGAGGGATTCCGCTCAAGTGCAGAAACATCAAACAAGCACCTGGCTTTGGCTGTACAGAGACTCAGGTGGTGCCTCTTTTCTCACCGGGAATGTTGTTGTGGATCAAAGCATTATCTCCAAAGATAATGTCCTTTATCCAAAGTTTAGCCCTTCCAATGAACGGACTAATGCTCAGCTCATTACCCCCAGCTGCAGAGACGATACTGCGGTTATATTTATCCTTTTTCCATAAGTGTAACTCTCCTTGTGGGACAGAAGAAGGGGGTGTTTGGACTGTGGATAATTCCCTAATTTATTTGCCACTATAGCAGGATAAAAAAGTACTATGACAAATAAGTTTAGAGAAATTCTACCTGTTCATTTGCTGAAAATCTGCTCCTTGATTGCAAGTTGATCACATGGGCAAAAAAGTCAGATCTGACTAATTTCACACTAGTTGATTAGGTAAAATTTCACATTATTGTTTTAGTTGAGGCGGACTACAAACACTTTCCACCTTAGCCAAAAGGGTCACAAAGGGTAGATGATTTTCTAGTTAACAACAGAAATTTTGTAAGAAAAAAATATTCAACAAATACAGAATCATTGGACTGCTCTAAGAGCCCAGGAAAACCATGAAAACCTGGAGATGCTTGTACTTTTATACTCAAACACAGAAGCACTAAACTGTTCATCTAGGGTTATGTGGCATCTTCTCCATTTATTCTGTGTGTAGTGTTTATCATCCTTATCTGACTCTCTAAGGAATCTACCTGAACCTATATTAGAAAACCAATTAGGGCTGAGGCACAGGCATGAGCTTGTGATAAATGTGATTTGTGCTAATTAAATTGTCACTATATTAGCAAAATTGTATTTAGATCAAGAGAAGGCAATTGTAACAGAGTGAGGGGGGGGGGGAAGATGGGTGAGAGAGGGCAAAGGACATCTTCCAGATGTTGGGAGTCGAATGAGTATGTTGGAAGGGATAGTAGAAGGATGTAGGTCTGATAACTAGCACCTAGAAATAGAAAGTTTTGACCTTGAAATGGACCAAAATGGGATGATTCCAAGCATGGGATGCAATTAGAGTCTTATTATGGAAAACATCTGCTCAGTTACATAGGGTGCCTGCACTACCTGCAGGTCATACTTCGGTCATTGATGAAGATGACAAGCCTTCATCGGAAATAAGACCCTCAAAAGGATGAGAGACCCCCTAACTCATTAGTAGAGTATGCGCCATGCAACATAGTGATATAGAGTTTAGGAATAGAAACTAGGAGGAGTTTTCTAGAAACTTCTGTAGCATATAGTATATAAGGGGGGTGGTTAGCCTTGATGCTTCGGTACATGAGGTAGGGCGAGTCCCTCCTCATATCCCCGGTTGGAGGGGGGCCCCCTCCCCCCCCCCCCAAGTCGGTTTTTGTTTGTATTT
>VXBI01003423.1:16301-40896 GCA_013397375.1 Toxostoma redivivum
CCCCAAGTCGGTTTTGCTTATGCTTTATACGAACCTCAATTATACTAAATTACTTATTGCCAAATTTTGTATATTTTCAAATATATGCACTTTGATTGTATTCATCTCCAATATTTTAATTGTCATCTCCAATACTTTGATTGCATTCATTTTGTTACTATTAAAAATTTACTACTAAATTTAATCCTGTTGTTTGATAAATTGGAAAAACAGAACATCATTCATAACAAGCTCTATCTGCCATCATTCCCATTACCCTTTTTCTGGCTTGCTCCTGGAGTAGATTTGTCATGTGGCAGCCAGTGCTATGTTGGGTCTGAGCAGGGACAGCTGGGCAGCACCAAGTCCCAGAATGTGACAGAGCAACAAACCTGTTCTCTTTCTGAGTTCACAGGCACCCCTGGAAGCAAGAGAGTGGCTAGAGCAAATGCAACTAGGCAATAACTTGTATCAGCAGACCAGATTTTGGGGTTGGCACATTAACCTCTAGACCAGAGCTCAGTGCACTGGGAGTAGTAGGGCAAGAGTGATCCCTTAGTCACAATAGCAGGGGATTGTGTGACAAACATTGAATGCGTTCCTCAACTCCAGCCATACATATAAACTGGAAAGGCTGTTGTTCCCTGAACAGATCTAAAGACACGTTTGACAGAGTACAGAAAGATCCATTATTTTTGTCTTGCATACTGCCTGCTTAGAAAAAGGATTTTGTTTAATGCAATCGGAACTGTAATACTTTATGCCTAGTAGTCTGGGCTGACCACCCTTTTCCTTCAAAAGATGCCCTCAGCAGCAGAATTGCCCTCAGCTGTTCCTTGCTTGCTTGTGAGAAGAAATAGGAAGAAACTTGGGTCTCCAGTAAGTTCTACAGTAGGGGCTGGCGTGAAGCATTCTCCTTTGTCTTTCAGATCAATATTAGTGGAGAATAAGAGGGAAAGGGTCCTTTGCAGGGGCAGGGTCATAGCTATGCCCATGTGGCTTCCCTTCTGTTGTAGAAGACATTCCTGGCAGTCAGGCTGACCAAGTGGTTATATTACCACCTTCCTCAGCAGTTGGGGTCAGACAAAAACAGGGTGATGCTGTTTGCAGACAGAAAGCAGGAAGTTTTGGTTTAGAAAGAAGATTAATAGATATGAACAAATACATACACATGTACTTTAAACTAAAAAAGACAGTGCTTGGGAGTAAATAATACTATAGTACAACAATTAGTGATACTCGTATATGACTGCATTGTTTGGGAAGATTTAAAAACCTGTTATTTCATTGTTGAAACGGTCCTAAAAGTAAAGAATTTCTGATGAGCTTCACAACATCAGTTACATGAATATTGCTTCCCTTTCTCACAGTTCCTGAAAATTTCTATTTTATTTTCATTGCAGCTGACACAAAAAATCATCCCTGTTCATCCTGTGTCCTGGAAAGCATTGCAGAGATCCAGCACACTGGGCCATCCACACAACAAAATTTATAAACTTTTATAAAATTACCAGCTTTTCCACCAACCTGTTACATACTAAGCCATCCATCAGTTTTATAGTGATGTTATTTTCATTCTCCAGTAAAATGAATGGTAATACGCTTATAGCCATACCAGATACCAGCAGCTTAGGATGTAAGCCAGACTTAATTGATAGAATAGCCAAATTTTAACTGACACTATGGCTTCAGTTCTGTCCTTTGCATTTGGCATCTTAACTAACTAATAAAATTCTCCAAGGTCAGCTACAGTGACAGAAGTTATTTGTTTGGATCCAGTACTCACCCAAAAGACATTTGAATCCAGCCAGAAGCCTTAGTTTTCACGTGAATGAACACTGCTCAAAGGACACCATGAATATATAGATTTAATTTACGGAGTAGCATGCTTCATATTTTCTCCACCAAAAAGGATGGAGAGTTGCAAGTCAGGCTTCTCCTTTTGCCCAGCTTTCCTACTAGGCACAAGGAGGAGAAAGTTACCAGGAGATGCTGCAGAGTGAATCAACAGGGTATCCTCACTCAGGGAAGGCTCTCAGTGAAGTGCTTTGCTATATCCAAAGCATCCATTACAGCTTTGCTTGGGAAAAAGGGGAGTGCAGCATGTGTCACTGAGCAGCAGTTGCTGTACAACTGTGTAATCAAATATCTATGAGGATGGTTCATTTCCACACCTTAAATATGCAAATGGACATCTGTTTTGTCTTTAACCACAGGAAGGATATGGAAGATGAAAATCTGGAGCTTTAGAGATTTTCATATTTGGAGATATCAAAAAGATAGGAGAAAGTCACCAGTTCCTCTAAACACCAGAACTGGTGATTCTCTTCTTAGGCATGTGGAAACACTGCCTGAAGCTCCTCTGAGACCTCATCAGGAGCACAAGTTACAGCCTTTAAAACTCACATGCGAAAACAGCTGAAGCTTTTGAAGGTTTTCAGGACTTAGGCTTTTTTTTTTCTGTTTTTTTACATAAACTAACAACAAAGAGATAAAAAACTCAAGCCTGCTACTGAAGACCCCTTGGTGAACATGGGGACAGATAGGGATTGTTAGAGCTGCTCTCTAGCAGGCAGTGAAGGACACTACTTCACAGACCTTGGCTGGATGGGACGCAGTCACAGGGAGACATGAAGGGGGAAAGCACCCTGTGAACTGCAGGGACCAGTGTTTCTCAGCCTTTCCTTTTGACAGGATGGCCTCTCCTTTCAGATGAAGACATCTTATTAGCCCTAGTCTTTTCAGCGCACAGCCAAATACATCAGTGCTCCTCTAATTGGTCTTCATGTAGGCACTTGTATGTTTTGAGAAGCTGCTGAAGAACAGAGAGCCATGGAGGACCTGAAGGTGCAGAAGTCTGGGCAGGATTCTATTTGTTTTCCACTGTTATGACTTTCCATTACCTCATGTCTCTGCCCATGAGTACCCTCCCCACATATGCCCACATTCCTGTTCTCCGTGTGAAAATGAGAAAACACCATTTTCCCTCTGTCAGGCCTTTCATCATTACACCAGAGGATTGCAGCCTCTTCTTCTCTCTCATCCAAAACTGAACTGGCTGCTTCAGTAGTAGTGGCAGGTCCACAGTAGTTATCCATTTGGTGCTGTGTGAATGGTGTCTGCTCTATCATCCCCTCATGGCAAAATTAACAGGCAATTACTAAAGTTGCTAATTAGGCATGTTGGAAAATATAAAACACTAAAAGTTCTGCTTCAAGGCTGCAGCTCTGATTACATGGAGGACAGGACATGGGCATGGGGGCATTAGCTCCAGGCCAGGTGACAGGCCTGTTTTACTGTCATCCATCAATAATACAGCAATCACTCTTTATATAAATAATATTCACATTTCATTGAATCTTGCTGCATCTTTCTTGCTAGAAGATTTTTTTTTTGCTGGTCTTTCCTTTGCTTGTTACTGTTTCTGCTGACATTAGTAGGAATTTGGCGTTTATTGAAATGTCATGTTAAGACGTGTTGACTGTTGCATACAGAGTAGGAAAGGTCTCTTTTTGTGGCCAATTCTTCTTCAGCTTAGAAGGACCCCCTCAAAATTATTCTGATATATTGGAAAATGGCTAAGTATGATGTAACTGTGATTACCTGTAAACTCAATGATTAGGGTGTTCTTTTCACTGCTATGGCAAAACTGTGATCTTTCCCCTGGGATCATTAACTAGCAAATACTTAGGAGCCTTGACTTTATGTGCTGACTCTCTCTACTGATGATGTGCTTCTGAATATGCATCAGACAGAGCCAGCAGGTTCAGCTAGCCTGGAGCTGGTTTTCCTCTTATTTGAAGGCAATTAGTCTTTGATCATATATTGCCACTCATCAGCTCTCCAGCAAGCCTGGAGCAGAGCACCTTCACTCACAGTTTGAGTTCCCCAGCCTTTTCCCTATGTTAGGCATTCAGAATCTGCATGCTTTTAGGTTTACCTCTTCTATAAAGGATAATGCATAATGCCACAGGGTCTGCCTTTTTTTACTCCCTTCATGCCTCATGTGAAGGCTGCAATGCCTCACTCCTTCCCAGAGCACAACATTGTTCATGTGTTTTCCTCCCACCTGAGAGGCTTCATGGGACATGAGCAATGTAAAGCCTCCTTGAGGAGCTGGAAAACAAGATCCTCCTCAGAGAACCTCACTAAAGTCCTTTCAGTGCAGTTCAACAAAGAAAACCATGCCAGAAACTTGCCCTGTCAGCATCCCAAGCCTTACTCTGATTAACTGTAGGTCACTACTGCCTGCAAAAGAAGTGCCCCTGGAGACAGCAAAGCCTCACCTCAGTTGGAGCTCAGAGAGGCACAGTGGTGCCTGGCTGCTGTGCTCCCTGAGCCCAGGTGCCGCTGTTTCGTTCCTCCCTGTAAGCAATACCTCCACTGAGGGGGAACTGCAAGTGCCCTTGAGCCTGCTTCCCAGCCAGGATTTCACAGCACATTTCACCACAGGGATGAGGACCAGGAAAACAGAGTGAATTGCATCAAATGAGGCTTAACTCAAGGTTAGAATTGCAGAATCATTAAGGTTGAAAAACCCCTCTAAGATCAGCAAGTCCAACCATTAACCCAACACTGCCAGGTCCTTCAGTAAACCATGTCCCCAGTCACCACATCTGCACATTTTTTTATCACTTCCAGGTATGGTGATTACATTATGTTCATGGGCAGCCTCTTCCAATGCTTGACCATCCTTTCACTGAAGAAATTTAATCAGGTTAAGCTCAAGAAGAGACCTGATGAAAAGTGGATGCTTCTAAGAGCCTTGTGTCCAGTGCCATTGCAAAGAGTAGTCACCTCTACCTGCCGAAAACACCGAATCCTTTTTGTGCTTCCCAGGCTCAACCCCTGCTGGTTCCAGGACTGCCGCACATCAGATGACAAAGTCCTTCTCTCCCCGCCGCTCCCGAGCAGGGCTGCGGGCAGCTCCGGAGACGGCACAGTCTTGGGCTCCTGTAGCCACAGGATCTCCCTGCTAGGAGCAGCCAATTTCCTGTAATCCTGCCTTGGAGATGCTGCGCTCTGGCTGCTCCCGGGCAGGCAGCAGCCCCTAGATGGAGCTGCGCAGTAGGGAATGTGCATCCGCTGCCGGGAGCCCACCCGGCACCATCCACACACACCTGTTCCCAATCCCCGTCTGTGGGCTCCCGTGTTTAGCATTGTGCTGAACTGTGCTGAACCCCCATATCTGGCCTGGGGTGCCGGGAAAGCTCAGTCGATCCGACAGCCCTGGAAGGATGGCTGGGTCTGGAGGTTTATTTAACTCTTGTTTCATTAAATCCCGTGCTTTAAGCCTTTTCTAGAAGCTGGCTGCACTTTTCTGAAATTATTTCTGTAGAGAAGGAATCATAGCTGAACCCTCATCAAATAAATTTCTTTCTGGTTGTTAAAGGGGGCTGTTAGTTTAATTGCATAATATTTCGCCTTTCCAGCATCTATTTCTCCTTTCCAGACTGCAGCTTTGTAGTACTTACTTGCTCTCCTCATCAGAGGCCCATACCACACCCTGAACAGAGGCCCATACCACACCCAGCACCTGTGAGGACCCAGCACCAGCAGAGTCCCCAGCACATGTACTTGCATTGGGACTGTCCTTGCACTGAGACCATTGGTGCACATCACAGCCTTGCTGCAGCAGACCTGGGGCAGGCCCAGGGGTGCAACGAAAGGCTGGACATGAGTTCAGAAAGAGCAGGAGCTGGTGATGCTTACACCAATCCAGACTTCATTACAGGTAATTGCCCTGTGTCTAAATTATTACTTTTATTATGTGTTTTGCTGGGATACAAATACTTTTTTTATTAAGTTAATGTCAAATAGCAGAAATCAGACTGAGCTCTGAAGAATCTACATTAGTACTTTTTGTCAGGCCAGACAGTGACTTAAAGACTACAAAAACAGAGAAAACTGCTATTGCCTTGGGTGAACACTGGCAGGTTCAACTACAGCTGGCAGGTTCAACTACAGCTACAACTACATTGCAGGGGAAATTTGTGCTCTGCATTAGCTGTGTGAGAGCAGCCAGCCTGAAGGTGACAATTTCCCAAGACAGAATATCTCATCTACTCAGAGACTAGGTCAGTGTAAACACCCTTCTCCTTTGATACACAAAAGAGTAATTACCGTTCCTAGAACTACTCTGGGAAGAACACCGATAACTTTCCCCTGTTAAGAAAATGAAACTCACAGGAATGCCTTTTTCTTATCCCTTTTGTCCATAAAATTATGGCCAGGAACTCCCTCAGATAAGTATTATTTCACTCAGCACTTGCCACTTTCAATCAGTTAGGCTAGATCTATCCACTAAAGATGCTGAACAGTTGGTGTTTAGCCACACAAAATCCCATCCACATCCTCTAGACAAGGTTTTGCTTTACTTTTCTCACCTACAAGACTTGATTCAGCTGATATTTTCAGAGCATACAGAAGCCAGAGAAACAACTATTGTCCTCAGCTCATTTACTCAGTTTCAGTGGTTGTGTAGTCATCCCAGACTGAGGAGAAATGGGCTTTACTTCTGGGATACACCTTTAAAGGTTAGTTCAGGTGTGCCTCCCAGGAGACTGACCCCAACTATCCAGCAACAGATGAGTCTGGGAGGGCTACTTTTTATTCTGTTGACTTTACATAACGAAAAGTCCTTTTTGCTTTCAAACTTCTAGTGTTTTATACAACCCCCAAACAAATCTCCAACACACTCAAAGATTTTTCAGAGAAATAAGATTCATCTTACTGGTGTGAATGTCTAAACATCACTCAGAATGCAGTAACGTCTTAGCTCTCTTGGGTGTCACAGGCACCCCATCCCACTAGCTAGATCCAACATGAGAGCAGAGCAAGGAGTTGTAGGGAATGATTGCATATCTGGATGGAACACAGTGGAAACCACTCCTGAAAATACAAAAAGCAGGATGTGTAATCTAGGCAGAGCTGTGACGGAAATGAACCCTTACTTCTGTCCTCCACTATATGGTGGTTGTGAAATTTTCATAATCACAAGTAAAAAACATGTTGTCATGCCTCACTCAACACACCATGCCCCAAAATACCTCGGCTCGCTCCTTTCACAACAGGCAAAAAATACCGTGTTCTGCAAGTTGGGTTTTAATTTTGCAGCCTCATATCCCTGTACAAACCCGGGCTGGTTTTATGAATTCTGATGATGTGTTGTAGCCTAATGTGGCAGACTGATAGATGCAGACTGAAGGATGGGGGATTTAATAACCCTAGCCTGGGCACTGAGCTGGTAATGAAGAACGGTTGTTATTAGTCATTTGCATAATACGAAAGGCGATCCAGATCTAGGCTTAATAAATTCTTCCTCATATAGAATAACACAGTTATAGCCATTCCTATAAAAATGTCAAAGCCTTTATGTGAAGTAAGTGTTCCTTCAGAGCATAAAATTCAGTCCTACAAAACAATAAAAAATCACTTGTGTCACTACACTGATTTCTTTGAAGTGTCACTAAAAAGCGCATGGTTATGAACTGAAGCATATGAACTCTTGTTCTCACCTGGGATGTCAGACAGCACAATGATAAGAAGAGCTTAAGTTAGGGTGCAAGAACTAAACTGGGGATGCTGAGGAGCAAGCATAGAGAAGCAATGCCCTGGGTGTGCATTTACTTTAAAGTCACACTGCCTTTTCTGTTTAGGTGATGATTTGGCCCCTGAGAAACTCTAGGTCATCACACAAAATTAGGAGATAACAATTGGCTCAGAGGTGGGTCAAACCCCCAGGCAATGGGAGGTGGATGGACTGGGCGACTGAGCAGAAAACAGCAACCCAGCACTGTGCAGTTGGTTTTGGTACCAGGCACAACTTGCAGAAGGCGCGTTCAGGTTCTCAAAGACAACAGGTGATGCTCCATGTGGAAAAAATTACTGCAGCCGTGGGGAAGGTGCAGTTGTAAGCAGCCTGACTGTGGGGAGATGGAGGTGGTGTTGCAGGAGCCTTGGCCACTTGCTCCATGTATTTTCCTGGCACTGTCTCCTTGGAGAGCTGCACATGCCCCATGCCTGTCGGCATGAGGCCTAACCAGGCCTGGGTCAGTGCCTGTCTGAGTTGGTACACAGTGCTCTGAACCCTCCAAGCACTGCAATATGGAACATCGTTTGGGGATGTGTGGAGATATGCAGTAAAATATACATTTGCTGTTCTACGTAGTCCTGAGTGTAGAACGAGCCTTTCATCCTTACGATGTAGCCACCCCTCAAAGCATTGATGCTGCCACAGAGAAGTGCTTCAGGGCTGTTTGCTTGAAAGATCTAAACTTGGACTAGTCTAAGAGAGATAGGCTTATTGAAAAGCAGTGGGCTAGTAAAGTCCTTTCACAAACTGTGTGTGTTAAATTTGTGTTCCAAGCAGCTTTAATAAAAATTAAATTGTGACAACTCACACCAAGCAAAGGAGTTTTTCAGGGCTCACACTGGCCATGCTGCACCTCTACAGCCTGGAAGCACTCTGAACTCATGTCTGGAGAGAAACATTTGAGGTATCTACTTTGCACCCTTTGCTCTTCCAGTCAGCATTTTCCCCTGAGGGCATCTTCTAAAACCCATGAAGCTTCTGGGCAATAAGCATCCATATTCATTAAAACAATTTTATTAACTTTGTTGGAAAAAAACTCTTACCAAGGGGAAAAATAGACCACCTGTAATTTTAAAAGTAATTTTCTCTAGCCCCATTAGTTATTCTCAGAGGTAATAACACTCCAATAGCAAAAAGATTCTCTTGCACTACTACAGAGCTTTTCTTCCCAAAGTGCTTTTAAACCTACTTCACCCTACTCTGTCCCCCAGGATTTCAGCAGAGTTTCAGGCCACAGAAGGGGAACATGGTTATCTCATCCAGCCCACAGCCAAAACCCATGGCTGGGATGTGACCAACTGGAAAGCAAGTCATGATTTTGTTTGGAAAGGGTCACACTGAGCCCATCTGTCTGCCATGCACAGAGGCCTGTTACTACATTCAGAAACATTGAGATATCATGGGGGATTTGAGTTGTAGTTCTGCAAGATGTGAGAAATTTGTCTTTAGGCTCAGAGCACTCAATCAAAAACATCACAGTCACATAACACAGCCCAGCAGTCAGATACTAACCCAACCAACCAAGTCAGATCTGCTCATGACTTTCCAAGGACTGACTTTGGGGCAGAAATTTCCACCCCAGATGGAACACCAGATGAGCTCCTGTAGCCAGCATAAAGCACACAAGCTAGCATACTCTAGCATGGCTATGCTTGTGTGCAGACATTTGACCATGGAAAATGTTCAGGCAGATGGAATCACATGGATCCAATACTTAATTGTCCAACATTTTCAGTTCTGCTCTCATGTACCAGAGTATCATGCATTGCTGTCTGTTCATTTGGTTGAGTTTAGGCAACCTGAGGAGTAACAGTCTTCAGGTTGACACAAATAATTTCATTCTATAAAATGCTATGAGTCGATGAGAAGATTTTCAGGCTGTCCCAAAGCTTGGAAAACTTCTTAGGCAAATTGCATGGCTCCACTGAGATACACACTCCTTATTTGACTGAAGAATGGTGAACCAGTTATCCCCTCTCTTGCTTTTTTAGAAAGAGTAAAGTACACACACATGTATGTAACATACACCTGTGATTAGCACCACAGTGATTAGCAGATATTCTTTGCAAGAAAAGAGCAGAACACAGCCAGCTACATACACACCAACTACCACATCCATATAAGACATTCTCCTTGAAGGGGAAATTATGGTACATTGGGTAAATAAATCATTCTTGGCATATTTAAGGATGTCCCACGCTCCCTCACTACTCCCTCAGGAAACAGAATGTGGAGAAGCTAAAATAAATTGGCGAGATGAGCAGTAATTTATTTTCCCATCTGGAAAAGATAATTTAACTACTCAATTAAACATTGCCTAAAGCCATACTGTTAGAGTTGCCTATCCCATCTGTAATACAGATGGATTTTGCTCTCCTATTACTAGTCTTCATGCTGTCTGGTACTTAAAAATTCTGGTTTAATTAGATGACACTTTCCACAAATGCTGAGCTATTGGCACATAATTCAAGCAGTATCTAGGAATTTTTGCAATCCAAGAAACCTTCTGTAGGAATCTTATGTTCTCGTATCTCTGGCACAAAGAGCAGGTTGCAAGGAATACTGAATGAACTGATGATATATTATTTTTTACTTTGTGTTATTTTGAAGCATAGGGCTTCAGTCTGGGCTCTTTTCTTTCATTTTTCAGTAGTTGTCACCCAAGACCATCCACAAATCAAATGGTTTTACAATCTGTTTTTCATTGACTTTTCTTAAGTGTTGATTCAATATTGAAATACATAATTTTAATACTGAATTAAGAGGTGACTATCCCTATTATGAAAAGATTTCATTCACTGCTTCTCTCTGGGCACTCCTACAACTGCAGCATGTCAGGAGCCTGGAAATACCTCCAAACTCCTTGTCACCCCCTCGCCCCATCTAAGTCCACCGGCTAATGCAAAGCCTGCAAGTTTAAGGGGCCCAAACACACAAAGGTGCTCAGCGGTTCAACCTGAGAGGTGGAAAAAACAATGATCCACAGACTTGCGTGTGGGGAGCTGAGGGACATGATTTATTGGCGAGCAAGGCAGTGCTGGGTTATCAGCTAAACTTCACCATCCTAGAGCTCTTTTTCAGCCTAAATGATTCTTGGATCCTTTTGACTTCTGCCTTAAAAGTTCAGGGGAACTTACATGCGATTGAGAATTTTGCTCCACAAGTTCAACTGAATGAGCTGGAACGTTTTGCTTTCTCATGAAGAGCTCTCTGTTTCTATCCAGATGCACTTTGTGTCCCAGACCCCTATGGCGTCTAGCTCAGTGGAGAACTAGACAAGTATCACTTCATTACCCGATATGTGGTATTTTCCCTAATCCTTTTGGTCTAACAATTTTTTCCAGGATGGAAGATTCCCTCATGCTGGGTGCAGTATGAACTCAACACAAAATCAGTGTTTCATGAAGTCCTTCTTGATGAGGATACTAACTTTGGAGAAAACAGAAGAATTTTCATATATGATGAACAGATCTCCTACAGTCACTACTCCTGGGTGTCTTGGATTAACTAGTCAGCAGGGTTATCAGTGACATCTTTAAGCATGAGGAACAGTAGCCTTTGTTCTATTTCATCTGAACTATGATTTTTTTTTGTCCATCTTATTTTTGTAACTATATTAAATTCTTTACCTTAACAATGTCACCACTGGAAACACAGTACATTCTGATTTCTTTATATTCTATTACTTCCATGAGTCATAGGAATCAGCCAAGGCAAAAAGGAGGATGGAAGGTCAAAAACATCTGTTTAAGTTGTTGGAATGATTTTAGTTTGAATCCACTTCACTCCTCTGCTGCTTGCTTGGTAGCAGTGGTTAGTGGAAGAGTTTGGGACACCTCACTAAGCCTTCAGATATCCTTGGGGATGGCAGGAGTATCAGTAACTCTTAGAAAAACAACTGTAAGTACCTTCTATGTTCACTGGACCCTGCAGGTTCCATGAAACCCCATGAAGCCAGGAGGCCGACTTCCTTCAAAGAGCCTTTAGAGATAGTTTAAAAAAAATGAATTAAAAAAATTCCAAAAGATAATTCCTTCACTATTAGATTTGTAACAGAAGCTCATCACATATATCAGAAACCTGGGTACATGTGCAGAGGTTTCAGCCATATGCAACAGCATATGGCACATTTTTCTCAATAACTAGTCTTTTTTTTCCTGCATAAGGCTATAAAAACAAACATGAAGTGTCTCATTCAGCTCAGAACAGAGGGTATGCCTCTGATGTCTTCATCTCCTCCTGTCAGGCCAAATTCCTCCAAGACAGACTCTGGTTCAACTTCATCTTGCTCTCCAGTCCACTTTCCAGTTATCCTGGTGTAAGTCAAGCTCTGCAGGTCACCCCAAGCTGTACTGGTGGGTGGGGTTACTTCTCCCTAGGTGCAGGAACTGCATTTCCCTTTGTTGAACTTTGGGCAGTTCTCTGCTCATCTGTCCAGCCTGTTAAGGTCCCTCTGAAGGGCTGTGCAGCCCTCTGGGGAACTGGCCACTCCTCCCAGCTTTGTGCTGTCAGCAAAGCTGTTGAGGAGGTATCTACCCTTCATCCAATATTTATCCATTGATGAGCAAGTCAAACAACACCAGGGACAGTATTGAGCTTTGAGGGATACCACTAGTGACAGGTCCCCAACTGGATCCTGTGCCACTGATTACAACCCTCTGGGATCTGCCATTCAGCCAATTCTTATTCCACCTCACTGTCTACTCATCCTGAAAACCAAGGGATTCTCCTTTGCCTTCTTCCCACATAGTATGGGGTGGGTTTCTCCACCAGAACAAGCATAGCCATGTTACTAGTGAAGGAAATTAGAACTAGGCACCTTTCATCTTGGTCCAATAGCCTGGTGTTGGATCACGGTATCTGTTGCCTCTGTTGGAGGATCAATAACAGCAAATTAAGTGCTGCTTAAGCTCTACTGATCAATCATCTCCCTGCCCCAGATGTTCCAGCAGCAGCAGAGGTTGGTTCAAATACCATCTCACCTCCTTCCCTGGTGTCCTTTAACAGAAGTGCACATGTTGAGAGCCACCACCTTAACGAGTCTCACCAAATGCCAGACATTTCTCCTGCCTGATTACCGATGAGTTTTTGCATTTGTGAAAGTAATTAGTAGGGCAAAGAAGGGGGTTTTTTTGGGTGCTGGAGGAAAAATTGCTAACTCAAATGGAATTTTGTACAAGCACTTGAGATGGAAAAGGTCATGGCTGTTAGGGTGAACATAATTTATTTCTTCTTGGTTATAACAGCCACAAACAGGGAAGGAGAAGCTTGGCAGCTCCCCCCTGACTTGCAATGATATAAAAACACCCACCTGCAGGACATACTAAACTCATAAGCAAAAAACCACATCAGTGTGCTTGGCGGTATAGGATTACAGAGAGATGCTTCAAATAGTTACAAAATCCCCAAAACAGGGAAATTCAGAGCAGCTGCTGGGATAGGGAAGGGCTTAATTCAACATAATGTAAATGGTGCACACATCCCATGCATCAGAGAGGATGGAGGACCTTACAGCCAAAAGCCTCTGTCAGGAAGGTTCCTCCTTACTACGACAAAAACCCTGTGGTGATTTCAGGAAGCTGCAGTTGAAGGGTCTGGAACACAAGCCTGACAAGGAGCAGCTAAGGGAGATGGGGAGCTCAGAGGGACCTAATTTCTCTATGCAGCTACCTGAAAGGAGATTGTAGCCAGGGGATGGTTGGCCTCTTCTCCCAAGTAACAGGCAATAGGACAAGAGGAAATGGCCTCTGGTTGTGCCATTGGAGGTTTAGGTTGGATATTAGGAAAAATTTCTTCACTAAAGCGTTGGAGAGCATTGGAACAGGCTGCCCAGGGCAGTGGTGGAGTCACTGTCCTTGGAGGGATTTAAAAGATGTGTAGATGTCTTGGGGTGTCTGTATGATGCCTGCATCCCCAAATAGTCTGTTTGGTTGGTGTTGAATATTGAATTCTGCAGCTTTAAGACTGGTTCCAAAAGCGAAGGGGGGGGAAGACGAAGTGCAGAATTTGTTATCAGAAACTGCACTAGCTCCCCCACATTCCTGCTCACAAACTTTGTTGTCTGCAGTAGACAGCAGGAGAAAGCTCTTGTACTGGTTTGAAAAAGCAAAACCAGTGATACTTCAAGTCAGTAATACAATTTTAATAGGAAAAAATAGAATACATGTAATAATACAAAGTAAGACCACTGATAGAGTCAGAATACAACCTGGCACCCTGTCAATCAGGGTGTTGGTGCAGTCCGATCAAATGGTGGCTGCAGTCCTCCTGGATGACAGATGCGATTCTGTTGAAGCAGTGCTCCTGTAGAAGGTGCAGTTTTCCTCCGAAGGTCCAGCGATGATGTGGAAAAGCCTGGTTTTCTCCTCTGGAATCCAGGGGAAAAGGCCACTTTGGTGTTCTAAATCTCAGTTTTTATTTAGGTAGGAAAGGCATGGCTCCTCCCCCTGGGTGGAGCATCTCCCAATGGGATGATGTAATCTTATCAATCAGGCAGTGGGGCTTAATGGCCCATTAACAGAAGATATCTCCCATAGAGATAATCTTATCAGTCCGGCAGTAGGACTTAATGGCCCATTAACAGAAATCTCCCATAGAGATAAGGATCAGCCCTTCTCTTGTTTCAACAGATGGTGATAGAATACATTTTGAATTGTAAACCAGGACAGCTCTCTTGCTTTTTGGTTAGTTTTTCTAACCAACTGAAGTAAAAAAAATTCCCTGGACTGTGTTTTTCCTCCTTTTTCTTAAAATTGTTCGAACCTGCTCTGGACTGAAAACCCAGAAGAACACAAAAGCACACACCTGTGGCCCACCAGGCCTGGCCTGGGCTGCGGCATTTCCTAGCACCAGAGAGACTAAGAACAAGCTGGGCTGCAACCCATGGAAGGGACTCTTCTGAATCTGTCATCTCTTCAAAGCAGCAAGAAGTTTTGCTGTGTAGTATTGTTCATTTTTGTGCTGAAAAGTGTTTTGCCTGTTAAATAAATAAATAGTTTTTTTCCCACTTCTCTCAGAAGAAATATTTTTCCCTGAACCAATTAAGAGAAAGACTGCTTAAATATGTTTCCCAGAAAACCCCATTCAAAAATTTCCTCCCAAATTTGCCCTAAACCAGGACAGTAGATGTGGCACTTGGGAATATGGGTTAGTGGTGGGCTTGGCAGTGCTGGATCAATGGTTGGACTTAACAATTTTAAAGGTCTTTTCTGACCTAAATGATTCTATGATTGTAAGCATGGGGCTTCAATCAGGTAATAGTGTGTGGCTTTGACTGATGTGCCAGTCAAAAAGTGGATTCATTTGAAACTAGAACCTTTCTGGATATTTTGCTTCTAAAACCAGGTAAGAAATTTTACACTTTTCTCACCCCACAACACATACCAAAACTCTGCCAGTTATCCTGTGGTTTAGAGCTTCATTTCCTACTTTCTCTATGCAACTTGCAACATCAACATTTCTCTTGATACAAATACAGTCTGCCAACCCCTAAAACACAGAATTGTCATTTCCTGTAGAAATATGAATGCTGCATAAGTACAGCAGTAAAAAAACCATTAATCTTTGAAGTACTGTTTCTTTCACTGTGAGAAGAAGGGATGCTTTATTCATGGTTTTGTTTCCTAGATGCCTATCTAAAGCAGGAATTATTCACATAACGTGACTTTCTGGAGAGACAAGGCTAATTCAGACATCTGTTGGAAGTTTATTGAAGAAAATATTGGTGTTTAAATGTAAAAGAGAATGGCTTTTTTGAGGGAAAAGAAAATACTCAGATATGAAAGGATAAAACCTGCGTATTTTCAGATTCTGCTTCTAAGTTTGTTGCCTCAATAGAGATTCTGCAGCTCTAAAGGAATATGATTGTGAAGTCCTCAACCTCTGTCCCCTTTCTTCCTCTTACCCCTGCAGGAGAAGGAACAGTTGAGGTCACACAACTGTGAACAGTGCTCTGCTCATTTGAGAGCTAAGGAGGAACACACTTAGAAACTGGATATCTCCAGCTGGTTCCCAGCCTACCCTGCCCCATCTACTCACAGGATTCAGCCTGGAAGGAACACATCCTGCTTGACTGAGCCTGCCAGCTCCAGCCCTGTTTTCCACAACTCTTTTCAAGGGCCAATTCCTGCTCTGAGGACTTGCTGGAGTAATAGAGCTCTTGGAGTGCTGGCTCCAGGGAACATGCTGAGCTCTCCAGAGAAGGAGGGCTGCAATGCCAACTCTGTGCCTGGTCTAAAAGGATCATTTTATTATTTAAACTATTTATTTTGTTTATTACCTAGAAGCGTAGCAATTTACTGTGCTAGATGAATAATGCCTTCTTCTATTAGAAAACAGAAAAAACCCCACATATTTCACTTTTTTACTGAGTTCCTCTTGGCAGCTCTACAGCTGCTGTCTTACTGAATATATGTACTAGGGAAAATCAAGTTTATCTCCTTTTTTTCTCCTCGGGAAAAAACCCCTCAATTCTAGGCCCAAGGTCTGGCCACCTTGTGGGTACCTAACTTGAGGCAGGCCACCAAACCACTACCACCCTTCAGCCAGGGAGCCAATATGCCTTGGGAAAGAGGGTAATATGAAGGGCAAAAGAGGCTGATTGGCAGCCAGGGAAAACATCCAGTCCTCCAGAAGAGGATGATGGCAAACAGAGCAACAGCTGGCAAGAACAGACCAATAAAAATGTGGCATTGGGGGATGAGACAGGAAAAGATGAATATAAAAATCAATGTCTTCACAAGTTTGGCAGCTGAACCACATATTTTGGAAAAGATAAGAATATATTCAGGCTTGAGATGTCTCTCTGGGGACCTTATACCTGATAGAATGACAGCAAAGAACTCTGCTCCATGAACTCTTCTGAACGTAGTGACAGGAAAATATTGAAATACAGACAATACAGGCAAAAAGTAAAAGTTTTTTTTTTTTTTACTGTGAGGGTAGTTATCACAAGAATGAGATTGCCCAGTGAAGTTGTGGACTCTGTTCTTGAAGATACTCGAAATACAAGCAGGGCTGGCACTGCTCTGGCTGGTTCTGCTGCCAGAAAGGCTGGACCGTCTGCTCTCCAGAGGTGCCTGCTACCCCACTGTCCCATGATGATAAATTAGAAAAGAATAGCCAGCCTAAGAATGATCTCTTGCCTGGTGTGTATATACCATCTTTTGTCAGAGCATGAAGGGCACCCTTCATCTCAAAGAATATGACAAAGAATAAACTTAGTAAAGGACATTATTTGTATACTAAAAAGAAGCCTTCCACATCTTCTGGGCATACTTTCTTTTTCTCAGTGAGAAAGACTTCAGAATAACCAGTACAATCAGGGACCTGATTTCTGCAAAAAAAACAGCTCAAATGAGTCATCCCATATTCCTGGCACAAACTGCTGCTAGCTCTTGAATGTTAAGTAAGATGGGCAGTATATACTAGGCAGCAGCCTGACTGTACATGAATTGAGAGATGGATTTGATCATGCCAATTACTTTCAGAGATCAGCCTTTGCAAACACACTTTCTACACAAATCAATCCCTTGCCCTGTTCAGGCACCCTTGTTCTTTCACCTTCTCTGTCACCTACCACCCTGCAGCAAAGCAACAAGCCCCTTTGCATGCTTAGCTAGTTCAGCTCTTCTCTCACCTGCATTTTGTGTCTCTATCTCTTTCCAAAAGGCCTGTGTTGCTTTGCAAAACTACTGCACAGCTAGTGCAGAGGTCCTGTTTGCTTTTTCATGCTGCTTGCTATATTTCAATAAACTGAACCCAGAGTACACAAAGGTGAAATCTTCATTCCAGGCAGGACAGAGAGATGTCACGTTTTTTTGCTTACTATCCACCTTGGTACGCTGTTGATGTAATAATTTGTCATTCTTGTGTCCCTGCCTCTCACTACAGAGAGAAAGGGCCAAGTAGTGCCCCCATTCTCACAGGCAGGGTGGGTGTGAAAGCCCACAGACCCTGCATGGGCCCTGGAGCAGATACAGCCTCCTCCATCACTACAGCAGCACATCCACAGAAATCAGCCAGGCTGCCCTGTGACAGAGCAGGGAAAGCAAAACTAAAATGCAACCACCTGCTAAGGCCATCTCCATCTGAGTAAAGCTGATTTAAGAAGGAGCAATGGGGAATTGGCTGGGTTCTAATTCGTCTAATTTGGGCAGTGGTGTGAGTCATGGAGGCAGTGAGAAAGAGGCTGGCAAGTTGGAGTCATTTGGGGACCTATCAGATGTTAACACCAATGTTGCAATCGCGCATTTGCTTGAATATCTGTGTGTCTCACCAGTTATCCCACAGGGATTTGGGCTGCCCAGTAAACCCAGCCCCTCCTCTAAGAATACAGCACACCTCTTACCATGCCTCTGGCAATACTTGCTTACTTGATCTTGCAGTGTCTTTCTATCAAGCAATGCTTCTTAAGTATGGTTTCCACAATGGGTTTTCACCAAGAATGTTCATTCAATCATCCTTTTATCAGTGAGAAAACTTCATGTGCTCTTGCACTGTCAAGTGTGGAACCCAACCTGCACACACTCTCTCACAGTGCAAGTGCAGGTCACTGCAAGCCATGGATCTAGCTCAGCATGCACCAATCCATGCCCAGATTCCCACCTTCCTGTTTCCTACACGGCCATGTATCTCATCTCCTGTCAGAGTTCCAGCCTGGCATGGTCTCCACTGAAAAGTGCTGAAATTGCAGATGATAACCCTCCCATGGAACAACTATCAGCCCCAAAATCTGCATTTCTAGTCTGTCATCTGCTCATGTTGCCTGACTTTGAGTTCACAGATGTTCAGTGTAATGGTACACATTTAGTATAGTATAACGTTTGCTGGGGTCGTTGCTGGAGACAGACACAGCACAACCCTCTGTGATCCATGTGACAAAAAGCCTCTTTTGTTGTTCTGCATTCTCCTTAAATAGAGAATCTGAATTTCCTGGGTATACACATGTGATTGGTTATGGTCCCAGTCATTCATTTCCTTGGCCAATGATACATCTGAACTTAGGGTTCAATAGACTGCCTTAGATTTTCTGTATTTGTTCAAATCCATCCTGTCATCACTCAATCAGGGACCTGCCTACTTACAGGCTGGTTAAGTTTCAGGCTGCAGTTTTAAGACCAGCTACAATATGCAATGTGACATTATAGATATACAGTTATCTTCATTTTTTTCTTTCACAGTTATAGAATAACTAGAAAATAATCAAAATATGTTTTATTACAGGTAAAAGCCAACAGTTATTAATATAAGCAGGTATGATATGCCTTTCGAGACAAAGCTGATCTCAATTAAGTGTTTTTCTAAATCAGAAAACATATTTCATTTTTTCAGGATCCATGTGGAAACCAATGTGAAGTAGTCCTTTCTATTTATGTTCCTTGATTTAGCTTATACTATTACATATTAGTGTAGGTTGCTACTTAGCCAGGACCAAGATTTAAGGTGTTATTGTGCTCTCCTCAGGATGCTAATTCTTCCCTGAGTGCTCTTGCTGAGTACTGCACAAATCAGGTGGTTAATCACACCTCAGTTAATGGGTCTCAGAACTCCTAAGGATATAGCCACTTTTTTGTTGTTGCTATAATTCCTGTCTCTTTTTTTATGGTTTAATGTAACATAGCAGAGTTGGAATGTGGGTTACTGCAGGGATAAACTAGGCAATTCACTGTTGGACGTGCAGCTAGAGACAGAACTATTGAAAACCAACATAATTAACCAGTGGTTATCCCTGGCATAAGATCTGAGACCAAAAGCCAGCTCAGGATTTCAGAGGAGGAGGTATTTCTCTGACTAATGGCCACAACATTGGTCTGGGCTCTGAAAACATTTGAACCATGTAAGCTTTATATTCAAAAAGAAGTATCTGCTTTCCAAGTTCTGGAGCGGAAGGGGTCAAAAGGTGAATCTGTCTGTCTGATGACCTGTGCTGGCAGGGGCAGGCCATGGGGCAGAGGGGGCCTCCAGGCACTGCTGGTGGCCAGCAGCTCTCTGACCCTTCACATACAGCACCATGTTTTGTAGTCAGAACATCAGTGACATCAGTATTTCCCTGCTACCCTTAGATAAATAAAACTGTACCTTGCATTATTTTACTTTGGGGTTTTCTTTGTCATCTCTTAGCTCAATTCTTTGGTTGCTGTACAGTGAAATTTTCTACTTTCTTTCAGTTATCCTAAAATTTAATTACTTAAGTCAGGGAAATGTTTATATTTCTCTATTAAATAATCGGCTTTCTTTGAACTGTGTTGTAATGCATGAATGTCCTGTGGGAAACTCCAAGAGAAGATAGATCAGATGAATGCAAAAGGGTGTAGTTTTGGGATTTTTTTTTCCTAGGATTTGCCCACTGTCCTTATCTAGGAGATAAGGACATTGGAGAGACCATAACTTCAGTGTCATGTGAGGTTGAGTAACCTTAATGTCACTATCCCTGGAAGTGTTCAAAAAACATTTGGATTTGGCACTTTAGGACATGGTTTAGTGGTGAACATGGTGGTGGTGCTTGGTTGATGGTTGGTCTTGACGAATTTAAAGATATTTTTCAACTTTAATGTATCTATGATTGTGTAACTAGAAATGAGATTCACTTGCTCCTCTAGCAGTACCTGCTGTTAATGCCTTTATTATACGATCTAGTTAACTGCTTTGGTTTTACCAATTGCGTTGTTGGTGATGAGTAAAACAAATGTGTGATTATCATGTTCAAATAAGCTGTCAGCAATTTAGCCCTGATTAAAAAATGCCTATGTTACAAAATCAGGCTATCACTGAGGCAGTATTTCCTTTAGCTGCCAAAATCAGAACTAGAAAGTATCCAAACACAACTGCCCACAGTGCACACCTTACCAATCCAGTAAGGATGAGCATCATCACCCTCTTGCCCTAGACCCAGGCATTTAAGCAATTACTGAACTGCAAATAAAATCCATAATGGATTTTAAAATGTTGCTCCGATTAGTGCTCAATTATATGCCCTCCTCTGGGAGATCAGATCTCATGTTTATTTAACTAATTCCTTTGAATGCAAGTCTTTGAATGGGCTGGCAGTCTGAGGTTAGTGGGAATTTTGATTTGAGAGAGAGCTGGAAGCACAAGCAGGCACCAGGGGTCCCTGGGAGGGGGTGTCCCTCTATGGCCAACAATCCCCTGGAGGGACTTGGTCTCCTAACTTGGTGAAGCCCTAGCCAAGTCTGTCAGGTAAGTGATTCAGCTCTGGCTGCCACATCCAGGCACCACAGGAAGGGCTGGGGAGAAGGCAAACTTCCTCTTGCCTTTGCATCCATGAGCTGCCTTTTCTAAGAGCTATGCAGAGCATAGCCAGCCATGCCCCCTTCCTGAGGTTGTGGGAAGAGGGTCCTCATGGTTTGCACTTATCTATTTGCTATTCTCACACTTCTGTGATCCTCAGCCAGACTCTTCCCCTCCTGGCACAGGTGGGGCTGCTATGATTCACATTAAAAGACAGCAGCTCATCTCTTGGGGTGTCAGCAGAGCAGTGCATAGCTGGGGGACATTCCCTTTGAAGAATGCTCTTGAGTTCAACAGAAGGAGCTGAAATTATTAAGCTGTATTAAGCTTCTTGCGTCTACCCATCAATTCACATTAGATGTAGTCAAGTTATTGACTTAAAACTTCACTTCCCCTCTTACAAAAGAATGAAGCGGGAATTGAAAGAGGAAAAGAAATCTGCATTTTCATGAGTCAGTGCCTGTGATTTTTTGGTGTGCAAATGAAAATTGAGATGAATGTAGTGCAATAAACCAGTAGAGGAAACAACCCAGTTGTGAAGCTGTCATCAGGAAAGTTGTAAAGCCTCTACAAATCTGCTGTTGCCTCTTCAATGAGAAGCAATGAAAAACAACCCACAAAGAGACATCAAGGTGATGGCTCAGAATTAAAAAACGTCTGAAAGACTGAGCTAGCTGAGGAAAGAGACCTCAGTTGTTCCTGCTGACAGTGTGTGGCTAGGACCTTGCTCTTGGCAGGGAGTCTGCCTGCTCTTTGCCTGGTCTGGGTCTGTTGGGATCTTCAGAGCTCTGAGAGGATGAAGTTTCCATGGAAGCCTGTAACTGAATCCTTACTGCTCTTCTCTCTAGAATGTGGGTGGGAAGTTTTAGTAGTTGTGACAGCATCAGGGGTATTAATCTTTGGGAAATTATCAGCCCGTAGCATTTGTGAAGTCCACCAGAGCTATCCATTCACTTCAATAGAATATTCCTTAAAAAAATCCTTTAACCTGTATTCCTGTTTTATTTACACCTCTATTGATACATCTAAAATGCCTGCAAAATAACTGCTATCATTATTCTACATACTGGTTATAGAACTTTATATTTGTTTAACATAAAACTAAAAAAGGTTCCAAGAAACCTAAATGGAGATGTGTCTCCTAGCAAACTGAGGCTTGACTAAGACTTTATTCAAATTGTATGAAGAAATGAAGTCAAGAAAGTAATCAAAAACGTATTTAGTAGAGTCTCAGATGATTACCCAACATGTTCACAGAGCCAAATCTCTGCATCTGTCTTTTACTAGTTCATAAATTTCTCTTGGCATGAACTAACTTACAAAGATACAACTGATCTTGACATTTGAGAAAAGCGAATTCTGACAACTCCTTTATTTATATCAGGAAAAACTTATTTGTCAGGAAGTAGTTTGAAACAGGGATACAAATATTGTTGCTTTCTTCCCCCCTTGAACTGGAATTAGAGAATAAAAGCATTGCTATCCTCTTACAGCACATGCTGTACCAAAAAAATTAAATTACTGTGAATTAAAGAAACATTTAATGCAAGGGATTCAGCTGGATTTATTTTATTTACTTGCAATGATTTGTTAATTCAGAATTACTTCATTATAAAACATTCAGACACAGCACAGAGTAAGGAACTCAAAGTGCATGAGTAACTACCACACACTTACAAGCAGGCCCAGCAGTTCTCACGACTATTAATAAAAATTTTGATTCTACCCTGTGCTTATAACTTACTGAAGTGGTATAATACTCATTTTTTTCCTTGGGTGAATGACACTTGCTGCTGTTACAACTAGATCCACTACTTGGGCTTTCTATTCCCCCACAGTGGTGTAAAAAGAAATTATCAACTTGAATTAAACCAATTTAATCCAGCCTTGCTCACCTCATTCTTGACATACATCATCTGCAAACACTCAGCAGATGAGGCTTCATGAAAATGAATCTAAGCAAAAATTGTGTTTGAATCTTCCCATATTCAATTGTGCCATAGATAAAATACTATTTCACAGAAAACAGAATATTGGGTAACCTTGAGCAATGCTTAGTGACGTTCTTCAAACTTAGGACTTATTGCAGGACAACCCCCCTACCAACAAAAGTAAGTTTTATGTGGTTTGCAAAATTAGGGTTAAAATAAATCCTACAGCTGTTCAGTTTCTGCTCACATCAGTTCACATACCTATTTGACAACATTCTTTAAATAATCTTGGATTAGTTATATTACTTTAATAATATAAACTTATCTTCTATTAGTTTCTCATAAATAGAAATTGCATTAAAAAGTCAACCACTTAATTTCACATAGGGTTCCCCTGCAATAGCATTACACTTTCCTATTTTATAATTTACAAAAAATCCAGACACTTATGAGCAAGAAAATGAATAATTAATGACATAATAAACCATATATGCCAACGTAATAAAAACATTAAAAACTAGAAGCACATTTCATCTCAGTGTAAGAACCCAAATAAAATTTCAAGGGCAATCTATGGTTGGAGGTGGCATTATTCCTGCTTCTGAGTTACCCATGGCTGGGCAGCTGCATGGCCCCATACCTCCTAGATACTTTTTCCCCCTTGCCTCAAGGGGATGTAGAGAAAATGTAGGTGATGTGCAGGTAGAGAGAGCAGAGAGCGGTGCATGATGCCTTTCCTGATGACAGCACCTCCCTCAAGGCCCTGCGGCAGTGTCCTCAGCTGCCATAGCCCTGAGCTGGATGTAGGCATGTCTTGGGAGTAGATTTGAGCACACAGGGCCAACCAAGGATGGAGCAGAGCAGGCTGGTTTAAGGCACAGGGCTCATTTCCCCTTTCAGAGAGACACAGCAGCCTTCCCAAGCAGTGTCTGATAAAAGGCCGCCTGGCAAGCATACAAAGGGTCTTGGGCATTGTGAATAGGAGAAGTGTCTCGGTTTGAGACAAATTAGGAGGAAACCTCCTGAAAGGGTGTCTCCTCTAAAGAAAGGTAGGTTTTGGCAGCCTTTCTCCCGCAGTTTTGAAAGGAATTTCTTGGAGGAAAGTGAAAAAAACACCTGTTTATTTAACAAGCAGAGTGCAGACAGGCACGGAAAAAAAAAAAAAAAAAAGATAACAAACCTTCTCATTGTGGAGAAAACTGGTGGATTTTTTGAGTCATGCTTGGCTTCTCCTGAGGTCCAGAGCCAGAATAGAATGCGGCATCCCTGCAGCCTTCCTCTGCTGGGCTGTGGTGTGGGGCTTCCAGTGATGGTCTAGTTTTCTGGAGCAAAGCTGAACAGTTCCAGAAGAAGAAGCCACAGTCCTGGGAGAAACTTCTTGCCTCAGCTAACGAACAAGAAGCTACCTAAAAAGCAAAGATGTATTCACTCTGTCCATTCTAGACAACACAGCTCAGAGAGAACCGGGGGAGCCTGTATGAACTGAACACAATTTTCACTCTGAGGAATTCCCCCAGCTCCCTCCTCTTTGAGCTCAAAATTTCAGGACCCATGTCTGGGCATGAAGTAGAAGATAAGGGATACAGTATCATAAAGTCACCCCAAGACAAGAAGGAATATTACATTAGAAAGGCTACCAGAAACTGTTCAGAATGTACTACAGTGCCTCATAAAGCTCATTACTATTTTTGGACAAAAAATACATTTCAGACCCTTAGAAGCAAAAACAGTGGCTAAAGAAGCTCCATTTTTTATTTGAGCTATTCCTGGAAGTGCAAAATATATAAACTTACCCAGACAAAGCTTTAAGAAATATCATTGTGAAATAGAGAAATTGAGGAGT
>VXBI01003424.1:9097-43396 GCA_013397375.1 Toxostoma redivivum
CCCTTTCTTTTCTTTTCTTTTTCCCCCCTTTCTTTTCTTTTCTTTTTCCCCCCTTTCTTTTCCTTTTGGAAATCAAAACCAAGGAATTTTCTGGAGCCTTGGGAGCAGTGCTGGTGTGGGAGGGGAGAGCCCAGAGCTGCTCCTTGTGCTGAGTTCTTGTCTGAGTCTGTCCAGAATTCTGCAGCCACTGGTCCCAAAACTTTGAAACAATCTGTGATCAAATAGGAAATGTCTGAAATGCAGCTTTGGGTTTAAAATAATTAATCATCCTCTGATAATTGGAAGCTGGAGCAGAAAAAAATGAGGAGTTAAGGCAGGTTTTTCTGACTGCTAAATGTAGCTCTGCTGAACTCCAGCTTCTAATAATTTATTCTACATTTATTCATGGGCCTGAAAATCAGGAAACAGTCAGAGTTAATGTTTGCTTGAAAAATAGGAAGAGTAACCAAGTGTTCTGGAGGGAAGATATAACTGAGTAACAGATTTGGGAGTAACAGCTGGTTTTAAATGGTCTAAATGCAGTTTTAAAGAACTCTGCTCCTGTCCTAATTATCATTAATTAATCCTGGGAAGGGCTCAGAGCCTGAGAACAGCAAGACTTGGAGAATTTCTGGGTTAGGGCTGAATTTCTGAGGGATCAGTGCTGGGCTGCTGGGGTTTTACCCAATTTTTGAGCAGGCTCAGGGGGGCAAACTGCAGCTAAAACTGCCTAAAAATGAGCAGTAAATAGACAAAGTGCTCCTGACTCTCCCCTCTGCTGCACTGGTGAAGCTGGAGGCTTTTCCAGTCTTTTACTGGAAGTTAATTCAGTTGAGTGAGGTTTTTTGGGAATTCCCAGCACTTCTGTTTCCTTGTGCCATATTCTGAAATAAAACAAACCTCATGTAATTCTCCAAGAGCACTTGGGAAGGACAAAACTTCCCAGAAATTCTGAATTCTGACCTGTCCCATGCAGAATCTCGTGGTGCCACAGCTCTGAGGCCAAGTTGTAACTTTTATTTCCTCTGTGTGTCCTCAGCTAAACACAGCCCCTGAGGATCTGCTCAAAACAATTTCTGGTTTTCTCCCTGAAGTACCACCCTCTTAATATGTGCCATAATTTGTGTTCTTTTTGCAGGAAAACAAAAAAGAACAAGCAGAAAAGTAAGTGTGTTTTATTTTCCATCTGAGTGGGTCTCTCCAGTGGAGGGTTTGTAGGTGAAATCAGACTTTTAATAAAATAATTCAGTTGCCCCAATAATTCACTGACACCTCGTGCTGTCCCTGTCCTCTGCTTGTTTCAGTCTGTCAGGATTTTGAGCAGTTGAAAAGCAGAGCTGATCTGCTGAAATCATTTCCTAATCAAACTTAGGTTTTCTTACTGAGCTGGAGACAGGACACAGCTGCAGAGCTGAGCTGCTGGGTCCAAAAATCCTCCCCAAAAATGAGACAGCCTGCTGTGGTTCTAGTGCAGGAAATAAATGGCAGTGCAGCAGTTTAAACTGGCACTGAAGGGGGGACTCCCAGAACACAAATAATATTTAAAAAAAATCCAAAAAAAACCCCCAAAAAAAAACCAAACCGAAAGAAACCAAATGAAAAACCCCCAACCTTAACAGGTGAGAAAAATGTGAGCCTTCCTTTGCTCAATAAATGTTGTTTTTCCCTGCTGCTGTGCACAGCTCCAGGCATTGGGGAGGGCAGCAGCACCAGTGAGACTCCCCAGCCTCCCAGGAAGAAGAGGGCTCGTGTGGATCCCACCGTGGAAAGTGTGAGTGTTTGCCACCCCCTCCCAGCGACTGTGGGTGCTGTGCTCCCAATTAGTGCCTGGCAGTAATGAGGGTGCCTTGGCTTTTCCTCAGGAGGAAACCTTTATGAACAGGGTGGAAGTGAAGGTGAAGATCCCCGAGGAGCTGAAGCCGTGGCTGGTGGATGACTGGGACCTGATCACCAGGCAGAAACAGGTGACAAACATTTCACATTTTACCTCTGGACACCTTGCACTATGCCAGCTTGCCCAGCTTGGTTGGGTTTTTTTTTAATGCCCAACTCTTGGAGGAATTCCTTTCCTAACCTGTGCCATCCTAACCTGCTGATTTCACCCTAAAATGTCCTGCTGAGGAAGGGTTTCAGTTCAGCTCCCAGGTATAAATGTCTGCAAGAACGAGACAAACTTGGATTTGTTCTGCTTTGTGTTTGTAGCTCTTCTACCTCCCTGCCAAGAAGAACGTGGACTCCATTCTAGAGGATTATGCAAACTACAAAAAATCCCGAGGAAACACTGATAACAAGTGAGTAATGCTCAGTGCCAGCCTGCAGCACCTCCCTGGAAAATGGGATCAAGCTGGGAAACCTGACCCAGCCCCTGTTCCAAGGCCAAGGTGATGGGAGTGCTCAGAAATCCTGAGGGAGCCATTCCAAACTCTGCATTTCAATTTCTGCATCTGATTGCTGCTTCCCCACTTGGCCTAAGCCTTTTCCTGAAGGAAGCTGACAGAAATTCCCAGAAAAGCTGTGTGAGGTGAGCTCAGTGCTCCCTGACAGGGCCAGGGAGGTGCAGGAGGAATTGTAAATACTCAGATGGACAAAGCCAATTATTGTTTATAATTACCCCAGCAGTCAGCCCTGAGCAAAACAAGGTGTGTTTACTCTGCAGGAAACTTTGAAAGGGAGAACAGAAAAGGGAAGGAATTTTCTTCCATTCAAGAGGAAGCAGATTATTGACTTGTCAGGGTGTTTGAACCTCCTGTGATGTAATTGTCCTGATGCCTGCTCTAAATTTGTTGGCAGGGTGGGGTGAGGTTGTGCTCCTCTGTCACTGCCAGTTCCTGCACAGGCAGGGTGAGGTTGGAATCTCCAGGAGAGGCCTGGGAGGAAGGGAGCAGGTGCTCCTGAAATACTTTTTCACTATTAATTAATTCAGAATTGTCCTTTGAACCCGGTGGGAGCTGGGATGAGCTTTGGTGACTGTCAGAGTCTGGGACATCCCTTTGGGATCCAGAGCTGTGAGACCCTGTCAGGGGCTCTGAGACCCTGGGATGATCCCAAAACATCTGTGGGGTTGATTATAGCCCTTGGAACAAATCACCAGCTTTAGATGAGAACTTAAAAGTCACAGAAGTTTAAGTGGTGTTATCACAAAGTGAAAATGTAGATTGTAGGATTTTTGGGAATGGGGATTTTAGAACACAAGATGGAGGAAAAAGCACGTGTTTGGTCTTTCTTTGTTCTTCTTCTTCATCTCCATTTTCTATTGTGGAGCTGCACTTTGGGATTGGTTTAGAGTAGAAGTTCAGTGTCTGACATAGATGATGGGAATTGGGAAATAATTGTAAACATCATGTAGGTAGTTTTTAGTATAAAAAGATAACAGGGCCCTGAAGGGCAGAGAGTGTGCCATGGCTGCCCTGCAAGACAGACCTGGCTGGGCTGAGAGAAAATATTACAGATAAGAAAATAATAAACAACCTTGAGAGTGAAAACTGAAGAGCTCAGATTGATTCCAGCTCGGGCACACCAACTGCCAGACAAGAACTTTTACACATCTCAGGGAAAACATCAAACCAGATTCCCAGAGGTGACAGCAGGAGCTGCTGAGTGTCCCCAGTGCTGCCTGTGGCTGCAGAAGGGCTGCTCCAAGCCCGTCTCTTGGAGAGGATGACTGGAAACTCCTGCTCAGTTTAGAACAGCCCAGGTCTGGAATTACATCCCTCCCTGTGCCTGTAGATTTTAAGGTCCAGACAAATTTCCTTGCAAGGTGTGAACTGTGAAAGACCCGATTTTGGTGATGTCCCCGAGCCAAACCTCCCCCTTGGTGCCCGGGGCAGGCCTTGCAGAGCTCTGTGTCCCCAGGGAATACGCTGTCAACGAGGTGGTGGCTGGCATCAAGGAGTATTTCAATGTCATGCTGGGCACTCAGCTGCTCTACAAGTTCGAGAGGCCCCAGTACGCCGAGATCCTGGCGGATCACCCCGACGCCCCCATGTCCCAGGTCTACGGTGCCCCCCACCTGCTGAGGCTCTTTGGTGAGTGAACTGGGCTGGGAGGGGCTCTGGGGGCATTCCAGGGCTTGTTTTGCTCTATTGAGCTTGGGGCAGGCAGATCTAAACTGTGGGTGCATCCCCCTTGAAAGGTGTGGCTCCATCCCCCATGGAAAGGTGTGGGTGCATCCCCCATGGAAAGGTGTGGGTGCATCCCCCATGGAAAGGTGTGGGTGCATCCCCCATGGAAAGGTGTGGGTGCATCCCCCATGGAAAGGTGTGGGTGCATCCCCCATGGAAAGGTGGGGCTCCATCCCCCATGGAAAGGTGGGGCTCCATCCCTATCCACGTATCCAAATCTCTCAGAGCCATTGCAGGCTTTGGGATGGCAGTGAACTTTTGCAGTCTGGTTGGTTTGGGTGGAATTTGCTGGAATAGATCCCTGGGCTGCCCCTCTGTGCTGCTGTGCACTGAGGGTGTCCACCATGCCCGAGGCAGTGCTGGTGACAAGTGTCCCTCCCTGAGCAGTGCGCATCGGAGCCATGCTGGCCTACACGCCCCTGGATGAGAAGAGTCTGGCTTTGCTCTTGAACTACTTGCATGACTTCTTAAAGTGAGTACTTGTGAGCTTTTCCAGCATAAAAGAAAGGTCAGGGAGCTCAGGCTGCTCCTTTCCAGTGGGTTGTTGTAAAACTGGGGCCTGTGTGTGGGATCTTCCTCTGAGGCTCCACTTCATCTGCACTCCTACCCTGTCCCATCTGCTCCTTGTTGCAAAAGAAATGCTTCAAACATTTATTTATAGCTGCTAAAAAAAGCAGATGATAATTCCAGCAAGCTATTAAATTACACAACAGTTACTCAACAACAATTGAGCAAATGTTTAAAAACTGGTGAACTTTAGGAATGTTATTTCTGGGACAGACTGTCACCAGGGCTTTAGTGTGCTGTGGAGCCCTGCAGACATGGGATGTTTTAGGAGGAAAACATCCTGATAATAATAAAACACTTCAATGTGAAATGAGGTGAGCTTTCAGGTCCCTTCCAACCCAAATCATTCCATCACTCTGTGATTATTTAGAAGCTGAAAGAAAACTCTCAGTAAATCCAGGCTAAACTGCAGCAGGGCTTGGCAGGATTCAGCCTGGTAGCCAAGGAAAACTGCCCAGGGATAGCCCTGGTGTTCTGGGGCTCTCTGGGGGAAATGCAGGTGCTGAGGAGCTCTGGAAATGTGAACCCAGTGACCAGAAATCCTGAACCCATTCCATGAGGAGTAATGGCACACAGCCCTTGAAGGTCCCTGTTTGTGCAGACAGAGCTTCCTGGTGTCCTGGTCTTTGAGCAGAGCTGTACCAAATCCATTCTTGGGGCAGCAGCTGCCTGAACCTCAAACATCAACAGCTTCATGCTGTCAGTGCTGAGCTCACCTGGAGCCACAGGTGCTTGGCAGCAAGTTTGGAGTGGATTTTTTGGCAGAGCTGATGTGGGACTGGTGCTTCCCAAACCCTGCTGTGTGCCTGGGCAAACACCTCCTGGTTCACAGACTCACTGAAGAGCTTTGAGAAGCAAAGTGATGTTTTTGTTGTTTCTGTAGGTACTTAGCAAAGAATTCCTCTGCGTTGTTCAGTGCCAGTGACTACGAGGTGGCCCCTCCCGAGTACCACAGGAAAGCAGTGTAACCCCAATTCCTCGGGGCAAGGCCTGGCTCCTGCACCTCCTGTGCACCCTGTCCTTCACCTCCCCGTGTCACACAGCTCCTGTAAGCATGAAGTGAATCCAGTTGTGTGTGTGAAGTGGAACTGCAGCCCAAGCCCAGAGGATTTCTCGTTCTCCAGTGGGATTTCTTGTGCTGAAGTGGAAGCTCGGAGCTCCTGGCAGCCCCGTGGTGTTTCTGGCTTGGTGTTTGCATCGCTGGGATGTCAGGGAATGTGTCCTGCTGTGTCATTGTCTGAGCTCCGTGCTGTAGGGCTGCTCCCCCGAGGCCTGGCCTCACTAACCTGCTTTATTCCATAGTAATGACAGACCCACGAGGGCTGTGTCACCTGTGTTGGTGCTATTGACTCACTCACCCCAGTGACTTTTTGGTGTTGGAAGTTCAATGTTTGGTTCATAAATGTCTGCTTTTCATGGGGTAGTTGAAGGACTGTGACTTTTTTTTATATTCTAATGATAGGAAAAAGCATTCTCATCTCGTAGTGTTTGGAAATGTTGGTCTTTGGCAGAGCTGTTTTACAGATCTGCAAATAAACTTTTTTAATTTCAAATGTGGTTTCTGATGTTGGTGTTTGCATCGGTTTTGCTGCTGCCTGAGTGTCCTGGCCAGGCTGATGAAGGGAATGAGGGGTTTGATCTCTTAAAGGCATTGCATGACTTGGCTCTGAGTAGCTGCTTTTTATAGGCAAAATACCAGGTTTTAATCACAGATATCACTGCAGGATGTGGGACCCGTCCTGCCCATCCAGGGCTGCTCTGGGGGGGGACTGAGCCTTTCCTGAGGGGCAGGAGTGTCCCAGTGTGTCCCCTGCATGGGCTGTGCCCTCCCAGGGAAGGTGTGAGCACATTCCCAGGCAGGAATCCCACAGGATCCTGTCCCACCCTGCCCTGGTGCCCTCCTGTGCTGAGCACAGCCCCCAGTGATGTTTGAAAAAGCAGCAGGATCTGCTGTTCATGGAAAAAGAACAAAATTGAGCAATGGGGTGAGGGGAAGTTTCCATGGGAATGGGGCAGGGCTGGGAGCAGCTCAGCCCTTCCAGTGGGTTCCACTGGGATTGTGTTCAGGGAGGAGGGAAGGGGCACTGTGCCACCCTGCCCAGCTCAGGGTGGGTTCTCCCCTGGCTCCAATCCCTGCCTGCTGGCCTCAGCGTTGTTAATTAGCCACTCCTCATTATTTATCCTGGCCATTACCCCGAGCCAGGATCGTGTTCCAGGCTGAACAATGGATTTATCCTCTGCCAGCCACCCCAAGAGTGAAACTGCTTTTGCTGTCAGTGCTGGTGTTCACAGAGCAGGGTTTGTACCAGGGCCTGTTGGGATCTCCTGGTGATTCTGTTTCATGTGGGGAGGTCCCTGGGCTCCTGCTGCCTCCCAGGGACAGGACACGTGGTGCTTGTCACCCTCTGAGCCGGGAGCTCTGCTCCTTCCAGCCTTCCTGGAAAGGCTGAACTCATCCAGGCTGGCCTGGGCAGGAATCCTTGGCTCCTTGGTACCCCACAGAGGCTGGGGGTGCTCGTGGCTGTGGTTCCTCAGACAGGGCTGTACCTCCTGGAGACGCTGAGGAGTTGGCAGAGCAGGAAATGAAATCTGTGCAAGGATGGACTGCTGGAGGCCAAGCCCCATGCCCAGGAAGGGAGGCTCTGGGAAGTGGAGTCCCTGTGACAGAGCTGGGACAAGGTGCAGTTAAATAAATGAAAATGAATGTCTGGGGAAGCTGTGGGGAGCAGGGATGAACTGGCTGGGTCTGTGCTCTTCTGGGTGTTCCAGCTGTGCTGTTCCAGCATTCCAGCTGTGCACCCTGCCCTGCACACTGTGTCACCTTTCCCTTTGCTTTGTGTCAGGGTGGTTTCCTGTGCTGGGGGTGTGGAGGGCTGGCCCCATCCTCTCCCATTTTCCTGCTGCCCTTTGCAGCTGCCCAGCACAGCAGAGCCTGTGCCAGACGGGATCCCAGCGCTGCTCCTGTGCTGCTGCCTCTGGGACAGCCAGGACAGGACAGGAGAGACCTGAGCCATCCTGGTGGCACTGCCCAGCTCAGCCATGGCATCCACACAGGTGAGTGTCCCCATAACCACATCCCAGTGTCCTTCTGGCTGTGTCCTGTGTCCCCAGAACCGTGTCCCGGTGTCCTGGCTGTGTCCTGTGTCCCCAGAACCATGTCCTGGTGTCCTTTGTCCCCATAACCACCTCCTGCTGTCCTGGCTGTGTCCTGCATGTGTCCCCATAACCACGTCCCTGTGTCCAGGCTGTGTCCTGTGTCCCCATAGCCATGTCCTGCTGTCCTGGCTGTGTCCTGTCCTCCCGTGCCTCGGGCTGTGCTGGGAGCTGTGCCCTGCCCAGGGTGCTCACATCCCACGGTGGCACTGCCTGTGCCCATGGGGCTGGCTCAGGGTGAGGGGGCTCAGCCCTGTGGGATGGAGCCAGGGCTCTCAGAGCTGCTGGGGGATCTGGAGCTCCCTGCAGGGGATAAGGAGCTAATGGTCCCAAAGCCCATTAGGGCTCCGTGGGGCTCCTGCAATGGGCACGTGCTCACCGGGCTTTCCACACCTCTAATACCCCGATGGGATTATGCCAAGGCTTGCCCCACTCTCTCCTATTAATTATTAACAGGAATTAATGAGATGAAGGGTGGAGAGCTGCAGGGAGCACCACAGAGGATGCTCCCCTGACCCCTCACCCCAAGGACCCGCTGGTGTCCCCAGAGCAGAGGTGGCACCAAAGCTCCAGCCCCACCGTGGGTCCTGCTGCCTGTGTGGCTTTCCTGGGTGTCAGGGAGCTGTAATCAGCTTCTCTGGAGTAAAGCAGCTTTCTGCAGCTGCCCTGGGCCGTGAGCAGGGCGTGCCAGGGGCTGCCAGGACCAGCGTGTCCCCTCGAGGACCCTGCTGCTGCTGGGTGGCACCATTAGGTTTCCATTCCCATGGTATTCCCATGATATTCCCATGGCTTCAGCAGCTGCTGGGGGGGCTGGCAGGTCTTGGCCAGAGGGTGGAGGGTGGGAATCCCACAGGATCCAGTGCTGGCCCTTGGCAGGAGCAGCCAGGGCAGCAGGGCCAGGGAGCAGCCGCTGCTCTCACCTCTAATTGGCACCGAGGGGTCGCTACATGCAGCAGTGAAGGCTGCTGCCTAATTAGTTTATTCTCTAAGACAGCTCTTCAGGAGCAGCTCGGTGATCTGGGGACAGGGGTGTCATTACCTCGTTAGGCCAGCTAATGGAGCTGGACACACAAACCCGTGCGTGCTGCACTGTGCTCAGCGGCTTCGGGTCCCTGAGTCCCTGCCGCGGGTCCCTGGGTTCATGCCGCGGGTTTCTGGGTCCCTGCTGTGGGTCCGTGGGTCCCTGCTGTGGGTCCCTGGGTCCATGCTGTGGGTCCCTGGGTCCATGCTGTGGGTTTCTGGGTCCCTGCCGCGGGTTGGGCACACCTGAACCTGGGAAAGCTTCCCGGGACACAGAACCGAGCACACCCCGAGGAAAGAGGGAAGTGACTTTTCCAAAGGGTGGGAGCTGGCTCGGGACTCCCTCCCGCTGCCACAATCGCTGCTTTTGTTTCTGAACTGGGTGGGGAGTGGAAACCCCGCGTCCCTTCCCGTATAAAACAACAGGGATTCGTTATCCAGTGCTGATGGAGCTCCCACCCCTCTCCATCTCTTCTGATCGCTATGAGCTCTCCATGGAAACGGGATCAGCATCATCCCCGCGGGTCCCACTGCCCCCATGCTGGAGTTAGCACGGCTGGGGCTCCGAGCTGGCCATGGAAAGAGCTGTGCCCTGCCGGGATTGAGAGGATGCCCCGATCCCTGTGCCCTCCCTGAGAGGATGCTCCGATCCCTGTATCCTCCCTGGACCGAGAGGATGCTCCGTGCTTGAAGGAGGGGCTGGCCCTTCCCTTCCCTTCCCTTCCCTTCCCTTCCCTTCCCGGACCTGGGGTTCCGTACAGCAGCCGAGCCGGTCCCGGCGCTGTCGCTGCTGCGGTGCCATCCGAGGGACAGGAGAGCTGCAGGGCAGGGCCCTGGCTGTGCCCATTCCCCTGTCCCCTCCCCGGGTGGCTCAGCGATGCCGGGAGCCAGGAATGCAGGGCTGGCCGCGCTCCTCCTGCCGCTGGCATCCCGGGGGTGCTGCCAGCCCAGCCCAGCCCAGGGCAGGTATCGCCACCACACCCAAACCTGTGCGGGGAGCCCCGACACCCCCAAGGCTGAGCCTGAAGCCAGCCGCAGGTGGAGGTGATGCTTGGAGGAGGAGGAGGAGGAGCGATAAGTACTGGTCCGGGCTATCCTTGCGTGTTTCTTGGTCCAGCAGCTCGGTCATTAGCGCTGGGGAGCGGCCGGGGAGGAGCCCCTCGGGATCCTTTGTGTCTCGCACTTTCCCAGCACAAGCTGCTCCCCGGGATTTGCTCTCAAGTGTCGCTGCCCCAGCTGAACCTGTGCGGCAGCTGCTGCCTCACCTGCCCGCAGGTCTGGGCAAAGAAAACGCTGCTCCCTCCATAAAGTCAACATCACAGCAGGCTCTGGTTTTATCTTGTAAACAGATGCGGACACACATATCCATGATATGGTTTTTTTACCCTTGGAGAATTACTGATAGAGAAACAATAATTTTGATTAACAGCAGGTATGTCACTAAAGGAATTTTTTTTTTTTAATGAGGAGAAAAAACAGTTATGNCGCGGGTTGGGCACACCTGAACCTGGGAAAGCTTCCCGGGACACAGAACCGAGCACACCCCGAGGAAAGAGGGAAGTGACTTTTCCAAAGGGTGGGAGCTGGCTCGGGACTCCCTCCCGCTGCCACAATCGCTGCTTTTGTTTCTGAACTGGGTGGGGAGTGGAAACCCCGCGTCCCTTCCCGTATAAAACAACAGGGATTCGTTATCCAGTGCTGATGGAGCTCCCACCCCTCTCCATCTCTTCTGATCGCTATGAGCTCTCCATGGAAACGGGATCAGCATCATCCCCGCGGGTCCCACTGCCCCCATGCTGGGGTTAGCACGGCTGGGGCTCCGAGCTGGCCATGGAAAGAGCTGTGCCCTGCCGGGATTGAGAGGATGCCCCGATCCCTGTGCCCTCCCTGAGAGGATGCTCCGATCCCTGTATCCTCCCTGGACCGAGAGGATGCTCCGTGCTTGAAGGAGGGGCTGGCCCTTCCCTTCCCTTCCCTTCCCTTCCCTTCCCTTCCCTGCCCTGGGGTTCCGTACAGCAGCCGAGCCGGTCCCGGCGCTGTCGCTGCTGCGGTGCCATCCGAGGGACAGGAGAGCTGCAGGGCAGGGCCCTGGCTGTGCCCATTCCCCTGTCCCCTCCCCGGGTGGCTCAGCGATGCCGGGAGCCAGGAATGCAGGGCTGGCCGCGCTCCTCCTGCCGCTGGCATCCCGGGGGTGCTGCCAGCCCAGCCCAGCCCAGGGCAGGTATCGCCACCACACCCAAACCTGTGCGGGGAGCCCCGACACCCCCAAGGCTGAGCCTGAAGCCAGCCGCAGGTGGAGGTGATGCTTGGAGGAGGAGGAGGAGGAGCGATAATTACTGGTCCGGGCTATCCTTGCGTGTTTCTTGGTCCAGCAGCTCGGTCATTAGCGCTGGGGAGCGGCCGGGGAGGAGCCCCTCGGGATCCTTTGTGTCTCGCACTTTCCCAGCACAAGCTGCTCCCCGGGATTTGCTCTCAAGTGTCGCTGCCCCAGCTGAACCTGTGCGGCAGCTGCTGCCTCACCTGCCCGCAGGTCTGGGCAAAGAAAACGCTGCTCCCTCCATAAAGTCAACATCACAGCAGGCTCTGGTTTTATCTTGTAAACAGATGCGGACACACATATCCATGATATGGTTTTTTTACCCTTGGAGAATTACTGATAGAGAAACAATAATTTTGATTAACAGCAGGTATGTCACTAAAGGAATTTTTTTTTTTTAATGAGGAGAAAAAACAGTTATGCCAGAATAATCTCAAACTGGTGCCTCAGCCAGTGCTCTGAGGAGATGGGATCAGTACCCCAGGAGCAGGGAAAACCGAGCAGATGGGGGTGAGGGCTGCTGGAGCAGCCTGGTGCTGGAAGGAGGAGGTGCAGTAGGACAGAGAGCTGGCAGTGGTTGGCTTGGGGACCTTGTCACCTCTGCTCCACACTCAGCTCCTGCATCCTGAGCCTGGGGCAGTGCTGGAGGCTGCAGGAGTGCTGGGCTGGCTGGATCTGGATGGGAGCACAACAGATCTGCCTGCCACAGCCGGTGTGACACCAGTGTCAGGAGTTTTGGTGGCTGACCTGCAGAGCCTGGGCACCTCCTGTGCCACCCCAGCACCTCCTGGCCCTGTGTGTGGCGCTGTCCCGAGGCAGGAGGTGCCCTGGTGGTGTCTGGAATGTTCCCGTGGCCCGAGTGGGCAGTGGCTGGGGCAGTGGGATGAGAGCACTGCATCCTTTGCCATGTTTCCACTTTTATCACGTGGAGGGTCGTGTCTGTAACCTGCCCTAATTTTAGGCACTGCTCTCTGGCGCTGAATTCCCGCAGGAAGAATGAGTGCAGGTGTAAAATTAGCTGGATTATTTCTGGGCTGGCAGTTACCAGTGCCCCACCATGGAAATGTCCAGCTCAGTCATGTCTGTGCCCCCAAGCAGCCCTGCTCCCACCTCAGGATCCCCTGCAACCACAGTCTTCTCATCCAGGTGGAGATTTAGAGGGACAGGACACCATTCCTGCATTTAGGAATTGATCCATGTTAGAGATAAGCAGAGCAGCCTTTCAGTCCCACTGGTTTGGTTGGGAAGAGCTTGGGGAGCAGACTGAACAAGGATAAATGGTGCATTTCTAGGCTCTGCCACAGCTGGAGATTATGTGAAATAACTAATATGGAAATGTTAATCAGCATTAGCTGTAGTCCAAATTCCATTAGAGGAATGCTAAACAAAGAGAAGGAAAAGGCTGGGATTAGGGTGGCTTGGCAACAGGCTGTCCTCCCCAAAGTTTGGGTCTCGTGCTCCAGGATTTAAGCTGTTATTTTAAATACAAGTCATTTTCTTTCCCTCCTCGTGCAAACAGCAGAATGTCCAAGTGCAGAGCAGCTGGAACTGGCACATGGAGTGTGCAGCAGCCTGGAACTCTGCTGAGGACACAGCAGAGCAGCAGCTCATTAGTGTGGGCACCAACAGCCCTGGCCAGGCTGCTGCTGGCACTGCACTGCCAGGGGCAGTGTCACAGAGAGGAGGTGACCCAGTGGGGCTGCAGGGGACACAGCCAGGCTGGGCAGCTGAGGGGACTCTGAAGGACATAGAAATGGGGTTTTGGTTTTTCGTGCTTGGACATGGTCTCCTGAGATTTTGGATTTTTTAACACTTAATGTTACCCTGTGTTTGTTCACTCCCTGGTTTCAGTACTTTTCCCTGCTTGCTTTGTCCTGGCCCTTTTTTGCCAAATTTTCAGTTAATATTTCTGAAATAACTCAGGTTCCTCCTGTGCTTCTCCTAAGGCCAGGCTGGGAGAGTTCAGCCTGGAGAAGAGAAGCTCCAGGAAGAGCTCAGAGCCCCTTGCAGTGCCTAAAGGGGCTCCAAGAGACCTCAGAGGGACTGAGGACAAGGGCCTGGAGGTGCAGGACCAGGGGGAATGACTTACACAGCTTTAAGGTCGCTTCCAACCCAAACCAATCTGGGAGTCTCATTCGAGCTGGAAATGCAGGAGGACGTGGAGCTGTGGAATCTGACACAGGGGAAGCCCCTAGGGCAGAGCTCACCCCAGCCCAGCAGAACTGGAACTGGTTTGGGTTGAGCTGTGCCTCTTCCCCCACTGGCACACTCCTGGAGGGCAGCCTGGCCCTGCAGGGGATGGACAGGGAGCCGAGCTGTGCAACCACACACGCTGGCGTCTCTGATCAGCTGAGTGCTCCAGGGGCTCTTGCAGCAGAGACCACTCTGGAACGCATCCCAGGCTGGATAGCACGCAGGATTCGAGTGTGGAAGCTGCCCTGTGGCAGGACACAGGTTGTTTTCTCCATGGAGTTTGCAGATTACGGAGACTGAGCAGCCAAGTGTGTGCTAACAACAGAATCCAAGAGTGATGGGCACTGCCACTGTTTAGCAGGGCTGAGACTCAGCAGTTAAAAGCAGCCCTGAAGGGAGGAGCAGGAGCTGCCCAGTTCCAGGGCAGCACTCCCAGGTGGGATGCTCCATGGCAGGCACCATCCTGGTGTGCTGGAGGAGCTGGTCAGGACAGTGCCTGGTGTCTGCTCCCACCCCAAAATGGCACAGCACTCCCAGACGGGTTCCCAGGCTCTTCCTGTGCTCTTCCCACGGGTATTTTTTCCCTTCTCTTGAAATGACGACTTTGACAAAACCCATCCTTGAATAGCTGGGGCAGCACAGATCTGCAGGGAGCCAGCTCAGGTTTCCCAGCTGCCCAAACCCACCCAGCAGGTATTTCAGGCAGCCTCAAGGCTTTGTCCAGCGAGCTGTGGGGTGCCAGTGGAATTAGGACACGGTGTGCCTGCCCCTTCTCCCAGGACAGGCTGAGGCCTCTGCTCCACAGCGACATCAGCTCCTGGATTTGTGCACAGATTGCTGCCTAGCAGGAGCCCGAGCTCCTTTCCAGAATGAATCCCATTCACAGGAAATTCAGCCCCGTTTGCCATGGGCCAGCCTCCAAGAGGCAGCAGTAGCAGCAGACACAGGATTTATTTTACAGGAGTACCATGAGCTCGGGGATGCAGTGACTGCTGTGACAGTCATGTGCCAGCCTCAGGTCACCCTGTGCCACCCCAGCCTCTCTCTGTGCCCCGGGAGCCCAGGCTGGCTTGGCTGCTGCAGGTTCAGCTGCTCCCCCCGAGCAGGCAGGAGCTCAAACCCCGCTGGTTTCGCACTGCTCAGAGCAGATGGAGAGCAGGGAAGGCACGGCTGAGATAATGGAGCTGATTTGTGAGGCTTGGGAGCTGTGTGGGGTTTCTCTGGCTGCAGGAGATGCTGCTGGCTGGGATTACTGCGGGAGACACTGGGGTTGCTATAATTACACTGCAAATCCTGCATGCCTGCATGGTTGCTAACCTGGGGCCCTGCTTGCTTTGCTCCTTGTCAACCTAAAAAGGAATCCAGGATCTCTCCAGTGCTGACAGGAGCTCCCAAGAAGAGACAGAGGGTGAGGGAGCTACTGAAGGTCACAAGGCTCCAGTTTCACTCTTGATCCACTTGAGCTTAAACAAGGCTCCAAGCTGTTGATGGTCCAGCCCCCCACACACACAAGGATAAGAAGTTTAGGAAGAGTTTTGCCTTTGCTACTGACTCTGAAGGTTTGGGAAGGGCACTGTGGTTGCCTGGAGCTCTGGTTTCCAGTGCAGCCAGCCAGCCCAGCCGTGGGGATGGAGATGTGCTGAGGACAGCAGCTATTTGAGATGTTTTTCCCTGAGCTGGGCTGGCTCCCCACAGATAGAGCATTGTCTCCCTGAAGACCTGTCTGCACTCTGTCAGTGCTCTGCTCTGATGGATTTGCACACTCTGTTGCCACAGAGTCCTGTTTTTCTCTCTCTTTTGCTGCAAATGAAACAGTTAAATGCAGCATGCTCACTCCCTGGCCCTGATCTGTGCAGGAAGGCATTCAGCTCTGGTTAAGTTCCTTTTGATCTTTACATTCCTTTGGCTCCTTATCACTTCTTATCCCTGCTGTTTGTCTGTCCTCCCATTTACCATAGTCCATGCTAAGATTTATCTCCAGGATCAAACCAGTCCAGGGGAGATCAGGGTTTCCCCTGCCACTCTCTGTCCCCTGGTGCAGCCCTGGTCCTGGTTCCCTTTTGCCTCTGCTCCCGTGCTCCAGGAGTTGCATAATCCCATTGAAAGCCTGCTCAGGCTGATAAACCAAGGCAGCAGCAAACCCCACTTCTGTTTGAGGTGAGGGGAACCAGAACCTGATGGGAATGTCAGAAGTTTTTGGTGTGTCCCTTGCACCCACTTGTTTCTAATTGCACTTCCCACCCTGGGGTAGGAGCAGAGCACGTGTGGCACAGTTCAGTCTGTGTGGGACACGCTGCCTCGATTCACTCGGGAACTCAGCTCCATAACATTTGCTGGAATGTGCTGCTTAATTAACACCATTTATCACACAGATACTGTGGCCACAGTGAACACGGCTCTGCTGGCTGTCCCTCCGTGCCTCAGCACAACAATTCCACTGCTCTGAGAGTGAATTGGCTTTCTCTCAGCAGCTGAGGTGCTCAGCAAGGCTTGGAGCCCCAAGAAAAGATGCCTTCACCTTCCCCAGTGACATTCCAAAACTTTCTCCTGGCATGTGGAGCAAGAATTTACTGCAGCCAAGAAAATTAAATTCACCACTCCCCTGAAAGCACGTGTGAGTGGGGAAAAACCAAGGAGCTGTTTTCAGTCTTCATCCACAGCCTGAACTTTACCCTCTTTTGCTGCCAAAACAGCTTCCCTTCCTTTGGGGTGTTTTCTGCTTTTGGGGTGTGTTTTATCCCGTAATGAACCCTCAGCACAGTGTGTTCTGTTGGCTCTCCTGGCAGCAGGCAGCAGCCCTGGTTTCTACACCCACTTCTGCCCTGACGTACAGCTTTGGAAAGGCTTTTCCCACCTGTTCCCACTGCCAGCGCTGCCCAGGAGCTGCTCCAGGAGCTGCTGCCAGGCACGGTCTGGCGCTGGCTCTGGGCACGGCTCTGTGAGCAGGGTGAGTGCTCCCTGTGCCCGTCGGGCACTGCTCTGCAGTAGCCGTGAGCAGCGAGGGCCAGCAGCCAAGTTGGCAGCGGGCACTCGGCTCCCGAGAGGTTGGCACAGGTTTTTGTTTTTCCCGAGCTCGGCCGGGGGCCAGGCGGGCTCAGAGCTCGGTGTGCAAACACTGCTGAGCGCAGGTTGCTGTCTAAACGTGTTCCCTTCCTCCTCCCTTTCTGGGAACCCGGGACGAGACGGGGGTGAAGGGAGGTTGTGGAGATGTGGTGTCGGGCTCTTCTCCCAGGGAACAGCACGCAGGATAGAGCAAACAGCCTCAGGTTGTGCCAGCAGAGGTTTAGGTTGGATATTAAGGAATATTTCTTCACTGAAAGGGTTATCAAGCTTTGGAGGAGGCTGCCCAGGGAAGTGGTGAATCATCATCCCTGGAAATGTTCAGAAAACCACGTGGATGTGACATTCAAGGACGAGGTTTAGTGCTGAGCATGGTGACAGCTGGACTTGATGAACTTAGAGATCTTTTCCAGCCTTAACAATTCAGTAATTCCATGATCCTCTAGAGCCTGGACACTGGTTTGGTTTAGCTATGTGTTGTTAAACCTGTACATCCCTGGGGCTGTGTCCCCTTGCCATCCAGCAGTGCAGGTTTGTGCATACCTGGGGAGACTGGGATTCTTCCTGGGCTCAAGAGCAAAGAGAGATATAATTTTATCTTCCTCCATGTGTGTGTGCCTGGCGTGGGGATTAATTTATCTGGATGATTAAGGCAGCAAGTGATGCAGGAGGTGGCTGGGTAATTTAATGACCCAGGTGGAAACAGAAAGCCAAGAGCGTGTTTCCCTTTCAGTCGTGCTGGGGTTTGATTTTTATGTCCTGTTATAAATGGATTGATGGATGAACCCCCTGGAGAAGTGGAATACATTCACATTGATCTGCTTCTCTGAAAGTGCTGAGAACCAGAGCTTGCTGAGGCTCTTTTTGGAACAGATGTTGCCGTGGCTTGTGCAGAGGGGGCTCCCAGCTGCAGGAAGGTGACACCGAGCACAGGGGAGGCCCTGGAGTCACATCCCTGTGGAAATGGGCCTCACCCACTCAGACAGTCGGTACCACCTCATTTTGTGCAGTGTGTGACCACCTAGCTCTGTGCTTTTGTGACTGATTCAAAAGCTCTCTGAGCTTTGACTGGGGTAAGAGAATGGCACAAATGCTCTTCCAATGGAGCAGAAACAGAGGCTCTGGCACTGTAACTCTGGAAATCCCACCGTGCTGCAGCAATTCCTTCCTCCTGCCTCGCTGTACAGTTTGGCTCCAATTAGTTGGTCTCGACTGCTACATGTGCAGGCCAACACTGCTTCTATTTCAGAGGGACTTGCCAGAGATTAATTAGATCCCAGGCCTGCAGAGGACCAGCCAGCACATTTCGTGTGCCATTAACTCGGCACTTATCAGGCAAACATTGTCGGGATAAATCTCCCCTTTGTTGTGCTGCTGTAAGCGAAGGCTGTCACAAAAATGAGCTGTTTGAGCAGACACAGGGTGATGGTTTGGGAGCTCAGACACCAGCCTGGGTCACTGGGATGGCACTAAGTGTGTGTCAGTGCAGGCAGCCGTGCTCCCAGTGTCCCTGCAGACACAGAACTGCTGAGGCACAGCATCCACCCGGCCCCGAGTCAGCGCACAGAGATGTGCACTGTCAGCCTCTGCTCCAAGGAAACCCGTGCTCTGAGGGGTAAAATCACAGACAGAGAAATCACAGAGCTGGGCAGAGTGGGGAATGAATCTCCAGCAGGAGCTCTGGATTTCTGTTTGGAAAGCATGGAGTGACCTTATCTCAGCAGCCTCAGGTTGTGCTCTGTTCTGGGTGCCCACGCACTGGCAGCACAAACCACAGCGGGCTGGCTTGTCCCAGCTCGTCTCACTTCCAAGAGAGCTGGGAGAACGTCTGGCCAGACAACGAGGGACAGGAGCCAAGAACCAGGAATGGAGCGATGGCGAGAGCCAGACAAAACCAGGGACCAGAAACAAAAAAGAGGCTTGGAGCAACCTGGTCTGTGGAAGCTGCCCATGGCAGGGCTGGAACTGGATGGCCTTTAAGGTCACTTCCAAGCCAAAGCACTCCAGAATTTTATGATTCCATGATATATCATCTAGGAAATCATCCAGAGGGGATGGGATATGCAGAGGGGTGATGTAGTGGGAATTACACGCCAAGAATCTCAACAGCAGCAGCCTGAATTAATTTGAAGAGCAAAGTGAGAAGTCTGGAGGAAAAGCCTGTAGAAGTGTCCAGAATGAGGGAACAGCCCTGGCAGCGTGGTCAGGGAAGGGCCAGCCGTGGAATCTGCCTGGACTGCACTGAACAGCCCAGCTTGGCTGGGGACTGAGGAGAGCTCGGCTAGCTGTGCTCCCGGGGCTGCCACTCACACCGACAAGTCAGGCTCCACTAATCCAACGTGAAACATCTTGTTCTGCTGCTGACACATCGGGCTGCGAGATGGTGTTCAGATAGGGAACTTCCTGCTCTGACAGCAGGGCAAAAAATGGGAAAGCTCTGCTCCAGCTGCTGAAGGCTCTGCCCTGCACAAGCACGCTGTGCCCGTGCCACGCTTCCCCAGGATGGGCTCCAGCGGGATGCAGATGGATCCCAAGGATGGATGCCATCCTCCCAGCATCCCTGAGCCCTCAGCAGAGCACTGCAAACGTGTGGATGTGTGTGATTATCAGGGGACAGGAGTTGGCCGAGCACTTGGAACTGCTCCGTGCGGCTTCTCGGCACTGACTCGACAGCAAGGAGTTATTTTTAAGATTCTGCTTTCCCTCGTGCTGGAATGAGTCAGAAGGAGCTTCCTTTGAACAACACAGATTGGGTGGGAAAAGGGGAAAGCTACTGATGTTAGCTTGGCCCTGAGAATGTGACAATATTTTTGTAAAGCTGAAACTTTTGGTAAACTTTTGCTGAGAGGCGTCCGGAGCTGTTTTGCTGGAGTTGGCACCCTGGAAGTGCAGAGGCTTCCATGGGGAAATGAAAGCAGAGATGCTGCCTGAAACATGGCTCTTGAGGGAGAAAACACCTCAAACTTCAAATGGCACATGGGGCACGAGCAGTGTGTCCCCAGAGAGCCCAAATCTGGGATTAATCCGTGCTGGATGAGGGCTCAGAGTGCTCAGGTTCCCTCGAATTCCATTTCGGAGCTCGCTGGACGCCCCAGCCACCCTGCTGTGTACAAAATGAGTTCATATTTAACAGCACCATTTCCATTCTTTCTTTCTGAACAAGCTGCCTATAGAGTAACCCAAGTGTTTGAACAGGGTTTGGCCAGATTGATTAAAAGGTGGTGATATTTACCTCCAGTCTTGCTTATATTAGAGATCCATTGATCAAACAGCCCCACTCCAGCTCTAATAAGCAAGGCCTTAAACCCAACCCATGGGTCGTCATTAAAAACATCTCAAATAAATTTCAAAACCTTCTGTCATCAGTGCAGTGTGCTGGGGCTGTGAGGAAAATGGGGTGAGAAGGGGACAGTAAATACAAGTTGGGATGGGCAGAACTGAGCTCAAACTCGGACATGCTCGTGCCGAGGCTGGAGTTAATTGTGTTGTTTAAAACGCTGCCTATGCCCAGCTCGGGCCTCTGCTGTGTGACCTCTTCATTCCTTTGTGCAAGTTTCCTTCTCAGCCACCGGGAGCTCTGTACTTGGAGAGACGGAGGCGAGCTTCCCCCTGCACCAGTTACAGCTCTTACTCTGCTTTTCCCGGTTCTTATCCCGGTTCTTATCCCGGTGCGGCCCCCGCCCTCTCTATGGTGCCCTGAGGGGCCGCCCCGGGGCCAGAGCGCCGCCCCGCCCACCGCGCGCCTGCCCCGCCCAGCAGCGCGCCCCCTGCCGGCCGGGCGGCTCCGCGCCGGGCAGCACCCCTCGACCACGAGGAAGTCCCTCCCCTCCACCTCGCTCGCTGATTGGCTGCAGCTCCCGCGAGGGCGGGCGNATGAAGAGCCTCAAGTCCCGCCTGAAGAAACACGAAGCGGTCATCGGGGGCAGCGCGGTGGGTGCCGGGGCAGGACCCCCGAGGGTTCCTGGGGTGGGGCAGAGCGCGGAGGTCCCGGTGTTTGGAGGGGAAGAGCACGGGGAAGTCTCTTTCCCTGCGGTGGGGCAGAGCGCGGGGGTCCCGGTTTCAGGAGGGGCAGAGCTCGGGGGTCCCGGTTCTTGGGGACGCAAAGCTCGGCGGTCCCGGCTCCTGGGGACACAAAGCTTGGCGGTCCCGGTTTCAGCAGATACACAACACGAGGTTCCCGGCTCTTGGGGACACAAAGCTCGGCGGTCCCGGCTCCCGGTCCCCGCTCCCGGAGGGGCAGAGCTCGGACGAATCCGGCTCCTGATGGAACGGGGGCTTGCGAGGATAACGCGGGGGCAGCAGAGCCCGGCATCGCTGGGCTGGGCTGGGCTGAGCCGGGACAGCCGCGGGGCGAGCGCTCCCCGAGCAGGTTACCTGTGTGCCCGGCAGGTTACCTGTGCCTGTCTGCTGCTTCCTGCCCCCTGCACTCATTAACGCGCTAATTAACGCTTTTTTCCCCCTAAGAGGCTCGGGAGCCGGTGCTCTGCGCTAGGAGTTAAAACCCGAGCGCTTCCAAGGAGGATTTGCTTAGGAAGTGGGCAGAAACTTTCAGAGGCTGTGATTGCTGATCATCCAGTCTGGAATGCAGAGCCGGGGGAGGCAGAACCTCTGCAATTGCACCTTTGTGATAGTGCAGTTGTCTTGTCCGGCTTCCAAAATTTCGGCTGGTTTTAGCTGGCTTTAACTGGCTTTCTCCGTCTTTATTTTTACTTCATTCATCCCTGCGGATGACTCTTTGTAAGCGGAGAAAGCTGTGTTTGGGAATTGCTTCTCGCCTTAAATCATCTTTAATTGTGCCTGTTCGATAAATGCTTCCCGGGAATCCATCCCTGTGTTCTCTGCTGAGCTCGCTGCTGGAATAGCGGGACAGGGAGGTGAATACGGGAATGCTTTTATCAGCTGTCCCTTGAGATATTGGCTATCTCCAAAATCCTCCTGTTACCTGACAATGGCAGCTCGTGGGGAGGAGCTGGAGCTGCTCTGAAGTGCTGACAGAACTCCCAGGCAGATGACAGATCCCATCCCATTATCCCATTATCCCATCCCCGTGCCCCAGGACCCACGGAGCACTGCCGTGATTCATGGGGTTGTTATGAGCATTTGTCATGTGTGGGCTGGCACTGCGTTCATTAGCTCTCCTGTACTTTAGAGCTGTTTGTTATTCTCAAATTAGCCCAATAATTAAATGCAAACAAAGACTGACAGCACCTGGGTTTGGTTTTGAATAGGCGTGGAGATTTTTCATTTTTAATCCTCTTCAGAGGAGGTTTGAACGGTCTTAATATCTTTGAGAGCTGAGGTTTCTCTGAAATACACGAAGGGAAATTGCTTTCAGTAAAATCCTGTAAAAACAGGGATTTTTGTCTGTAGTAAACTAATTTCCCCTGCTCATTGCATAGTTTGGTTATGTGACCACTCCACCATCTCATCAAATAGCAACTTTTAATCTCCTCTGTGTGTGGGGGGACAAACCCATCTCCACAGGGGGATGAGGCTGGGTCTGTGTCCTGCTGGAAGGAGGGGACGTGGGTGGAACCCTGCCTGGCAGGAGTGGACAAGAGGTGCCTGTTTGAGAAACTCCATCCCTGTCTCCTCTCCCCACCCAGTGCTGTTTCCTGCGGGGTGGAGGGAAACCTAACCCAGCCTGCTTTTGGAAATTTTCCTCCAGGTGAAGGTAGTAGTTATGTGTTTTCTGTTGGGAATGGCTTTATTACTGATTCGTGATGGAAGCCACCAAAAAAAGTAAAAACCATGTCAGTTATTACCAATTCTAATGCCTGAAAGTGGAATTACCTGGTTTTGCCAACTCCAGCTGGCTGATGGTGCTTGGAAAATCATCTGAGCAGGCTGTTCAGTGCTCTGCATAGCGAGACAAGTGCCTGTCATTAGCAGGAGGGCAGGCTGCAAAGTTGGATGTGGGGCAGCAAGGTCAGAGGAGGTGCCTCATTCACCGGTGTTTACAGGAAAAATCTTAATTAATGTACACAATCCACTGCTCCTGAGATTCCAGAGTACATCCTGACACCCTCAATGTGTGTTTGGGACCTGGATTGGGATCAGGAAGTGTGTTCTTCCAGCAGAGTTAGAAATTGTGTCTGTGCCAATGAGGTTCTCTCCTGAGAAGCCGATTGGGGAAGGGTTGGTTTGTTGTTCTGCAAAGTTGTGTCTGGCTCAGACCTGTGCAAAAATGGAATTTCAGAGCTCTGACTGTGGCCTCTGCAGGGAAAAGGCACCTGCACCTCTGGGGAGGGGCTCTTCTCAATCTCAGGTGTGTTCTCTCCTCAGGTGGGCTTTTAACCTTGCTGTCCCTTGTGATGGGGCCTGGGATTTAGGGATTTAGGGAAGGGACACCTGGATTTACTGGGAAATTCCAGGTTCTTGGTGGTGCTTTGGGCAGAGCTGGAGTTGCATCCCAAAGTGTGGGATCCCCACAGTTCAGGGACCACCTGCAGGAAATGGGGGATCACCTGCACTGGTGGGAATGGGCAGATCCAAAACCATCTGCAAACTCCTACCAATCCTTTCTCCTCTGGGAAAAGTGGTGCTGGGTTTGTTTAATTAAGAGAAACCAAACCTGCCGTGTAATTAGCAGAAACCATTGTGCAAGGAACAAAGGGACCTGAGCACTTGCCCTGGTGTGATGAGCTGTGATTATTAATAATGAATATCTGAACAAGCTCTGGGGTTAGCTGAGCTTGTTCAGGGTTGTGTCAACGCTTCTTTCCCTGTGCATGCTGCCCAGCTCTGTGAAGTGGGAAAGGAGTGGAGCTTTGTGGGGTGACCAGGACATTAAACATCTTTTTGTGCCCTGTCAGCAGCACACAGAGCAGGTATCGCCTCCTCTGGGCTCACCCATGTTGTTATGGGAATGGAGGATGCTGCTGGAATCTAATTCATCAGCAGCACCACAAATGTTAACAGTGATTTGTACCCCCAGTGTGCTGTCAAATGCACATTAATAACTGAAGGGGTGAAGTGAAAAATAGGTGTTTGATACCCTGATTTGAACCCTTGAAAGATTCAAGATCATTCACAGAAGAAGGAGCTGGTGCTGCTGGGGGCACAGCAGAGTTTGTACACGAGCAAGGCTTTGGTGGCACTGTGTCCTGGCTGTCCCCTGTGCAAGGACACAGACCAGTTTGTCAGCCAGGCTGATCCCAGTGCCCTGACCCATCAGCAGAATTTTTCCAGCCTTGCTGCTGCTGGCTGGAGCAGTTCTGTCCCCTCCCTGAGGTGACTTTGCTGTGGCATCCTCAGCCAAGCACTGTAATATTCCAATGGCATTCCTGGCCTGGCTGGGGCTGTTCCTTGGAGCATGTTTGGTTCCAGGAAAGCTTTATTCAGGCTCGTGCTAATGTGTTTGTTCTTGGGGAAAAATCTCTTTGTGATCCATTTGCATTTAGTTAGCTGGAATTAGAGCTTGTTTGTGTGATGTTTGGGGTGAAGCTGAATGAACACAAGGGGCAATTTGTGGTGCAGCCTGTTTACAGGTGCATTGTAATTTTCAGGCTCCGTAGAAAGGAGCATTAATGCTTTATCACTTTGGAATGTAGCAATTAAAAATATTTAAAAGAGTGGAGGTTCAGTGCAGGCCTGGGAGTTCAATATCCTGAGTTGATCTGCAGACATAATTACACAGATAAGCTCTGTGTGTATCTGTTTAGAGTTCGTGTGACCTTTTCTGGAGAAGCAACTTATGGAGAACTTTGTTGGTATTTAAATATTAATATTATCAAGCACATGCTTGAACATCTGATCTGTTTTCATCACTGGTGACTGGCCATGGCTGGGATTTATTGCTCCCTTCCCCGTGTGCTGGATGCAACAGCCACGTTAGGTTTCATCACCCCTGATATTTCCTGGTGCTTTTAATAAATGGAAGTACACAAATCAATGGGGCCTTGCCTGAGAGCTCAGAAATTCCAGCTAATGCTGTGCCTGAAGTCCTGGGAAGGCAGGAGCTGCTCCCACTGGCAGCACAGGCAGCTGGACTCTGACCCTGCTCCTGTTTCTCCCTGTTTAAAGGGGAAATATTTCTCCTGGGCACTGTGGGGTGAAGCCAGCTGCAGCAGGAGCTTGGCTTGTAGGGCTCCTCTTTATCCAGGAGATGGGAGCTGTGGTGCTCCCTGCTTCAGGGAGGGTGTGATGTGCTTTGTGTGTGTGAGTCTGGCCCCAGGAACCTTGAAATGTCCTCAGCAGGGTCTGGGAGTGTCACTGCTGAGTGCCCCAGGAACCCTGAAATGTCCTCAGCAGGGTCTGGGAGTGTCACTGCTGAGTGCCCCAGGAACCCTGAAATGTCCTCAGCAGAGTCTGAGAGTGTCACTGCTGAGTGCCCCAGGAACCCTGAAATGTCCTCAGCAGAGGCTGGAAATGCCAATTCTCTGTGCCCTGAGTGCCCCAGCAGCTTTGGGCACTTTTCTTGGTGTCCAAGTCAGGCTGTGCCTCAAGGCTGGCACTCTGAGGCTGTTTAATCAAGAAGGTGCTCTGCAGTTGTGTGTTGGCTGTGAGACATGGGAAAGTTGTTCCAGAACAAAGCTGGGGCTGTTTTTAGCCCTTTGAGCAGGCTTTGCCTCCTGCAGGGGCTGCAGCAACAGTCCTTTGACACTTCCAGTGCAGCCTCTGAGCTCCTGTGGCTGCTGCTGGTGGATTTTTGCCTGGAAGAGAGAAAGGGATCTGCTGCAAGGGACCTCTCACTCTTTATAGAGGGAAATGTTGATTTTTGAGAGGATTTTTTGACACATAACAGAGCTCGATTTGAATTGTTTCTTGATTCTTCATAAATTTATCTTGACAGGTATGCTGATTTGGGAGGAAAATCTTTCAAACAGGGTAAAATCAGCAGTGTTTGAGGAGATTGAGTTGCTTGCTTTAAGCAGTTTGTTAGGACACTGTTACCTGCACTAATGACAGGCTGCAGTTACATTTAAACACACATTTAAGGCACAGCACAGCTGTTCAGGTGAGTTTTTGACAGGAGTGTTTTCAGCACCACACCAGAGCACGCCTTGGGGAACTGGTTTGGATCCCGGTTTGGACTAAGCCCTGCCCACTTTGTGGCGCTCAATGGCTTTTTTATCCTGAAGGGTTTTTGGTGAATGAGGTGGGAGCACAAAGAGCTGCCTGTGGGAAGGTGCTGGGTGAAACAAGAGCCCTGTGTTCGGGCTGTGTCTGCTTTTCCCAACCCCACATCTCACTCCGGAGCGTTTACACGTGGAGACAGACACGTCCTGGGAGGGAAGATATGCTTGTAAAATACAAAATGCCATTTCTGCTCACCCCCACGGGGTTTAACCCAGTTTGTGCAGTATTTTTGCAGACAGGGAAGCCAAATTCTTCAGGAGAGATGGGTTTAGTGAAGTAACTTTAGTGAAGCTGCACCTGAGGAACATTTTTAAAAACCAGTTTTCTGACTTACCCTTCCATTCTGTTGGGGCAGCTTTAAAGGAAATCAAAGTACTTCAGAAGCATTTGTCACTTTGTGCCACTGACAGGGCAGGGTGTGTCTGTCCACACGCTGGCTTTGATGACAAATGTACTCTGCCCTCTGGAGAAAGAGCAGGGGCTCAAAGTGTGGGGCCTGGCTCTGAGAGAGGTGCTTTGGATTGAATTTTGGGGGGAAATTCCTCCTGCTGAGGGGGTGAGGGATCCCCTGGAATGCCCAAGGCCAGGTTGGACAGAGCTTGGAGCAGTCTGGGATAATGGGAGATATCCCTGCCATGGCAGGGGTGGCACTGGGTGGGATTTAAATCCCTTCCAGCCTCTCTTGGGGTGCTGTGGGAGGGCACTGAGGGCTGTGAGCTGTGCTGTGTGGGTGCTGGCAGTGTCACCAGAGCTCTCTGCTCTCCTGGGTGCTCATGTCACCTGCTAATGGCATTACAGGGGCTGTGCTGGGCCGGGATCAGCCTGGCCCTGCAGTGACACGAGCTCACTTTCACAGCTTGATCCCAGCTCCCTCTGAAGGGCTTAGGAGCTGCTTTGATTTACTGCTGGTATTTCTGAGCTGGCTTAGGTGACCTTAGAGCTCATCCAGTGCCACCCCTGCCCTGGCAGGGACACCTCCCACCATCCCAGGCTGCTCCCAGCCCCATCCAGCCTGGCCTTGGACATTCCAGGGAACAATTTCCTCTAAACCAACCTAAAGCTCCTCTCTTCCCTGTCCCTCCACGCTCTGAAGTTTTACAATTTCTTAGCAGAGGTGTTGGGGATGCTCAGAGCTCACCTGCACTTGAGGAGTAACTGGGGAATCAGTTCTACCAGTGCAGGAGATTTGTCACTCACTGAGGGCCAGGAGGGCACTTGGAGCAGTGTTTCTGAGCAGTGGGGTTTGTGTCCCTGAGCAGTGGGGTTTGTGTTCTCAGACACACACACTCAGATGATATTTCTGGTCTTAATTTTGGTGCAAACGTCTGAATGGCACTTTGGTTTCTCTGATCAGCATGTTTAAGCTGCTGCCTTTGAGCTCTCTGGATTAAACCCTGCAGAAGGTTTAATTTGTAGCTGGGCTGTGATTCCTGAAGCTGCTCTGTGCCTGGCAGGGCTGGGCAGTGTGGTTCAGCAATCCTAAAGCTTGTGGTTAGAGCAGGGCTGTCTCAGGATGTCTCAGCCCACCAGGAATGTCTGCAGGCTGATGGAGACAAGGAAAACCTCTGGCATGGATATTCTGGAGAAGGCTGTACACCTGGAAGCCACAGTCTTACCCACATTTCTCACCAAATTTGAATTTGAAGTGGGGCTTTTCTGTTGCTGCCACTTGAGAGATGTATTTATTCCCCCCCCCAAAAAAAAGAATAAAAATAGCCATTTTCAGCTTGAGGAGACAGACTTGGTTGTGGTCAGAAGAGAAGGCAGTCACTGCACTTTTTTGGAGTGGCTTTGTCACATGGATGCTAATTGCAGAGAGACCTTGGCACATTCTTTGGGGAGTGTTGGTGCTGTGGGGCAAAGGCTGGTGCTCACAGGGGATAGTTCAGAATTTACTGGCAAAGAGAGAGTTTGCCCAAATCCGAGTGAGGGATTTTAAAATTCTCTGCTGAGATCCATTTATTAGGTTATTTGCAGCCTCTGGTGTGTGTCCTCCAGGGTGTGTAAGTGGTTTTCCTGGCCCAGGACCAGGTTTCTCTCCTGCAGACAAAACAGTGCATTGCTTGTCTTGTTGACCTACTCCTCTAAATGTGGCACTTGGGAGATCTCCATTTAAATTTAAACTCGTGAAAGGGGATTCTCCATCTCCCTCCTGTTAATCATTGTGCTGTCTATTGAATGTTTTCACAGCCTCTGTGACTCCTCTCGTTTCACATGTTGGGAGACAGGCTGGCAGCAGCAGTAAGCTGAAACCAGCTTTTATTCAGAAAGCGTTTCAGTGCTGTAAAAGGAGAATTTTTTTACAGCAGAGGCATGTGTGTTTTCTAATTTCAAATGGGTTACATTTCTGTCAAAATAGGATCACACATTCCATCTGCTCCGCTGTCTGAAGTCTGAGCCTGAGTCTGGTTACGGGGAGGAAAAAATTACTGCAGGGAGTATTTCAGTCCTGGAGTGTTATTGGTGGTGCTGAGCGTGACCTCCCTCCCTCGTGTGGCTGCACGGGGAACACGAGGAGCGTGTTTATTTAAAAAAAAAAAAGAGTTTGTCTGTCTGCGGGGCACAGGGGACGTGCCTGTCCCCTGAGTTCACTCAGCAGCGTGACTCAGGGCATGGGCACGCAGGGAATGTATTAACAGCTATTGCTTTCTATCACCCACTGTTATCAGAAAATAGATCGGGCTGATGGCACTGCCCACGGATTGTTCAGCAGATCCCCTCACTCCAGGCAGTATTTCCCTGGCAGTGCACTGAGCGCGGATCCCCGGAGTGATGAAGGATGAAGATGATGAAGATGGGGAGAAGAGGCTGGGGGAGCCGAGCTGAGTGAAGGATGGGGAGGGAGGAGCGGAGCAGCAGCGCGTCCTTGCTGTGAGCTGCGCTGATGTGCCGGCAGCCCTGGCAGCCCCCGCTGGAGCTCAGCATGATTTGTTGGTTCTCGTGTGCAGCCAGAGAATCCGTAGGTATCCAGCTCTGGCTGAGCTTCTGGGTCCTGGCAGGCGTGTACAGCTGTGGGAATGGGAAAAGCTTCTGGGTCCTGGCAGGTGTGTAAAGGTGTGGGAATGGGAAAAGCTTCTGGGTCCTGGCAGGTGTGTAAAGGTGTGGAGATGGGAAAGGCTGAGCTTCTGGGTCCTGGCAGGTGTGTAAAGGTGTGGAAAGGGGAAAGTTTGGGGTGTGCAAGTGTGGTGTAGTTGTTCTGTTGAATTAATGAGTGTTGTGTCTCCTTAGCAGCTCCTCTGTGAGGGATTTTCCCTGAATGTGAAATGTGTTTGTTAAATATAGAATTATTTAATCATGGAATGGTTGAGGTTGGGAGATCTTAAAGCTCCTCCCATCCCACCCCTGCCATGGCAGGGCCACCTCCCACTGTCACTGTCCCAGGCTGCTCCAAACCCAATGGCCTTGGACATTCCATGGATCCAGAGGCAGCCACAGCAGCTCTGGGAATTCCATCCCAGCCGCTGCCCACCCTGCCAGTGAACAATTCCTGCCCAAAATCCCACCCATCCCAAAATCCCAAAATCCCACCCATCCCTGCCCTCTGGAGCCATTCCCTGTGTCCTGCCCCTCCATCCCTTGTAAGCTCAGTGCACCACAGGCTGTGGGTACAAGTTACTGAGTGTTATAATCAAAGGGGAAAATATGAAGGTGATGGATTTGTTTGTTGGAATTTTTTTAAGTAATGCTTCTGTTAATGAGAACTTTTATGAAATGAGAGTGAGGACTGGCTGGGGAGGGTTTGGGAGGATTTTTTGCACATTTGGGTGAGTTGTGCTGGCAGGTATCAGCTGCAGAGGCACAACCCAGCAATCCCAGCCCAGGTGAGATCTCTGTCCTGCAGGGATGGAGAATTTAGGGAGCGGAGAACTTCATGCTGTGTGTGTGTACAGTCCCTAAAGTGTTTATTTGGCATGAAGAGGTGGCTTTGTCCCAGCTGGGCAGGGACATGGCACTGCTGATGTCACCAGGGCAGTGACTTCCCAGGCCGGGCTGCCTTGGCTTTCAGGCTAATGGATGTGTTAATTGATTGCTTGATGAGTCAGTGCTGCACCTCAGCCGGGCTGCGCTGCTGCTAATTTCATTAGTGCTCTATTTTTGTGACTCCTGTCACTTCCAGCAGGGCTAGCTGCTCTAAGCCTTGGTGATTACTGTGATCTTGTTTATTGTGGGGAAGCAGAGTGAGGATCATCACCAGTCCAGCCCTCGGGAGATCCTGCACAGGCAGGGTCACCTGGAGCAGGTGACCCAGGGACGTGTCCAGGTGGAGGGACAGGACCCAGCCACCTCTGTGCAGAGAAATTCTTCCTCATGTCGAGCTGGAAATTCCTGTATTTTAATTTCTGGCCGTTGCTTCTTGTGCTGGGTACCACAGAACAGTGTGGCATCATCCTCTGACACCCCTTGAGATATTTTATGGATTGATGGGATCCCCTCTGACTGTGAGTGCAAATCCCTGCAGAGTGCAGGTGGTGGCAGTGGATTTTTGGGGCTGCTCTTTTTTGTGTACCCTCTTTTACTTAAAACAACCCAGAGCTGGGGTTACCTGGTTTAATGTTCTTTACCTTGTGAGGAATTTCTGACCCACGGTGAAAAGTAACTCCATGTCTCACCCTTCCCAGCAGATCCTTCTGCTGTGCAGGGTTAATTTGAATGTCATCCTCCTATTTGGAGTATGACACTCCTTGTTCTTCTGTTAAATATGTCCTGTTGAATTTCTAGTTGTCAGTGTCCAGCTTGGATGGGAGGTTTGTCACAGGGCAGTTTCCTGAAAAGCCCTGAGCCATTCCCAGGGATGCTTTGGCAGGGAAGAGAACAAACTCTGCATTTCAGGGTCTGGCTTGGGGCCTGAAAATCTAAATTTGAAATAAACAAAGGAGGGAGTGAGGGCTGCCTGGGGCTGGATGGGTGGTGGTCTATTTATAATTCAAAACTATCAACTTTGAATGTTTCTTTCTCCTGCAGCTCAGTGGATGTTCTACCCTTGAATATCACACTTAGCTCGTTCATGACCCACTGAGCAGCACATTTATAGTGCTCCATTTCTTGTGGGAATATGTAAACTGAACAAACTGAAACACAACGAGGAAAACCAAAGAAATTTGATCCTAAAGGTCTCCTTTAAGCTGTCCCAGAGCTCTGCACATTCAATACCAAAACAATGTGGCAGGGATGTTGAATAATAACTCCAAACATCCTGGTGGGCACACTGCTGGTAAACCAGGCTGGATTTTATTTGTCCCATTTGTGGCTCAGCTATAATTCACTTTTCTGATTTTTTTTTTTTCTTTTTTCTCCCCAGTTGAACCCAGACTGGAACAAGTATGATGACAGGTTGATGAAGGCAGCTGAAAGGGGAGATGTGGAGAAGGTTTCATCCATCCTGGCCAAGAAAGGAGTCAGTGCCACAAAGCTGGATGTGGAAGGGAGATCTGCGTGAGTGACTTCCAGAGCTGGGGAAAGGTGGTGGGGAAGTGCTGAAAATCCTATTCCTGCTGCTCTGCAAGCCCAGAAATCTGTGTAATAACTCATCTAAAATCTGTGTAATAACTCATCTAAAATCTGTGTAATAACTCATCTAAAATCTGTGCAATACCTCATTTAAATGGAGCTTCACTGAGCTGGGCTCCAGCTGGCTGCAATGGGAATGTCTCAAACAATCCTCACTGCTGTGAAAATCAGTTTTAAAGGCTTGCTCTCAGGTTTGATATTAAAGAAAAGCTGAAACCATGCTGGTGTTTCACCTGGTTCACTGATCCAGGCAAATGATGATTGTTTCTCAGGAAAGTTTGCTTTTTCCTTGAAGTAATTTTTTCCTTAACTCTGGATGCTGTCCCTTGGAATATTTCCCTTATCCAGCTGTTGGCTTTGGCTTTCCTGGCCAAAGTTGCCATTTTTGTGTACAAACCAGCTGTGCCTCAGCAATTCTCTTCTCTTTGTGTTTAGATTCCATGTTGTAGCCTCAAAGGGGAACCTGGACTGCCTGAACACCATCCTGGTGCATGGAGTTGATATCACAGCCACTGATGCTGCAGGTGGGATCCCTCACAGAAATGCTGGAAATGCTCTCAGCTGGGTTTGGTTCTGGAATAAAGTTAAGCTGAACCATGAGAAAGCCCCTCTTTCTTTCTGTAGCTGGCAAAAACCAAATTATTTGTGTGACTTCTTGCTGGTCTTGAGGAAACTGGCAGTGATGGAATTCATGAGTGCAGCACAACTGCAGGAAATGTGTGTTTGTGCTGCTGGAATTGTGTTTATAATGTGCTTTATAAAGACTCACTGGTGAGGTTTGCATTTCTGGGTGAGAACAACAGGATAAAACAGTTTTAAGTGAACTGCAGGAGGATAAAACAGTTTTAAGTGAACTGCAGGAGGATAAAACAGGTTTTAAGTGAACTGCAGGAGGATAAAACAGTTTTAAAAGAACTGCAGGAGGACAAAACAGGTTTTAAGTGACCTACAGGAGGATAAAACAGTTTTAAAAGAGGTGAGGATGGCAGTGGAATGCTGTGGGAGGTGTTTGTGTGGCACTCAGAGCTTCCACATTTCCTTGGGTGGTGGCAGAGTTTGTGGAAGGGTTAAAAACAGGTGCTGATTTTCAGGTTATTAATTCCGAATTTAACATGTTTAACATGAAGCTGAAAACAAGGAAATTTACAGAGAGAACTTTTTCTCCTCCTCTTCTGGAAGAATTTATTTATTAAATGTTTTTGTGGAGTCAGCTGCAGTATTTTGAGATTTAATTTCACAATTAATGGACTCTCATCCTTGCCTGAAGATTGGAAAAGGCTGTGACAGAGTGAGGTGCAGAGAGGAGATGTCACAGCACTGACAGCCTGGGGGACTGGCACACAGGAATTGGATCTCAAATTTGGGAATACTGATCAGAAATTCCCTCAGCCCAAACCCTGACTGCTGTTCTCTTTTTTTTTTTTGGTTTTTTTTTAGGCAGAAACGCCCTGCATTTGGCTGCCAAGTATGGCCATGCTTTGTGCCTGCAGAAGCTCTTGCAGGTATTGAAAACACAGCTTTTACTGAGGGGGAAAAGTGGATTTAAATACCCAAAACTGGGCTCTGTGATTTCTTTCTTAACCAATTAGGTTCTTTTTTAAAAATAAGAGTCAGGGGGAAAAGACCTTTTTATGTTAAATACCAGGTTGGGACTGAAAGAGGGCTAAAATAAAGAAAATAAACTTTTTTTTTTTTAATCTTTTCATAGACTAACAGATCAAGTTGTAATTTGTGATTCTTGAAAATGGGGCTGAGTGTCTTTTAAATGCTGTTCCCTTTTAATGCAGTTTAAACTGTAACTGGCTGCTCCAGAGTGGTGTTTGCTTCAAAAGCTGGGCATTTATAGCCACAAACTCTAATTAATTAAACAACATTGGAGAGCTGTCTTCGGTCTGTTTGATTTATTTTATTTTATTTTTAATGGGTTCTTTTAAACTTTTATTTGATGCATGTCTCCATGCAGATATAAAGCCTCATTATCTGTGAAAAAAATCTAATTGTGCAATTCCTGTGCATGTTTTTTACTGAAATCATATTTTATGCTGAAAATTGAAACCTCCAACACCTGATGCTGGAAATGCAGTCTGGGCTGTGGTTGCTGACTGGGATTTTTGTTTTACCAGTACAACTGTCCAACAGAGAACGTGGATCTCCAGGGAAGAACTGCTCTCCACGATGCAGGTGAGGGGCTGGCCGTGTGGGAGAGAGGATTTAATGAATGGATTTAATTCCAGGTGGGATGAATAATTCTCTTTTAATCCTGGTGCCTGGAGTAGGGGAGTGTTTTATATCCGTGTGACATTTGTCCTCAGTAGTGAACTTGGCAGTCCTGAGGGGAAATGGAGCAAAGTCACCTGTGTGTCCCTGCTCGGTGTCACCTGTGTGTCCCTGCTGTCCCTGCTCCCAGTGTCATCTGTGTGTCCCTGCTTGGTGTCACCTGTGTGTCCCTGCTGTCCCTGTTTCCAGTGTCACCTGTGTGTCCCTGCTCCCAGTGTCACCTGTGTGTCCCTGCTCGGTGTCACCCGTGTGTCCCTGTTCCCAGTGCTCCTAGTGTCACCTGTGTGTCCCTGCTGTCCCTGCTCCCAGTGTCACCTCTGTATCCCTGCTCAGTGTCACCATGACCCTCCTCCCAGTGTCACCTCTGTGTCTCAGTGCTCCCAGTGTCACCTCTGTGTCCCTGCTCTCACTGCTCTCAGTGTCACCGCTGTGTCCCCGCTCCTGGTGTCACCTCTGTCCCCACTCCCGGTGTCACCGTGTCCCCGCTCCCAGTGTCACCCATGTCCCCACTCCCGGTGTCACCGTGTCCCTGCTCTGTCCCCAGCCATGTCAGACTGCCCTGCCAGCATCCAGCTGCTCTGTGACCACGGCGCCGCCGTCAACTCCAAGGACGGGGTAAGGACCTGCCCTCCCCTGGCCCTGCTGGCCCTGCTGGCCCCCCCTGCCCCTCCCCTGCCCTCAGCTGTCCCTTTTGTCCCCAGGACGGGAGGACACCCCTGGTGCTGGCCACCCAGATGTGTCGCCCGGCGCTGTGCCAGCTGCTGATAGACAGGGGCGCTGACATCAATGCCAGGGACAAGCAGGGCAGGTAAGGGCTGGCACTGGTGGCACTGCCCTGCAGGGTGGGGACACTGCCCCTTGGCACAGCGCTCAGCTTGGGGCAGGGTCAGAGTCTGGGCCATCCCTTTGGGATCCAGAGCTGTGAGACCCTGCCAGGGGCTCTGGGACCCTGGGATGATCCCAAAACATCTGTGGGGTTGATTATAGCCCTTGGAACAAATCACCAGCTTTAGATGAGAACTT
>VXBI01003446.1:0-13728 GCA_013397375.1 Toxostoma redivivum
AAAACTGTTTATTTAACAAGCAAGTACTCACAAGCATAGAAAAAATGAGTAATATTAAACAATAAAACTTCTTGCTGTTCTGAAGAAATGTCAAATTCAGAAAGAGTCCTTCTGTGGGTGTGGCTCAGTCTCTCTGGGGCTCAGGCCCAGTGTGTCAGGCTCGGCATGCAGCTTGGGGGCCCCCCGGGCGATTCTCCTGAGTTCCTGGACTGGCGTGTGAGAAACTACACTCAGTTTTAGAATTTCAAAGGTTTATTANTTACACAGGAGGGAAATCTATAGATCAAGATTTGATGTAAACAGTAACCCTCTCACCCTGCAGCAACTTCTGACTCAGGGCTTGTTAACAACTTACTTTTCAGCGCATCTTGGATGTGAGAAACGACGCTCACTTATAGAATTTCAAAGGTTTATTAAACCTTAACAAAAATACAACAAAAGAATGAATAAGGAGAGCAGTGCTGAGAGTCCCTGTGGCTGGCAGCCACGTGCTCATTTACAAAATGGATGCTCTGCTTTTTATACTCAGCCCCTCCCAAAGTCTTGTCAGTCAACTCTTTCTCTGCCATCCATTGGTGAATATTACTTTCTTATATCTCAATTGGAGGTCAGGTGTTGTTATGCCACGCCTCCTAGTAACAAGCCAGCCCTCTCCAAATGCCCCAATTACCAAGGCTATTATAAGGGGGAGGAGAAAGAGGACTATGGGAGGACATATTATAATAACATAACTATACATTTACAAAACTTCTCTTAACATATACATAATATTCATCTCTTAATTGTGAGGGCCAACCATCATGTCATACATCTATAACAGGAGAGAAGCTGAACAGTCCCCGAAAAAGAAGGCACAGTCCAGGGAAAACCTTTATTGCCGTAGCTAACGAGGAAAACCAGCGAAAAAATCAAAGAAAAACTCTCTGTCTCTCTCTCTCTGCAAAAGCCGAGAACTTGGAGACCACTGCTGCCAGCTCAGCGAGAGCTGAACTCTTATCTCTATGTTTTGAATACAGCACGAAAAAAATTCCACCGTTACCCCCTTCTCTCTATCTCTCTCTCTGGGCCTAGCTTTTTCTGAGCAAAAAGACAGATGATGGGGATACCTGCATCATAAAGTCACCCCAGGACACCAGGCCACACACCCACAGGGTTTTGTCTCTCAGAGTTTCAGAGGGTGCAGCCTCCCTTCTATCCTAAACTCCCAGTCTCATGCTGCCCTCTTCCTTTCCCCATTGGCTGAAGTAACTGTGTTTAATTCTAAGCTTTGGCTTACAGTCCCAATGTTCTGAGAATTCCTTGCATTTTGAATTCCAACAGGTCACTGGAACAAGGGGAAGAGAGGGGAGTGAGCAGCATGTGGTTTTGGAGTCTCAGGGAGTATCAGAGCCTGGAACAATTGATGTCTTGAGATATTTTGGGATGCTTGTGTATGGGGGAGGGGACAGGTCAGGCCTTGCCCTGAAGAGACAGTGAACTGCCCCATACCCTCCCCACCTAAAGCCAGTATCCCACCCTGGCAGAGCTGCCAATCATTGGCACACTGGAAGAAGTGCTCCACTCTCCCCTAATGCAGCTCCTGAATAGCTGAATGACTGCAAGTCCTACCTAGGGGGAGGGCCCAGGGAGGCCAAGGGGTATTTAAAGCCAGGCAGGAGGCCAGCACGTCTTGACCCTACCCCCTCTTGGAGTTTCTATCTGGACACCACTGGAAGCCAGGAGTTGGTAGCTATATGTGTGCTTTTCTATATATTTTCTCTCTTTCTCTCTTCTTCTTCTAATTCCCTCTTCTTGGAACATTTTGAGTAACTTAATATCAAATGTGTTTCAAGTTTGCTAAGCTGAATAGGCCAATTAATGCTGTGAGAAGTTTTATGTTGATTGAATGCTGTACTAAATTTTTTGCCAAAGTTCCCTGATTTTCTATAGTTTGCCAGTACTTTTGTGTTGTTTTGACCTATTGAGAATATCTGGTCAATATTTCTCCCATGCATCTAACCCAGAGTACATGAACCACTGTAAAGCTCTTTCAGTGAGTTGATTGGGGCCTTACAGAGAGACAGCCTTGATGCTGTGCCACCACTGCTCAGCAGTAGCTAAAATATCTGTGTGTTATCAACACCTATCTAGATACAACTACAAAGCATAGCAATATGAAGGCTAGCTCCATCCCAGCCGGACTCAATATAGTCAAGCATGACTTCCCTTGGGTCAATCCATGCTGACTACTCCTGATGACTCTGGAACCTTGGGTTAGAACTAGATGATCTTTAAGGTCCCTTCCAACCCAAACCATTCTACAATTATATGATTCCATAATCAAAGATTATCAAGAGTGGTCTTGCAATGACATCTGCTAGCTCCCTCAGCACTTGTGGGTGCATCCCATCAGGGCCTATGGACTTGTCTACATCCAGTTATCATTCATCTTCCATTACCTGATCCTGTTCCACCAAGGGTACATCTGCCTTGCTCCAGCCTTTTCCCCCTGGTCTCAGGGACCTGGTATTCTTGAAGGCTGGTCTTGCTAGTAAAGACTGAAGGCAAAGTAAGCATTCAGTACTTCAACCTTTCCATATCCTGTATAACCAGAACATGCAACATTAGACAAGCCTTTCTTGTTTTCTTTGACATCCCTGGCCAGATTAGGTTCCATTTTGGCCTTAATTTTCTTGACTTCATCACTGGAGGATAGGATAATGTCTCTGTATTCCTCTTAGGTTACCTCTGTCTGCTTCCACCCTCAAGTTGTGAGCCTGCTTTTTACCCTGGTTCCTCCTATCAGGATCCTAAACTCCACCATCTCATGGACACTGCAGCCAAGGCTGCCTTCAGCCTCCAAATTCTCAATGAGCTCCTCCTTTTTTTGCCAGTATGAGGTCCTGCAGAGCATCTCTCTGCCTTAAACCTTCTATCATTTGTGTCAGGGTACTGTCATTGATGCTCTTCATTGTTTCTGCCCTGCTATGTTGTCCCTTCACTTTTAGGGATCCTGACTGGGATACCACTGTACATGGAGGAGTTAATGATCACCATAACAGTTAATCTGAATAGGCCCAGGCCTATGTTGTGCTGCATGTATAGTGTGGCCACCAGGCTAGCATTTTTCTATAGATTCCTTGGCCAAATGACAAACGTAGCCAGCTTGTTTTAACAGAGAAGCCTTCAGTGAGCTCCCACTTGGTACTGGTAATTGCACTATATGCATGGTTTTGTGTTTATCTAAAAGTGCAGTAAGAAGTTATCATGCAAACATTCTTTTATGAATAGAGTTGTTTTCTTGTTAGAAAATTATATAATAACTAGAATGACCAAAAAGGAAGAACCTCTCTCCATGGACAGAATTTGCCCATGTCATGGGAGAAATCCATCCAGAGTCTGTCCAACTCTGCATGAACATGGAGTTCCATGTGTTATTTATATTCATCTTCTTATTCTGTCTTATTTAAACAACTATTTTATTAAGCCATTTATTGTTGGGACTTTCTTATTGTTATAAATGAGAGACAAGAGTCTCGATATTTAGCAAAATTTAGATTGCTTTATTTGATATAGACAGAGCAAGCAGCGCGCTGGGGGAACGTGAGGGGTCACTGCCCCATCGACGTCCCGCCGAACTTGGTTTGCAGCTCCTTTTTGTAGTATGGTCTCCTGTCGTAATCAATAATTTTTATGTTCTGTGCTGTCCTAATTTTGCTGGGTAAGCTGTGGTGAATAAATATTCACCAGACCTCCAGGCGTTAAACTAAACATATACAAATTCACCAGGCCTCCAGGCGATAATCAATCACAGATAACCATCTGGTCCTGGTAGATAACCTCCTGAGAAGTTTTGGAGTTCTGGCTCTTGAGGTACACAAAGGCAGGAAGGGCTGTTGTGAAGTTTGATTTTGCAAGCTGGTAGCCGATACAACTTATTAGAAAAAACATACCATAATATAACATAACATAATATAATGTAACATAATATAACATAACAAGGTGATTTTAAACAGAATGATTTTATCATATAATTTCCTTTATCTAGTGTCCATGCTTCACTTCAGAACTTGGTATTCTGGTTTATACAAAGCCCAATGCTTTTGTAATTGACACGAATCTTTTATCAATTATCACATTATTGAGACATAGAACTTCTCACCATCTGTCTTTCTCTCACCTTCCCCCAGTGTAGAACACGAGCAGATATTGGGGTGGCTGAAGTTCCTCATGAGGAACAGGGCCTGCAGATATGAGGCTACTTCTAGTTGTTTGTAGAAGGCCTCATCTACTTGTTCTTACTGATCAGTCAGTCTAAAGCAGACACCCACTACAATATTGACTATATTGGTTTGCTTTTTAATCCTTAGTCATAAATTCTCAGTTGGTTCATCATCCATCCCTAGACAGAACTCCATGCATTCCAGCAGCTCTTTCACATAAAGGATAACTCTCCTTCTTGCTCCTCACCTCTGCCTCTATCTCTCCCTGTCTCCCTCTCTCACGTCTGCACTTCTCAGACTGTCTCCATCTCTCTCGCGCGCTCTCTAGGTCTCTCTCTCTCTCCGTCATTGCTTTCGCTGTTTCACTTTCTCTTTCCCCGTCTGTTCGTCCCTCTATTCTCCCCCTTTCTGCCCGTGTCTCTCCTGGTCTCTATTCCTCTTTGTCTCTTTGTTGTCATCTGGAGGGAGGAGGATACGGTGTGCTTAAAGCGACAAGCACAGCTCTGTCTTCCGCTTCCGCCATGACTTGCGTTGTTTCTTCCATTCCTTCTCTACCGCGGACAGTGGTCGGCTGAGCCCCCGCAGGTAGAAGCATTGCCTCTGCCACCTGTCTCGGCCGCTCCGCGCGTTTTGCAGCATCATCAGGAACAGCCACGAGTCAGGCGCTGTCGCTACCCGCCAGCGGGGCCAGGGCAGCTACTAGGGCGGGCAGAGCCTTGCCGTGCCGTGCAGTGTCGGCGTTCCCTCTGGCCTCTCATCACCCTTTTCTGTCTCTGTCCCACAGCAACGTCTGATCCTGCCGCCCCGCAAAGCCTCCCAGGCGGCTGCGGTGCGTCCATGTGAACCCTGGATGCGGGGTACTCGTCCGCGGTTCCGAAGGCTGCGCACCCTCCGATCGTGCTCCTCGGCTGTGGCGGTAGGTGGAGGACGTCGAGGCAGCGCTGGAGTGAGTGGGGGCGGCATGACGTCCTGGCGACGAAGATGGCCGGGGCCCGACTTGGCCTGGCTGTGGGGCTTGTGCTGCCTGGTGCTGGGGTCCTGGTGGGGCGCGCTGGGCTGCCCCGTGTCCTGCCGCTGCAGCGCCTTTCGGATCTGGTGCACGGAGCCGACGCCAGGCATTATCTCCTTCCCTGTCCCGCAGAGGAACGCCGAGGGCTTAAATGTCACCGAAATGTGAGTACGACTCGGACCCAGCCTCGGGAGAGTGGGTGGCGGGGATGGAGCCGCTCGAGCGACTTGGCGACGGCCGGCAGAGGGGAAGTTCCCTGCACTGAAATTCACTTGCTCTGCGAACTGATGTTCTAGCTGGAAGCTTAAAAGTCCGATGTGATTTAATTAAGACTTGACTTCCCAGATATATAATTTCGAACCCATTTAGATGATAATGCTAGTTGCCCGTGGTACGATTTCCTGGGAAAGTCGGTGTGGAGGTCGCGGGTCCGCGGAAATACCTGGGATTGCAAAAGCACGTAGTCAAGTACCGTCCCCGGCTCTTTTATCGGCGGGGGCGGGGTGTGTGAGTGGGTGAAGTGTGCATCATCCAAAACTCGCTTCTGCGTCGGAGGCAGTTTTGGAAATGTTTTTCATTTCTTTTTTTTAAAATTTTGTCCCCTCCGTTTATTCCTGTGAATGGAGAGTATAGTGAATGCCCTGTCCATATGCACTTGAACCTTCTTTGCCCGTTCCTATAAGGTCGCTGAAAGGAGAAAAGACTGCAGGAGAATGAGCATTGCACTCTCTCAGCAAGTGTTGGAGCATTAGGAAACCCTCATTAATAGTGAAGAAAGTGAAAGGGGTTTTTTTATTGTTTGTTTTTTTCCCCTTTTACCCATGTGTCATTACTTTGACTGCAAATTATTTCAGTAAAGGAACCCAGTAGCTTTTTTGTGTTTAGTTCTGCATCCTCTTTACAGATCTGTGAAATCTACATACATTGCCTGAGAAAAGCTGCAGAGACTTGCTAAGCAAAAAGTTTTGGATACCATATTTGTAGATGATAGAGATGGTGAAAAAAACCTCTGTTTTGTCCATTTTCATCTTCCTCAGCGCCTGCTGTTTCTGCATTATTTCCTATGACATTTTCAATAAAAAAAGATAACAGAATATTTCCCTCCAAAATATATTCAGGTTTCTTACTTTCCCTTCTCTTTCTTTCTCCTCTTTTTCAGTTTTCTTTAGAAACAATGTGAAAATGCCATTAAATTTGGTGGGACTTCAGAGTAATTCTAGCTCTTGGGCTACCTTTCTGCAATTTCTTATAGTCAGTTTACTGCATTTCTTTATGTATGTGCAGCACATGGGGGAAAGCTGGAGACATTAATTTCTTCTACTCATATAGGGCCTACCTTGGGTAAATTTTTAGGACCTAAGAGAGTGAAGTAATATTTCTAAGTTGTTGGAACAGTTATTGTTTCAGATGTTGTTTAATATTCTATGAATTGCTTAATGAAAAAAAATTCTTGTTATGCATGATTGCTCATTTTTATAACCTTTGCTAGCCTTGTTATCCAGTATGTTCAATTTGCAGGTAACTCAGCAATTTCCCCCTAGAACTTAAGCTCTGTTTAAAAGATCAGAGAAAAAATGAATATGTAAATATATATGCTAGATGTGACCAACTTAAAACATGTCCAGTCATTTTCCATTTATATTTTTGGGTTTAATTATTTTCTGTGGTTTTTTCAGCATCACTGTTAAATTTTACATTTCTTTGCAATTTTTACCGTATCATTCTGTAACACTGCATGTTGTGTTTGATGATCTAAAAATAATTGGGACTACTGAATTTCTCAGGAGATGCTATTGCCCATATTAAAGATACTATTGTTTTAACATAAATCATGAACACCCTTTAATTAGTTTGTAGACATAAATTAAAAGTTGAACTTCCTATCCTCAAGCAGATCAACACTCCCACCCAACTTGGTGTCATCTACAGACTTACTGAGGGTGCACTCAGTCCTCTAAAGTAGATCACTGATAAAGATATTAAACAGGACTGGCCCCAATACTGAGCTCTGGGGTGTTACGAATGGATGTGGGGGTTTAGATAAGTTCTTGCCTTTTGCCTAGGCCTCTAGCAGCAGGCAGTAGCTTTATTGATGTGGCCAGCACCCCAAAAGCCATTCTCATTTGCAAGTTCTTTAATAATAGCTTATTCGGTCTATTATAGAATGAATTATTTATTTAATAGACATAAAACTAACAGATATAAGACTTAAAAAACTACACAGGAATAAAGACAAAAAGAGACTACTAGTAGGTATATACAGCATGAGGTTAAAGGTACCTATTAATGTTACAGCTAGCAAAGAAATAATATAACCTCGGATTCAATGCATCTTACCATCCAGTTGTTGGTGGGGCACACATCAAGATCCTTTCCTTCAATCCCCAGGAAAATAACAACGGAATTTGCGTCCAAACTCTGGGGGGAAGTCCCGAGTATTTGTCAGGGTATGTGTGTCAGAGGTTTCTGCCTTTGTGATATCTCGTGTGTCTTTTATAGTTTGTAAAATAGTGTGTTTCAGTCAAGAATATTTCTTTTATCTCTTCCCACATCTGCTGTCCAGACCAAGATATTGATTCTTAGCTGAGGCCTGAGCCCTTTTGGTACCAGAGATGACCCCTTGCTGGGCCTTTCAGCCCCTGGGTTATTTCTTTATGCACCAACTATATGTGGTGTGGGGGTAGACATCCTGCCACATGGGGGACACCACTAGTGACCATCTATCAGCTGGATTTAACTCCATTCACCACCACTCTCTGGGCCCGGTCATCCAGACAGTTTTTTACCCAGCCAACAGTATACCTGTCCAAGCCATGAACAACCAATAAGAGTAGATTTTTTTCTTGTTGCTTAAGGTGCTGACATATGCTGGTCTTAGTCTGGAAAGCATGTGCCCATGCTAAAATTGTTTATCATAACACAGCTTAATCATAATAACTGTTTTGCAGCACTGATTTATTAGAGATAAAATGAATTCCAAAGTGAGGCCTGAATTAAAACAAATCAGCAACTGAAGCTCAAATGAAGAACTAAGGAGCAAGAATGCTGAGAGTAAAATTAAAATATAAATATTATTAAATCCATGCACTATAGGTACAATGGCACACAAGTAATTCTTGACCAGGACCAGATCACTTGAGCAAAAATATTAATATGATAATAAATGAGTCACTTTAACAGTTTCCATGATTTTTTGTAAAAAGCCTGATTTAATATTTTCTCTTTAAGTAAAATGTACTGTTAATATATATCAGTATACATGACTCTTTATAGTCCTTGCTATCAAAGTATCTTCTTGCAGTGCAAGTATATTCCTGGCCTAGTTTAGGAGCTCTAGTATGATATCATTAATATGTTGTCTTATGATTATTCAGGTGAATGAGGTTTGAAATTATTTGGTGTATTTCAGGAAGAACTGCTTCTCAGCAAAATAATAGGTGACTTGAGCTCTTCCCCTGTAAAAGAGATGTGGTTTTGTAGTGCATACATTTCAAAACTACAAAGTAAATTTCTTATGCAGCTCTACAAAACAGTCTATAATTGCTAATAAATAAGAGTGGATAATTTATAGAGGTAATTATTTAACAAGTCGTGAGCCTGTGGTAAAAATACTTTTGTCAGTGAAGGATGGTATGGCTTGGCTTGATTTAATGTTTATTTCTGCTGTTTTGAAATGATACAGTAAAATGCAAAGCATTGGGCTGCAAAGTATTGAAGGGATTTTGGACAGCTGAGATATAATAGCTCCTTTTAGCAATCAGTCATTGTTTTTTCATCTTCCTTTAAAATTCTTGCTTATGGTGAGTTGAAAGTAAGCATTATGAAAATCAGTTTTGTAATTTCCAGGCTCCAAAAATACCCGAACTATCACAAACCATAGGGTTTTATATATGCTGGGGTTTTTTTGCTCTCAGGTAACCTTTTCCATCCCTTGTTTTAAACCTTGTTCTTCCAGTCAGAGAGGGGTTCCTTGGGAACTTATGTGGGGTTGTCTCTGGCCTGCTGAGACAGTACAAGCAGGATTTTGCTGGAGGATGACAGCATTCTTCAGGTGTTCAGTGTGCAGGATTGGGCTAGCAAGATACTACCTTTAGCTCTATGTCCTCAGTCACTCAAGTTTTAAGAGAGTTTGGGATTATATACGAAAATGAAAGTAATTTGTATAAATTTGATGCTTTGGTGTTATAGTTTTGATTTGCCAATTTAAATATACTCGTTTTCTGTTGTGAGACCGAACCAGGAGCAAAAGCAAGGCAGGCCTAAAACTTAAAAGGGTTCAAAAAGAAATTTATTAACTACACAAAGAGAAAGAAAAACAAATTCAGAATAAGATCTTCAGACCACTCCCTCCTCCCTCTTCTCATTCCTTCTTAACAACATACAAAGACACTTCAGTCAGTTCCCCACTTAAATAATCTCATTCAGTTCACTTCAGGGAGAGAAGTTTCCTCTTGTCAGGCCATAGGGACTTCTCCACAAGGAAGAAAAAAACCAGTTCTCTCATGGCTTCACTTTCACGATTGGCATTCACCCGGGAAAAACCTTGCTAATCGTGAAGCTCCTCCCATCTTCACAGCTTTCCCAAAGCTGTGCTTATGGGCCATGTTAAACTCATGGGGTATTTACTTTTAAGAATGAACTGTTCCAAAGCAAAAGTTCTCTTCATCTCTTTTCTCTCTGTTCATACTTCATCCTCAGTAAACCGAGATCCCCTTCTTTCCTCGGGTCAAAAGATTCTCAACACAGGTGCATTTGGTCAAATGATCTATCAAATGGAACACTCCATGTCTTTTCTCCACAGTTTATAGGAATTTTCAGTGCAATATCAGTTCATCCCTACAACTTTNATAACCAAACCAGCCTCCAATGGGTCCCATTAACTCACAGAGGAAGTTCTCATAGAGAAAAACCTCTCTGAGTCTGCTCAGCCAGGTGTAACCAGCACACTTGGTGTAGAGAGTGTTTTCATTAAGCTTCCCCTTCTTTCCATACTAATGAGAAAAGAGAAGGCCCAGGAGTCCAGCTTCCAATATCTTTAGAGAACATTTACCAGATTTTTTAGATTCTGTTTTTCCTTTATGATTTTTATGTTGAAAATATAAGATCTCAAATCACTTTAACATGAAAGCTTTTTCATAAGTAAATAAAGGTTTTATTTCTCCAATTTTAGTGTTAAAGTAAGATGGGAAAAATAATGTACTTTTTAGATTGCAGTTCTCTCTCTCTTCAGTGTTTGTCAGCTGTCACTGCAACAACATCTAACATGTCAATACAGGTGGCTAGTAGAATTTCTTTCCCAAGTTGGATGAGTACAGTAAGTAGTGAATATTTAAAATATGAAAAACAAAGCAGAGAACTTCAAAAACCCTCTCAATACCTTATTGATGTTAAATGCACCTTTAGCTTGTTATATTTGGAAAATCTCTCATTGAAAACTATCCTTTAAGAAATGAAACACTCCTAAGTTATCATTTATGTGAATTTAAAATGGAGAAATAAATTCTTAGAGGCTTGAAAGCCATATACCTATGCTGCATGGGATGAAAATATAATCTATTACTGGACATTACTTGCATTTGCAAAGATCTACTTATATAAATGTATGTAGACACATAGCTGCTATTGAAATACAATATATTGGGGATGCACCTTAATTTTTTTGATTCTGAGCCTAAGTTTTCAGAAACTGCATAAAGCCAAGCAAACCAAACTAACATCCCCTGAAATATGCATATAGAGATCTTGTTTCTTATATAGCTACTATTAAACATATGTGGTGGTTTTACCTTGGCTGGATGCCAGGTGCCCACCAAAGCTGCTTTATCACTCCCCTCCTCAACTGGACAGGGGAGAGAAAATATAATGAAAGGCTCATGAGTTGAGATAACAACAAGGAGAGGTCATTCCCTTCCTGGGCTTAACTTCGTTCAGTGTTCTCTACCTCCTCCCCCAGCAGTGCAGGGAGATGGGAATTGAGGTTATGGTCAGTTCATCACGGTTCTGCCACTGCTTTCTCCTCATGGGGAGGACTCCTTCCCCTGCTTCAGCATGGGGTCCCTCCCACAGAAGACAGGCCTCCACAAACTCTTCCAATGTGAAACCTTCTCACAGGCTACATTTCCTCATAAACTGCTCCCATGTGGGTCCCTTCCACAAGGCACAGTCCTCCAGGAGCAGGCTGCTCCAGCATGGGTCCCCCGTGGGGTCACAAATCCTACTAGGAAACCTGCTCCAACATGGGCTCCTCTCTTCATTGGACCATAGGTCCTGCCAGGATTCTGCTCCACTGTGGGCTTCACATGGGGTCATAGACTCCTTCAGATAGCCACCTGCTCCAGTGTGGGGCCCTCCACATGCTGCATGAGGATCTCTGCACCCCCCCATGGTCCTCCATGGGCTGCAGGGACACAGCTGCCTCACCATGGTCTTCACTACAGGCTGCAGGGAAATCTCAGCTCCAGTGCCTGGAGCACCTCCTACCTCACCTTCTCCATTGACCTTGCTGTCTGCATAAGTGTTTCTCTTACATATTCTCACTCCTCTGGCTGTAATTTGCTTCTTCCCAATACCTTTTTTTTTCCTTCTTAAATACCACATAAGTGTTACTACCGTGTTGATTGGCTCAGACTTGGCCAGCAGTGGGTCCATCCTGGAGCCGCCTGGCATTGGGTCTGTCAGACATAGGGGAACCTTTCAGCAACTTCTTCCAGAAGCCACCCCTGTAGCCCCTGCTGCTACCCAAAACCTTGCCATGCTAACCAAATACACCATAACATTACAGAATCATAATGTACTTGTGAGAAAGGAGCCATACCATGAAAATTCTTTTGTGAATATGTATATTTTTAAATTTTTTCCTGGAAGAAAATGACCTGTATTGACTGATGATTATCAACAGCTCATATAGCTGAAATTATTAAATATATTTAATACCTGGTCAGCTACTTTTGTTTCTGAAATTCTTGAAGATCAGATTTCAGATCAAAATTCCTTAGTTCTAAGCAGGGCCTGAAGAAAGAAATTTTTCTATAAAACTAAGAGAAAGTAGAACAAGGCAGACACAAGACCTAAGACATTTGAAAAGCAGTTTAAAAGATTTTAATGTCTAAATGGTGTCATTTGAACGAGCTTTTTGCTAAGCCTATTGGTCCTGATCCCGCAATATACATAGATGCCTTTCATTATAAAGGGAAGCCATGGCTCAGATTCTGGCCTTGCTAAAATTAGTATCAAAACATCAGTGGAATTGAAACATTTCAACAATGTAGAGTAGTTTAGAGGGCATATGCTAAGGATAAAAAGAACTTTTGTTCAAGCATTTTTTTGCTTTTAATAAATTTCAAAACCAGAATTTTGTAATAAATTTGGGAGACAAGGGATATTCTTGAAGCTTATTAGTCCCTCGTGACTTATTTTTGGATGGGGGTTTCTTGGATCCCAAGTGTTGTAGTTTTTGAGCTCTGCAGGTGTTGTTTTTTCTTCTCTCCTTTTTTTTTAATGTGAGCTCCCTTTTGTTATTGTCCATTACAGATAAATGGCCACTCTCTAATTGGACCCCAGGATCTCTGCTAGTTTATGACATAAAACATGCCTCAAACATTCTATTCATGTGTGTGTTTTCAATCATTGTAAATCATACACACATACAGTGGTTTTCCAGTGAAATGATTTCTCACATAACCCTCAGCAAACACACAGATTAACAGACCCCTTAGGGTCAACATTCTCTTATTCTTATTACGATGGGGTCGTTGTTGGAGACAGATATGACACAGGACTGACCGAGGGTCATCAACAAACAGCCTCGATTATTGTTCGGCGCCTCCTTTTATAAGGGCTTCAAATTTCCCACGCTTACACATGTGATTGGTTGAGGTCTTAGCACCGCCCAGCTCCCTGGCCAATGATACATCTGCATTTAGGGCTGAATGAGATTAGCTGGGATCCCGTTTTTGAGTTTGAATCTAACCTATCATTGCCTCACCCAAGGATTTGTTTACTTCTAGGCTGGTTGAGTTTGAGGGGCAACTTCAGACCAGCTGCACTGTGACAATTCTGATCTTGGTTAAGATGCTGGGTGTTTGGCACCGTTCCTACAATTATATCAAATAATACCTTGTAAAAGAAGTACATGCATGATGAGAACAAAGTGAAGGGAAATCATTAGAGAAGATGGTCAAAGACTTAAAATTATGTCAAAATGGAAAATGAACATTTGCAAAATAGTAAATATTCATAAAGAATAACAACAAAGTCATAGAATCATAGAATGGTTTGGTTTGGAAGGGGCCTTAAAGACCACCTAGTTCCCCCCCCCCCTGCCATGGGCAGGGACACCTTCCACTAGAGCAGGTTGCTCAGAGCTCCATCCAGCCTGGCCTTAAACACTTCCAGGGATGGGGCACACACAATTTCTCTGGGCAACCTGTTCTAGTGCTTCACCACCCTCGCAGGAAATAATTTCTTCCTAATATTCAGTCTAAACCTACTTCTGTCAGTGTGCAGCCATTCCCCCTT
>VXBI01003449.1:5774-22200 GCA_013397375.1 Toxostoma redivivum
GTGGGAGTTTATGTTTAGCTTTTTTTTTTTTTTTTTTTTTAAACCTCTCTCCCCTGACATGAAAAACAAAGTACTGATTACCATTCTGATTTTTTCAAACTGAAGACGTGATGCTTTTATTGCAGAAAAGAGTAGTATTAGTGACAAATTTCTGAAAGCGAAAGATTAAAAATCTTAAGATCAATGAATATCACCCCAAGTCCTAAGCTCTGCCTACTTAAGCAAAGACCTAAAAATGTATGTTTTCAAACAAAGAGTGATTTCTACATTTAGCTCTAATTCTTGCAAAGGGATGAATCACCTTGTGAAAAGTGGAGCCTCACCCTCCACCCTCTCTTTCCAACTGGATATCAGACTTGAAGGGAGCCTTTCCAGTGGACCAGACCTGCTCCTTAAACTTGTGGACCACCTAGTGACTTTGAGTGTGTCTGGAGCTCTTTCAATCCACTGCAAGAATAACTTTACCAGGACAATACTCAAGAATAGATAGATACATGACATGAGTTTCAGTCTGACCCTTACCTGGACCAATTACTAACCATGTGGACTACATATTTTCACCCTTTGAAAGATCTGTACTCACCTAATCTCAGGACACCCTGTTGTTTGTTATTAGATGAAGAGCTCTGAATATTTGTAATAATATGTGTTGTGTTGCTTTGCATTGTATATATTTTTCTTCTAAAATAAAATAAATTATTTATTAAAAGTTATACTGGATGAAGAACATTTAAGAGTTCACCTGCTCTAGATGCTTATTCTTAACCTGAAATCTCAGTCCTGGGATTGCAATGCTGTCTGCTTCTGAACAAATTCTCATCTTGTAATCAAGTAGAATGGGAATTATGAGTAAGAGCAGATGAACTCTTAAAACAAAATTTTTAAGTCCTCATTTCATGCAAATGTCCCTAGCAAGCAGATTCCTCTCTCTTTAGCATCGTCTGAAGGTCTTTGAGGTTCTTCCTCATTCAGACTGACAACCAGCTAACTCCATGAGAATTCCCAGTCTGCATGAGCAACTGTAGTTGCACCCCATGCACAATAGTGGTGAGATCTGCTCTGGATAGGAGATGAAATACAAAATACCTGTGGTAGGCTGACAGCTACTAGCCATGGAGATCTTTCAGGACTGTGGTCCTTTTGCTTGTATGACTAAACTGGCTGGTGAGGGGGGTTGTATTTCATGTGGCAATCCAGTCCTAGTCTACACTGTGTTTGGCAAACTGGTCCATGGTGTATAAGTAGTTATATTTGTAAATAAAATGTTTTAAATCTATTTCCTATAACATGGAGACTGTGAATTCAACCCTTGCAAATGGAGGCTATTGCAGGGAACGGGATACCGTGTTGTCACTGGCATGTTGCAGCTGGGCTTCCGTGCAAGGCAGTGGTAGAGAGCAGCATGCATGCAGCTGTGTACAGGCTGCTTGGGATGAGCTGACACCAATTTTCCCCTTTATTTCCTTGGCTTTTTGGTCAAGTTAGGTAAGCCTTTTAATACCTGGTTGACAAGTGATTCAAATTCTCTGCCTGCTTTTATTTCCAGCCCTGTGTGAATGAAAGTGAAAAGATAAACTTCCTCCCTAAAATAAGAATAAAAGTTGTCTCATGGCTGGGAACACCAAGTATTTTGAAGCAGGGAGACCACCCAGCACATGGGTGCACAGATCTCCACTGCAGAGGCACACACAAAACCCAATACCAGGGGTCAGGTCACAAGCAAGGAAGTGGATCCTGATTGCAGGTGTTGTTTGCCTGTGGGTCTCAGTTGTGCCTTTTCCAGCAGGGAATGCACATTTTTATTGTAAAGGCCCAGTGGATGTCTGCACACATCTCCTCTGCAGAGCTGAGCCCAGTGAAATGTCCACTTGGCCGCAGTAAATTAAGCCAGGCAGCTTTGGACTGGAGCTTAAAGGCAGTTGTTTTTGCAGCCCTTCGGCACAGAAGTTGTTGGGGTTTTTTTGTCCCCAAACCAGCTGGATTGTGCACCCAATGCTGTTCAAAATTGTCTTCTGCCTTACACTGCTTTAAGTCCTTCAGCACTGGATGCATGGGAGCATGCAATGTGCTGTAAGTCATGCTTGAAACATCAGAATTAAAGCTCCTACATTCTCTAGGCAGTTTTTAGAAAGTTGTGTTGGTTTTGCTATGTGCAAGGTGACTTTTGAATAAAGCTGCTGATTTTTATACTTGGTGAGCATCTGGTTGAGGAGCTGTGTCTTCTGGTTCATCTTTGCTGAGGTGAAAGACCCCACAGTAGTGTTTTTCCTCTCTCTGAGGAGTCCTCCATGCTTTTGGCTGGTGGCTTCACATTTGAGAGGATTTAATATTTAAAAAAAAAAAAACTGACTGGGCCCCCTGGTGAGAAGTTAATGTATTGAAACCAGAAATTCTTTTTCCTTCTTTCTTTCTTGTAAATCAATCAGACAAATGAATCAGACACTCCTCAAGGATATTGAGTTAAGGGAATACTACATGGGGGGAAGAAAGGCTGTATAGTGAACTAGGTGGGAGATTTATTGGACTGATGAGGTTGTGTGTGAAAGGGCAAGACATGCATGCTTTTCTCCGAGTTTCCGGCTGTTTTTTTCTGGCATAACATCTGAGAGTGTCAGAAATTACACATCTATGAAATATGTGGTACTGGATTTTCAAAAGGCTCAGCTTGCACTTTAGATACCTGGAAAAAAAAAAGCTGATTTTTCAAAAAGTGCCAGCAGAGCAGGACTCAGCAGGGGGAGGATGGATGTTATCTCTTTAAAAAATCAGGTCCTATACTGTGTTGATTTTGGGGTTTGGTTTGTTTTTTGGTTTTGGTGGTTTTTTTAATCTCTGGTGTACAACTGTGCTGTGTACATAAAATAAATTGCATGTAACAATAGCATTACTTCATTTTCCTTCATTATTAAGATGGCTTGCTGAACTAGTTTCACAATTCAGTGGAGGCAGAAATGAAAGCATGTCCCTCTGAGAAGGTAGGCACCTTTTGGAGGTGCTGCAGCCTTTTCTCTGCCAGGTAAGGAGCACTGCCGATGTGTCTCATTGACCTCCTTTGCTCTGTGCCCCCTATGTTATTATTTGCCTTTGCATCATCAAGAAGTGTTGCTGGAAAAGGGTACTTTAATGAAATTATGTGTTTAGGCCAAAGTAAAAAACTCGATATTTTCCAAATCAAAAGGCAGAAAACATGACAGTCCTTGGAGAAGTACAAATATAGCTTTTGGCTTCAACTAGTTTGTGTTAATGTATTAGCCTTCACTCAAGACTGCTTTTTATTCAAAGCAGCATTCATCTGTGTAATTTGTGGACATGAATGGTTGGCTATACTTGCACAGGAGTTTCTATCCAGAACGTGAAGCTGCTGAGAGAGGCACACATGGGTAGCTCATGTGAAAATGTTTTGGTGTTCTTTGCACATGTTCACCTGCAGTCCAGCACACAGCCCTGCTGTGAACTGTAGGCCAGGTTTGCAATTATGTCTCAGGTGATGGTTGAGCTCCCAGGTGTTGCTGGGGATTCCCAGCCTTTGCATGAATGTGGCAGCATGGTTTCCAGAAAGCAGCTGTAACATCTCAGTGCCTTTCACTGGAGAACTTTCTCCTAAAAGACTTGCATGCAGGGTGTCAGCAGCTTGGGGATTCACAAGTGTATCAGCAGGACCCCATAAGGCACAATGCAGAAACATCCTTAATTCATTCCAGTCTGGAGGTAGAAAGTGAGGGACTGACACTTTCCTAGTGGAAGTCTTCAGACAAAGCACCACATCTCTTATAGTCAACCTGCTTCTCTAACAGCTGCTGTGTCTTGTGCTGGAACCATATATGCAATTGTCTTGATGTTTCTGCTGAGCTTTTATTCCTACAATTTCATTGTTAACATTTTCCACCCAATAAGAAATCTCTACAATTTCACTCTACCATAACTGATGGTGTTACCTGGCTTTAGAGGTGTCATTGAATCTGATAACCCAACGTCCTGCTGTGGTATCTCCAGGAGATGATTTGTCCCACTCCTGTCTTGGGATGGGATAAATTGTACCCTGGTGGTATTCACGTACCTCTTTTATGCCATTCACATGAATCACATGAAAGTGATTACTTTCATCTATGCACCTGAATTTTGGAGGATGGAGTTGATGACTATCTTTCCTCCTGATCCTGTCTTTTACATTAACTGTCTTATTTCACAGCTTTCCTGTAATGGTAGCCCAGTCAGAATCAACACAAATGCCCTTGGCTTCTAGAATTCACCTCCCCAAAGCAAAACCAAATGTGGGTTTATGGGAAGATTTACAAAAACCCAAAGGGGAGCTGCTTTGCCAGTTCTTGTTGACTTTAAGGAGTCATCAGGATAGTGGCCATGCTCAAGGCTTTTACCATTTGTGTTTATTTGGCTTTCCCTCATCTGAAGAGGAAGAAAGCACAGATTGACCTCGCTCCTCACTGCTCATATCCAAGATCAAATACCAGCCTCTCCCATGAGAAGATGAAACAGCAACATGGGCTTTCTCACATGGCTTTTCTCTTGGAAATAGGACTTTTCACGCCTAGCAGAATCCTTGGCCAGAGATGATGCTCACACTTTGCTGTCTGGCCTTTCTCCTTGGCCAGCAAGGTGATCTCGTTCAAATCACACCTCTCTGAGATGCTGTCAGCCATTAAAAAAAAAAAAAATTACAAATGGGGAAAATAAAATCTGCCAATGAAACTTGGCTCTGAGAGCTGCCAGTGATAACAGGTAGGCACTGGCAGCAGCAGCAGCAGTGCATGCAGCGCGTGGTGTGCACAGCGACGTGTGCCTAAGAGGTCCATGGAACCAACGTCTGCTTTCTCCCACAGGGATTTGAGACGTCTGGGCGTGACACTTGTTGGTCACCAGAAGAAGATAATGAACAGCCTTCAAGAGATGAAGATCCAGTTGGTGAATGGGATGGTGCCATTGTAACACGGTTTTTAAAGTTGCTTCCTCAAGTGGATCAGTCCTGCAGTTTGTACTCTAGCCCTGAGATTTATTTTGACTAAAAAAACAACCAAGAAAATATAAAAAAGGAAATTCACTGATTTCTATAACTGGAGGACATTGGCCTCTGCTGCAGCATTTCTAAAGCAGTGTTTGACTAAAGTTTTGCTTTTTTTCCTATTTGTGTCCTCATTTTCATGAAGTCAATGTAAGATGCATGGAACGTGGAAATGAATCTGCTGTACATGAGGTTAACCAGTCTCTTAAGCTTCAGAAGTGATGACAAGCCTTCCACCATGTGTTGTCTGGGCATGGGAGGTACATATATATATAGCACCTTTATATGCTGAATTACAGCAGCACGTGGTAATGCTTCCAAGGACTGACTTGAATGGAAGATTTTTGTGGCCATTCATGGACTCTCAATAGCTGCAGTTTGCTGAAGTATAACTTTGAGTCTTACTTGTCTACAGAAGTGTATTGAAGAGCAATATGATTAGATTATTTCTCGATAGATATTTTGTTTTGTAAATTAAAAGAAAAAAATGCTGTTACACAGCATTAAGTTATAGACACTAGCATATAAATATGTCGCTTGCTCTATAGCAAATACAATACAGGGTGTATATTTTGTTTTCCTCTTTCTGTGTTACCAAGTTCTTTTTATTTGCTCTTTGGGGAGGGTAATAGATGATGAAGATGTATATACTGTACAGTTTGCTACGCATCAGGTACAAGATTGGGGCTCTTTCTTTGGTTTGTTCCTCCTTTCCTCCCTCTTTTATGCAGTCTCCCTTTTGTGTTACCCCTGTACTTCTTTGTATTTTTGCTGCAGTTTGGTTTGATCAACACATAAAGCCTTCAGGAGTTTTGATTATGTATAGGAGAAGGAGTTTGCTTAAATAAAAGATGTTGCCCCCTCTTCCTTTACACCATGGGTTGAGGACATCCAGAAGACAAGAAGCAAAACATCTGGTTCTTGATGGCCTCCAGCAACAACGTGGCATCAGTTTTTTTGTGTGGCCAAAGACAGCATGAGATTGCCTCTCCACAGGTGCTTTAGCCCAGTAGCTGTCACGAGTGCAGCCATCTCCTCTATTCCTGGAGCCCAGGAGAGAAAGCACGAGGTGGTTTTAGCTGGATTGAAGGAATTTTGTTGTTCCTTTTCTGATGATGTGGCTTAAGTCCTGAGGCACAGTGTAGAAATGAGCCTGTGGCCATCCAGTGTGGAGATTTTGTAGTATTTCTCCCATAGCGGTGGGAGTGGGATTATTTTCAGAACGGTACTGTCCCAAGAGGTCTCTCAGCATTCTAGGTTTGTTGTAGACCTAGCCACTTCGTGACAGAGCACAGAGGGGAGGGAAGAGCAGAGTAGCCCAACGTGGTCACAGTGATGGCATCCTGAGGGCAAGGAGATGCCATTTCTTTGGGGCTAGCACAGCTCAGATCAGGACTTGGTTGTAGCTGGGGTTCAGTGTATCCATTAAAGCCCGTGACTGGTATTTTTAGAGGGATCTGAGAGCAACCCAATCCCCTGGGAATCACACCAAGAACTATTTTGGGGTTTTCCTCCTCTTTTTATTGTAGATAGGATTAAACAGCACAGTTAATTTTGTATACTTTTTTGTTGAGCTTTTATTTTGTGAAGACTTCGATAAGGATTTTAAAACAGCTCAGTGGATTGCAAGGGTTTCTTGTTTCTGTAAATGTATTGCTTCCTTGGAGTTTGGGTAGCATCTTGTGGCATCCTTCCTCAGTAATAAGATCAATATATGGAGTTGCTATAGCTTCCTTTATCCCCAGTGCTGCAGAGTCAAGCCCAAAGAGCTCAAACTGCCAGAAGGAGGCCTGTGTCCAGGTCTTACAGAAACAGGTGTTGCAAGGCACCTGAAGCTGTTTAAAAGTCTTTCTTCCAGCCTTTGGATGAGATTTGATACACTGAATGTTGGTTTTTTTAAGAAGGGAAGCATCTAGAAGAGGCTGAATGTTTTTTTTCCTTAGCAGCAGGGCTTTGTGTGCTTACAGCAGGGCTTCTTCGGGCAATATTTGCCTGTTTGGAAATGGCCCCCTTTGCCTCTGCAAGCAACTGCTGAGTTCCTCAGCAATCAAGAGAAATAGGAGGAAAAGGAGCCACAACAAGGTCTAACAAATCTTGATAGTGTCATTTCTCATCCTGTTTCATCTTGGAAGCCACCGGATCACAAAAGAGGAAGAGGGTATCAAGACATAACAATTTCAGCACAGAAAAGAGATTTGTCAAATAATAAATAAGATTATTAGAGCTGTCAGCAGAAGAGTCTTGAGATTAGTTGTGCCTCCCTGTCTGCAACACTTGGAAAAATATATGTAGGAAGACAGAAACAACTCATTTCATCAGGAGAAATCGTTTGCCTGCATCCATTGGTGGCACTGAGATGCTATTAGCAAATATGTAGCACTTTCTGCCCATCATCTCCACTCATTCCTTTCCTGTTGGTTCTGGGGGAGGAGTTGAACTCGGCCTTTTTTTTCCTGGGCTCTTAAAAGCAAAATCGTCATTCATATTGCTGGGATACCTACTAGATGCTGGAGTTACTTTCAAAATGATGAACCCATGGAAAACAAAACTGTGAAACAGACTGCATTTGTAAATAGGGCACCTCTTCTTGCTTTCTCCAATAAATAAATAAATCACCTTTTCTATTTATTTCAAGTTCTATTCTTGCTACAGATCTCTGTATTAATAGACTTCATCTTGGGGCTAAAAATAAAATGTTGTTTTAATGTGTAGGGTCCAGAGGTTACAGCTTCTATGTCCAGGAGCAAATTCCAGAGACAAAGGAGGTTTTCAGCTCCTGTCTAAGAACTGCAAGAACTTTGTGTGTTGGGAATGATTATATGTATTGGAGTGCAGCAGAACAAAATGACAGCAACATTTGGCTGGTTATGTTCTTGGAAAGGGCTGTAGGTAGATTTCCTGCCCATGGTAAGTCCAAGTGCTTTGCTTTTCCAGCTCGCTACAGCTTCATCTGAGCCAACAGATTCTGTTTTTTCCAGTATATTTTGCTGATAATTGAGAGGGAGATATTTCAAAGGATCCAAAAGGTGGAAAGGCTTTTTTTGATACAGTTTTTCATTTTGGGACAAGGAAGTGTCCCCAAGAATGGATTGTGTAGACTGACACCCTTTCATTGTGTAGCTACCACTTGGAAAAACTACTTGAGCATTAAAAAGGAAGATTGATATAAAAGGGGAAAATCAGTTTAAAATTTTATTTATTCCTCCTATATGTTAATAGTGAGAAGAATAAAAAATGAAGGTAAGTTTTTGTCTATTCAGTGTTGAATATAATATAGAAAGTCACAGTGCTCAAGAAATTGTGACTCCTTGGACTGCTGTGGACTTGAAATTAGATGTTAAGGCAGATGTAAAATACATCAGAAGCAGTCTTGAGATTAATACTTAGCTGCCAATCTTTTATTGTAATTCCTTAGAGCAAGAGCTGGTGCATCCAGCACTGCCACAGTTCTGTCTCAGCTCCTTGCATCAGGGTTTTAACACATAGGAGACTGTAGCATTGCTGTATTTATTCCTCCCCTTTCCCTCTCTTTGGATGCTCTCTGTGCATTTTGTTTGCGTACATGGGAGTTTTTTTGTAGTGTAAGGTATGAAATTTTCTATTTTTTTCATGGAAATAAAAACCTTTGACTAACAGCAACATCCAGCTGTGGATCACACATACGTTTAACCCCTCAACTTTCCACAAAGCATCAGGATTTCCCCCTTTGGAATGGAAATAAATTCTCTGTATTTTTTATTTCCTAAACGCAGATTTAGTGCTACTCTTGTGGTTCCCTGAGGGAAAGAGAGGCCTTTGGGATGAGTGAGACATGTAGATCCACATGAATGCATCTGGCCTTGTTACAGTCTGTTCCCACTTTTTTCTGTTTTGGGGGGAAATATGCTTTTTTAGTCTAGTTTCTGAGGCAAAGGGCCTGCCAAACCAACCAAGCCCCAGATCAGTCCCTCACCACATATCCCTCAGAAATATCATTTTTCTGTGATTATTTTTCCCCTGCCAAGATAGGACTTTCTATGAATTTTTTTGGAAGGGACCCCAGCAAACCCAAGACCAGCTGGAGTACCTACCACCACATCCCCTGCTCCATGGATCTGGGGGCAGCCACAATGCTGCAGAGGGACATGGGCCAGCCTTAAAGAAAAGTGAGAAAAGCCATGGGTGGGAAGGCCAAGGGCTAAGGAGAAAAAGGCTGATCTGAGAAAGGCCTTAATGAAGGTGGTGGTGGGCAGCCACCATCTTCTTATCCACTGCTAGAGGACAAAGGGAAAAGGTGGAGACACAGATACTGTTTCTCCTGATATGACAGGAAGCTGTGGCAGATGATGGGTAGTGGTACACTCACACCGTGGCCAGGAAAGTCATGCTAGACTGGAACAGCAGGAGTATGCTGCCTTATATATTAAAGGGGGCACAAGGTCAATTGGGTGAGCAAACTGAGATTGATATTCCAGTTCCCAGTCAGTGTTTTCTTGTTCAGGTTGAGGTTGTCTGCTGCTGGACCACGATGGTGGCAGACACTGTAAGGAATCAGAGGTGCTCTGAGGACAGAGGGAAGAACTGTTAATTTGCCCATATAGACAGCATCCTTATTAGATTCTTGGAGGCAGAGAGTCTGCTAAGGGGAAAATACAAACATGGGGAAACTTGCATTAAAAAGTAGAGCTGGCTGCAAACTCCTTCCGCAGTGTTCCATCTTAAGTGAGAACTAAGGAATTAGGCAATTTCCATGAGCCTTTGTGCTCAGATTGGCCTGGGATCAGCTCTTAAACAAATCACAAATCAGTGTTTGTCTGTTATTTTCCTCTACTGGGCTCAGAGTGAGAAAAGGCACTTGCGCTTCATGGGCACCAGCTAGTAAATCTACCTGCACAGAAAGGTAAGGTGCTTTACCTTCAAAGTTGGCCCTTAAGCACATCCCTGACGTCTTTTTTGGGTGGTTCTTCTGTACAACCTCTGTCTGGTCCCTGCATAAATGCACAGCTGCATGTCAAGTAACAAACACCAATTCTTGTGAATGCTCAACAAGCTGTGCTCAGGGAAATATTTTCTGCATCGCTCTTGTTTTCAGTAAGACTGAAACAAACTGCAAAGCAAGATGACGGCTGTGCTGGAGACATTGCAGGGCAGTTAAACAGTAGCTAGGACTTATTTTCCTATCCAATAATATAAAAATTAGGCTGAGGGGGCTCTGAATCTCTACCCTCCTCTTTCAGCCTGGAAGAGTCCAAGCCTGTAATACACCAGAATCTCCAGAGGATGCGGTGGCCCCAGGGCAGGAGCAGCGAGAAGGCTGCTCCCCATCACCCCATGAAGCTGAGCTGCCACACAGAAAGTAATGCAAGATTTATGAAGCTGTGGGGAGAAATAGTGAAAGACTGAAGGACTCCATATATTTTTCATGGGCTGAACTGCATGAATAGCATGCAACTGTGACTGGATACTTTCACAAAAAAAAAAAAANNNTATTAAATTAAAAAACAAAAAAAAAAAAAAAAAAAAAAAAAAAGAGTGACCAGCAAGCAGAAGAAGAGATGAAAGAATAAGATAGATTTGTTCAAGTCGACAGGCCCTGCTCAAAGTCACCCTCAGGTACATTAAGAAGCAGCCAAAACAGCACAACCTCATCCCAGAACAATTCATCTTTGCTGACATGGAGGGACATGGATCTTGAGGAGGGGAGAAGGGCACACTTCATTCTGCTTGGTAAAATGAGTGGGTGGCAGGAGAGAAACCACCTTATCCACGATGCCTCGGATGTGATGTGGGACTTACGGACATGCTAGGACCAGCATCAGCTTGATGCTGCTTGCACCAGCAGATAGGTCAGTGTTAAAGGTGAATGACACTGGGGCACAGAGAGACAGCGCAGAGTGAGGTAATACTGGAAAAAGAGGATGCCATTGGAAAACTCAGTAGCAGGGGTGAGTGCTGAAAACATGGTGTTCCCTGTTGCAGTTCCCTCAGCAGGTGCATGAGTGGTTCCAAGCATGCAATTTTAATAATGCATCTGCTGACAGACAATAAATGCCATGTACATGAAGACAGGTATCAAAATAATTCCAGGCTGAGATTGGGTAGGAAATGGGAGCCACCCATTTCCAGCCACACATGAGCCAGCATGGTGGCCAGCAAAAAGCTTTTCTTGTTTAGCAGCCATGATAGCAGACCAGAGTGTGTTTGCAGTTATTGCATGCCATAGGGTTTCTGATGCTTACTGAATACACCCATTGTCTTTATAATATGACTGCCAATGGGAGCATCTGGTGCAATTCCTTTGGGAGCTGCTGGATATTGGTGGCTGCAGGCCCCAACAGTAACCTTTGACAACTCATTAACATATAGCTAATTATTTTCTTCACAGAAAGTCCTCTGAGCCAGCCATGTAGGAGAATGAGGCACCCATGTAGGTGATATTCTTACACCTTCTTTTCCACACCTCTAGCTGGGGTCAGCTCAGTTACTCAGAGCATCAGCTATAGTAATATTCAGCAAATTGAGTGTAAGAAAAGGAGGTGCTTTCTTACACTGGTGTGCTGCTTTCATAACCCGTTAAAAGCTCTAGCCAGGTTTCTTTGGCCCCAGAGCTCTTCAAGCTCCCCCTTAAATGGTCAGTGGATGCATTTGTGCAAGAGGATTTACTTCTCTCAAAGTTTATTTTTTTAACTACAAAACCAAAAGAAAAATCTTCCAAGCTGAAAAAAAAACCAGAAAAACTGTGAGATAGGCTTCCTGCTATTTTCTTGGTTTGCTCCCAGTAAAAACCATATTTATTACAAGAAAATAGAAATCCTACAGATTTCTCGTCTGAGGTTTGTGTTTCAAGCTTGACATTTAAACATGAAACTCCAGGCTCTAAGATTTAATCATTTACTCCTCAAGAAATACAGTGTGTGGAGCTACTGAGAAGAAGAGCATGCAAAGTAAAAATATTTCATCGGGAGAAAAAAAGGAAGGTAGGGAAATTTTATGTTAATTTAAAAAAAAAAAAAGGAGCAGCCTCCCATCCAGTGGGCAAAATGCTGTGAAAGTGGCATCCTATGGTCCCTTTCCATGAGATGTGTAGGAGCTCAGGACTTCCTCAGGGCTTGCTAATATCTTTTAAATAGCATAGGATTCATGGTTGGACCCAGTTATTCTAGGAGGAGGGAGAAGGAGGCGTATATGTATGTATGGAGATATATAGAGAGAGATGCATGGCTATGTGTGCACACGCATGCAGAAGCACTGGGTATTAATCTCTTAATTAAGACAAGAATCAGGGCATGGCTAATAAATGGTGAATGGCAGCAAATAGTCCAGGAGTGAAACTGGACTGGGCTGAAAAAAGTGTTTTCAGCCAGGCCAGGGGGATAGATGGAGATCATCAAGGTGTGGCACTGGGAAGGATTTGGCCTTCTTTAGTGTTCCTGTCCCAGGATGAATTAATGACCCAACCAGGAGAGGAGGGAGGCAGTGCTAGGGTGGCTGCAGATGGGATGTGTGTTCTCACTAGTGCTAAAATCCTCCAAGTTCCATCTCACTGGGCAGTCACCAGCCATCAAAGCAGGGAAGGACAGATTGAATGGACTGGATAAAATGGCTGGGAACATGTGTTTGGCAAGAAATTAGGAGAAATTAGATGGAGGAGAGCCACAGGCATAGCTTTCATCCTGGTGTGGCCATTGCTTTTGGGCTTGAAAGTCACTCACAGACCTAAAGATCAACCCATGATGCCCAGGTGGAAAAAAATATGTTTATTTGTCTTGGAAACAGTGGCTCTTTTGGGGGATTTTAGTATTTTGGAGTGGAAAATCAGGGTTTCACAGTCAGAGTTTATGAGCAGCTAAGTGCATACTGAGCTCTACACAGGGACTGGCTTGCTCAGCAGATGCTAAAACCTGGGTTTGGGTGACTTCAGGTCTTGAACATGCCCATGTGAGTCCTTCCCTTGGCCCAGAAAGGGGAAAGGGAAGCATGAGTGGTCCCTTCATCCCTTTGAAACCCAGGGTTTGGAGAATAGGGCTGTACAGCCAAAATTTTTTGTAGCAACAACTACACCTATCCCAGAGAAAACAATCAAGTAAAATCAACAAATAAAATAACTGTAAATATCCTGTGTAGGGAAAGGTTGTTGGCTCTGGCAGAGGAAAAATTGGGCTGTCCCTCCGGAGGGGAGTGCTAGAGGTGCAGTGTCCCAAATCAACATAAATAGTTGCTTCAGGGCACAGAAATTGGTCCTGCAAAAGCTTCATCCCTCTCCCATCCCTGCAAGGTATGCTTCATTGCCTCTCATTTTATGCAGCAACCAAAGAGACTCTGAATCCTTGGCCCCTGCATTTGCATACCCTGCAGCCAGGGTTAAAACCCATCCCTCCCTAGAACCCCGAATTTGTGTGATTGCTTCATCAGGGAAGGCAATTAGCATTCAAGTGCTGCTGTTAGCATAATCAGAAAGACAAAAGGCTGACACCAATAGCCACAAAGCCAGGACCCAGGTCAGAAATTTAATGGAGAAATAAATTATGGCAAGAGAGCTCATTCAGATCCAGACTTGGGCCGCAGAGGGTACAAGGGCAGAAAAGAGCCCTGCCTCCTGCTAGTTTATCATCCATGCTCCAGAGATCCTCATCACTATAACAGATGAGCAGCTGATAAACAGCTCAGCTTCCTCAGGAACAGAAGCATTCCTGTAATGATGAACTGAGACCCCCCCAGGTACCAACCAGGGATACTGTGAGTCCTCTTGGCACCGCATCCTAGTTCTTTAAAGCCATACCTTTCCCTTGTAAAACTCAGTTTATTTCAAAGTGCTGTTATTTATGTCTTTGTGATAGAGGAGATTTAAGCACCCTGGGGTTTCACAAGCTTCAGTCTAAGGACAGTCACATCCCAATACTGGACTTTAAAAAGCCAGATAAGTATCCCAATGATCCCTGTTAAACTTGGAAAACCTGAGTGCAGCTTGTGAAGGGAAGTATCTGGTTGTGGCTCCTTCTATGCAGCTACATTGGGCTCCCCATGAGCTAAAAAAAAAAAAAAAAAGGAAAAAAGCAAACAAACAGAAAAGGGAAAGACAGCAAGGTGAAATGCCTCCATCAGTGATGGCATTGTATGGGCCTCTGGTCCCCGAAGATGGCACTGTAAGCTCTTTTTTCAATATTATTCACATATTCAAGGGGAGGACAGATCTTATCATCTAAAAGAGAGATGAAAACAAAGGTCTCTGTGCTCCAGGTTATTATTTACACCATGGAAACATCCCTCTGATGAGGCAGATACTTTGTAGGAGCTGATAAATCAGGAGCCGAATGGCAGAATGTTTGTTCTTTTTTTGTTTCCTCAGTGCTGTGATTTGATTTGATTTGATTGGAAGTACCTCCATTAGAATCCAATTCTTGGCAAAGCCGTTTTACATTCACCAGAAGGTTTACCTCAGGGCAGTGCAAATTTCTCAGCTTTGAGACATGACAGCATGAAGAGAGGTTTAAAAATATGTGAGAATATTTTTTAAAATATATAATATATATGTGTAATAAAAACTAAAAAATGTAAAAGCTTTTATCAGACCAAATTTAGTGCTACAGAAATACAATCTTGTGCTTCCCCAAGACAAGAGAAAGCTACAGAATCACTCCAGATGGGCTGCACTGAAGACGAGTATTTGTGTGTGTCTGAGGGATGCAGAAAGGGAACCGAACTTGTGCTAATAAGCAGCTACTCAATATGCCTTGATGAGTGAATGTATTCAGAGTCTATAGAGAGTAAAGTGTACTGCAACGAGAATGGGAGATGATTCCCATCATGTGAATTTGCCTAAGTACAGAATAAAAATCTAATTTTTTCTGCTTTCCCCCTTTTTCTAAAGCCCAGCTGTCTGTTAATGCATATAATGATGGTCCCTTCAGGGACCAAGCCTGAATTCCCATTCATATGCAAAAATTGTGAGAAACTTTAGGTTTGGCCCAAACAACAGTGTGCACTTCTCCCAGCAAAAGAAATTCCAGCTTGCCATATTTTTCCTGCTCAGTACATTTCAGATGTCTAAAAAAAAAAAAAAAAGGGGCAATGGTTATTCCTGTGTATGGAGCTAGAGCTGGCAACAAGGAAAAGATGCTTTTGGCACATCCGTAACATTACACCTCCACATGGGAGCATGGAGCAAGGGAAAGCCAGGGAGAAATTGACTTGCTCATATGGCCACATTTGTGTTGAACACCAAACCTCTGCTGAGGGTTTTGTGCTGACCCTGTGAAAGGCAATGGCTGTGTAACAACAGGATGCATCTAGGGAGAGAGAAGGGGGGAAAACAAAGGTCTGAATATGACAGAAAAGGGGCTGAGGCAACTGAGAAAAGCAGGTGTTTGTGCAAAAGCAGCTCCTGAGTACTCTTGTTCAAGGGGACTGCTCAGTGCTTGCACACCAGTCAGCACTGCCTCCTCAAAGCCCTGCCTCAAGCTGTCCTCCAAGAGCCTACCAAATGTTCATATTATGTAAAGCAAAGGCTTAGAAAGCTGCTTTTAGGCTTCACCAAAACGTTTTGCTTTTAAAGGAAGCCTCTGGCATGGCAAGAGAGACCACGCTGAGCAGAAAGGGCAAAGCAATGCTTTGCAGTGAAGTTTGGCTGGAGGCAAAGCAAGAAAAGTGCTCAGAAAAGTGCTGAGGCTCATCCCTAGGTGATGGGCATAAGGACAAGGAAGGATCTCATTTTGAGGAGGAATAGCTGGATTGTTACTGGAAAGCAAAAACCTCAGAATATTCCTCCTTTGGGAGGCTCAGGCATCACTTCTGGGTGGCTCTGTGGGTCATATATGACAGGCAAGTCATTTTTCATGCTCGATGCCTGCCCTGGGATCATGTGCTTTAGAGAAAGTAAGTGATTTAGGAGGAAGATAGTCAAATTCATGGGGTTTTTATCTTTCCCCAGTAAGGAGAGGTCACGTGAGTATTCCTTTCCCACTCAAGATGAATTGGGGCTTCGTGGTGGTGAGGCAGTGGTGGTCTGTTAAGAGCCTGGGGGATTTAGGGCTGGCTGGGGGGCTATGCTGAGCCTCACAGCTGGTGCAGGTGCATTTCTAGCTGTAAGAAGTAGTAACAGTCCCGGTGGAAACATTCAGCTGCAGTAAGAGTAGACAGAAATCTATTATTCTTATGAATGCAACGTCAGTATTTACAGAGAGAGGTCAAAGAAGAGAGCTCTGCTCAGGAAATGTCAGCTCTGGAGAAGGAGAAGGCATTAGCAGCATTTGCACTGGAGCAATCTCTGCAAAACTGAGGAATATTCAGGAGTTTTTTTACTTTCAGCACTGTTCACCCCATCTTATACCATTGCATCGTCTACTGCAGCAGTTTAGGGCACATCTCCAATGCCTGGAAGCAATGCTGGATGCTTCCTCCTCCTTGGGGGTTACTGTACTGGTTTGAAAAAGC
>VXBI01003454.1:0-13466 GCA_013397375.1 Toxostoma redivivum
TTGAACACCCCCAGGGATGGGGATTTGATGGTACTGAATAGGGATTTCCAGGAACTGGAATTACCAATTGGAATATATTTTCTGAATAAAATTTGCATAAAATCATAGATTATAACAAAGTCTGTAATGAGCCAAACACATCCCAATTTTCAATAAATCCAAGTCACTTTTCAATGGGAATGGGGCTTAAATTCTCCATTAAATCATTCTTATTTTCCTGTTATTTCCTGGCTAGAAATTTCTGGATGAAAATCCCAAGTGGACAAAAATTCCATCAGCTCAGTTTGATTTTTCCTGAGCAGATTTTTGGGAAAACTCCTGTGCTCTGCTGGAGCTGAGTCACTGCAGCAGTTTCAGCTTGGAATTTCTGGAAGTGGAGAGGCCAGCAGAGGTGAAACCCATCAGAAAGTCTCAGGAAATGATAAATTTCAGGAACACCATTCCTGCTTCCTTTGAGGAACGGTGTTGGGGGAGTTCTGGGTCACCAGAAGGGCTTGGAAATAATTGATGGAGGTCCTGACCCAGCAAAACCACATTAAAAAAAGGTGAAAATTAATTATTAACCCTAAAACCTGCATTTCAGGCACTTTTAGTCTTGTTCCACGTGGAAATTCAAGTTTGTTCCTACAGAAATGTTAAAAAATCAAGAAAATAAATAATTTTTAGTCCATCTCTGTGTTTACTTCACAAATAATCTGGGGTTTGGTTTTGTTTCTTTGGTTGATTATTTTTGGGTTTTGTTTTTGTTGGTTTTAAATTAATTTTATTGTTTTAATGTTCAAGATTTAGGAGAATACCACAAGATTTTATTTCACTTGGGTTTTAAAAGGGTCAGGCACAGCAAACTCGATATTCAGAGGTTTAAACAACACCAGAATCCTTCCCGTAGCTTCAAAAAAAATCCAACAAAAAAATAAAATCAACCCCAAAACCTGTGGAAAACCAATTATTTTTCAATATTCATAATAATAGCTATCAGTGAATAATAAAAATGGAGCAATGACTTCCTCTCTTTCTGCCCACATAAACTAAAGGAATATTTGGATTTTGTTTTTGCTGGTGCCACATTGAGCACAGGGTTTAATTCCAGGGCTTTTATGGCCTTTAGTAGGAGAATTATTTAAAATGAGGAAAATTAAGGACAGACTCAGACTCTGATTGAGAGTTGTGAGTGGACAATAAAATGTTGATTTTTTTTTTTTTTGTCCAGTGATGGGAAGAGCAGTTTAGGCCACATGGATCAGGCTCCCACTTGTTTAGGGAGGGATCTTGGAAAAATAATTTTTGTGAGCATCACATCCCCAAATTTAAGCATCTGGGTTGAATCTTTCCATGCTTGACTCCCTTTAAAGCCACCACAAAGTTTGCTAAAAATATGGAGTGCAAGTCTGGAGCACTGCACTGCTGATCCTTTCCCATCTTAAATCGGGATTTGTTCCAGAAGTTTCTTAAAATTCCCTTCCCTGCCCCGTTTTGGGTAATTCTGAGGAGTTGTTTGGGAGATAAATTGGTTATTGAGGCAGCTGGGGGTGCTCACCTGGACAGGAGAAGGATCCAGGGAGAGCTCAGAGCAAATTCCAGGACGTAAAGGGGCTCCAGGAGAGCTGGAGAGGGATTTGGGATAAGGGATGGAGGGACAACACACAGGGAATGGCTTCAGAGTAGGATTGGATGGGATTTTGGGAATTAGGAATTGGGAATTAGGAATTCCCAGAGCAGCTGTGGCTGTCCCTGGATCCCTGGAATGTTCAGTTCCAGGTTGGACACTGGGACAGTGGGCGGTGTCCCTGCCATGGATGGGGTGGGATGGGATGATTTCTAAGTCCCTCCCATCCCAAACCACTCTGGAATTCCATGATTTTATCACCCTGTGCTGTGGAATCAGCGTCCCAGGAGCTGAAATGCCAATTCCTGGGCAGGGATGCTGATCCATCTCACTGGATCCAGCGTTTCTATGTGGAGTTCCACTCTGTGTCCCAAAGAAGTTTCACTCTCCATCCCGGGAATGTTTCACTCTATCCCAAATCCGTTTCACTCTGTATCCCAAAGCAATGTTTCACTCTATCCCAAATCCATTTCACTCTTTATCCCAGGAATATTTCTCTCTCTATCCCAAAGAAATTTCACTCTCTATCTTGGGAATATTTCACTCTCTATTCCAAAGAAATTTCACTCTTTATCCTGAGAATGTTGCACTCTCTATCCCAAAGGAATTTCACTCTCTGTCCTGGGAATGTTTCACTTTCAATCCCAAAGGAATTTCACTCTCTATCCCAAAGCAATGTTTCACTCTCTATCCCAAAGGAATTTCACTTTCTATCCTGGGAATGTTTCACTCTCTATCCTGGGAATATTTTCTCTATCCCAAAGGAATTTCACTCTCTATCCCAGGAATGTTTCACTCTCTATCCCAAAGCAATTTTACTCTCTATCCTGGGAATGTTTCATTCTCTATCCTGGGGATGTTTCATTCTCTATCCCAAAGGAATTTCACTCTCTGTCCTGGGAATGTTTCACTCTCTATTCCAAAGTCATTCCACTCTCTATCCCAGGAATATTTCAGTCTCTATCCCAAAGCAATTCAGTAAAACAAACCAAATTCCCATCCTTTCAGGTCCTGGCAATTTTAAGATCACAAATCCCAGCTTTGGGAGCACATGTTTGACTTGCCATCAAAGTGGCCTCTGGGAAAACAAACCAACCCTATCAGGACACAATTCCCAGCTTTTCCTGCCCTCCACAAACCAGGGAACAGCCACAGGAGGCATTTCTGAGTGAAATTTGGCATTTCTGAGTGAAATTTGGCATTCCTGGCCAAAAGATGGTGTCATGTTTGCCCTGGTAGGGTTGTTTGCCATAAAAAAAGCTGGGAATAGGGATGGGAATACAGACTCAGAATTTTAGCACCAATAGGTGGCAGGCAGAGCTCAGACGTGTTGGGAATCTCCAGCTCCAGGATGGGATGAGGGGTCTGGGAACTGCTGGAGCTGGGCAAAGCCTGGGAGATTCTGGGTGATGGCAGCACCCCCCAAATTCCACCTTCCTGAAGGGAATTCTGGTGGATTGGGACAGGAATAGTTGGGGTTTAGCAGCTCCAGGGATGGGAACACTTGGAATGTTTGGTTGTTGGGAGGTGTCAGCCTGTGCTGTAGGAAAAGCAAACTGGGCCAAACATCCCCTGCCCTGGAACTCCAGGAAAACTGGAGCAGCCACATGTGCCAGTCTGAGAATTCCAGAATTACTGAGGTGGGAAGGGACCTTCAGGATCCCCCAGTGCCACCCCAGTGCCACCAGCACCCCCCAAACCCTGTCCCCAAGGGCCACACCCAGCCTGCTCCTGAACCCTGCACAGACAGTGACTGCAAACCTCCCTGGGCAGCTCATCCCAAGGCCTGACCACTCTGCCAGGGAAATTTTCTTTGCCAATCTCCAGCCTGAGCCTGCCCTGCTGCAATTTGAGGCCATTTCCTCTCCTCCTGTCCCTGCCCCTCCTGGCAGGGACTTGTGCAGAGCCACAAGGTCCCCCCTGAGCCTCCTTTTCTCCAGCCTGAGCCCTTTCCCAGTCCAGCTGCTCCTCCCAGGATTTGTTTTCCAGCCCCTTTCCCATCTCCAGCCCTTCAATGTCCTTTTTGAAATATTCCCACAATTTTAAAAACACCAAAAACCCCATCCCAAAACAACGAAAAAAGGCAGTGGATAAGTACTGCAAACTTCAAATTTTCTTGTTCTAAACTCCCCAGTTTCACCCAAAATTTGTGATTCTGAAGGAATACAGCATTTATTGACTTTTCCCCATCCTGCATTCCCAGATCTCTCCTGTGAACACAACTTTAAGGCAGGACTGAGCAAATGTCCTGACCACAACAGGAGCCCAGCTTTGGGCAGGGTGAAGTGGAAATTCAGAAAAATCCCACACGTTTTCCCAGCCAATTAAAGCACCAGGGAAAGTTTGTTTACTAATTAAACCTTTCTCATACATTGAGAAAGAAGTGGGATAATTTTAGGCTTTTAGTACCTTTTAGAGGTTATTTTTTCCTGTTGTGTTAAGTAATTTAAATAAATTGTTTTCCCAAGGACCTGGGAAGTGATGAGTTTTATATAATCATTGATAAGATTCACAGAAAGGGTGGGAATTATTTCCATTTTATTCCCTTTATTTATCCCCTACATCCCCTTTATTGCAGGGATGGGAGCATGGAGAAATAAATTAAGAGCTGAAGGACACCCAGCAAGCCTGGAAATGTTCAGGTGGAGAAAAGAAGTTTTTTCTTCCTACCAGGACATGAATGCAATGAATGTCTCCACAAATCCCAGATGTATCAATCATGGAATTCCAGAATGGTTTGGGATGGAAGGGATATTAAAGATCATTTTGTTCCACCCCTGCCATGGCAGGGACAATTCCACTGTCCCAATGTCCAACCTGGAACTGAACATTCCAGGGATCCAGGGGAGGGAATTCCATCCCAGCCCCTCCCAGGGAACAATTCCTGATTCCCAAAATCCCATCCAATCCTACTCTGAAGCCATTCCCTGTGTCCTGTCCCTCCATTCCTGATGAATTGTCCCTTTCCAGCTCTCCTGGAGCTCCTTCAGACCCTGGAATTTGCTCTGAGGTCTCCACACAACCTCCCCTCCTCCAGGCTGGACATTCCCAGCTCTCCATCCTGTCCCCATTCCCCCCTAAGGAGATTTGTGACCTCCTTTGAACTTCTCCCAATATTTATTTCCACTCCCTCCTCATTTTGGAGGCACCAGGCCATTCCAGGTGGGATCTCAGAAGTCTGTAGTTTTTGCAGAGCATAAAACCCAGCCCAAAGGAGGTTGAAAAGCGAATATTGTGCAATTCTCAGCATTTCCTGTGCAGAGTGGAGAAGCACATGGAAAATCCAGGAGGATTGAGACCCCTTGGGTGTTTATTTGGAGACTGGGGTTGGTGAGGAATCAGGAAGAAATGCTTGGAAAGAGGAACTTGTGAGAGGTTTGAGCTGGGGATTGGGATGATTTTGTGGCTCCTTTATTGCTTGCATCAAAAGCAGACACAGCCAGTGGCTGTCACTCAGTGAGGAAAAAATATTCCTGGGTTGATGGAATGTCTCTTTTTCCTCTGGTGACAGGGACAGCACCCAGGGAGAGGCTGGAGCTGTGCCAGGAGGGATTTAGGATGGATTTTAGGGCAAGGTTCTGCCCCCAGAGGGTGCTGGCACTGCCCAGGCTCCCCAGGGAATGGGCACAGAGCTCCAGGAGCTGCCAGGGACGCCCAGGCTGGGATTTTGGGGGATGATCTGTGAGGATCCCTTCCAGCTCAGGATATTCTGTGATTGAATATAAATTCAAAATATGTCAGTGTGTCTGAATTTGGGAAAAAAACAAAAAAAAGTGTAAATCACATGCAAAATTCAGTTGCATCCATTCCCAGCATTGGAAAAGTTGAAGTTGTGGCTGTCCCTGGATCCCTGGAATATTCAATTCCAGGTTGGACATTGGGACAGTGGGAGGTGTCCCTGCCATGGCAGGGGTGGCACTGGATGGGATTTAATTCCCTCCCAACTCAAACCTTTGGTTTGAGTCCTTTGATTATCTGATTCCATGCAAAGCCCAATTTTCAAAGAATCTGAATTCCCAAAGTGCCTTTTTTTCCTACATTTCCAAAATTTAAAACTGATCCTGAACTGGGAAAGAAATATTTGCCCTAAGTTGGGGCAAATCTGGACGTGGATTTTGCAAATCTCTACAAGTTTTATAAAAATGTTGAGGAAATGCCAGTTCTGCCCTCTGAGCTGTTCCAAAATGCAAATTCCTGCTTGTGGGGCTTTCTCCAACTGGAAAAATGTCTCAGGGATTTGGTGCAACCCTCTGTGTGTGCCTGAAACGAAATAAAAGTTGGTGTTATGTAACTGCAGACATGTTCCATCAGGCAGTGAACGTGGGGCTGAGAGTTCAGCAGCAGTTTACCTCCAGAGGGGGGAGGAACAATTCCCTCAGTCTCACCTTCCTGGGGATAAATCCTGCTGAAAGATTCCTCTAATTATGGCTGAGCGTTCCTCCAAGAGCTTGGGCAGTGCAGGACATTTCTGTGTCATCCCCAAAAAACATCCTCAGGCCTTGGGATGTGAGTGTGGGGCAGGGAACAGGAGTGGGGTGGGATGTGGGAGCTCCTGGGGTCACCCTGAGCTCCGGGAGGTGATTCCAGACATTTTTCATCACCTTGGCTCGGAGTCTGCCTCAGTCCTGGGCACTGAGCCGAGACAGAGCCGGGTTTCAGCCTGAGCCAGACTTAATGCTCCATTACCCTGCCCACCTCTGCACAGGAGAGAACAGTCTGAACATTGGGATTTAGCATTTTAAACCCTTGTAAATTATCCAGGGCCTGGGCTGTGGAAAGATTTCCTGATGTGTGGCCCATCCATCCCCTGTGGGACACCAGGAATTGTTTCCTCCTCAGCCTTTCCCTGTCCACATCCAGAGCCTTTGAAGTGGGTTCAGGATAGTTTATTTTTTTTTTTTTTTCAGTTTATCCACTGCTGATGTGGATTTCCAATGGGATTTTCCTGGGATAGTTACCTGACATTAATCTGCTGGATGTGAGACACTAATGTGAAAATCTCGAGGCTCCAAAGGGAAGAAATCCTGAGGATGGGAGTGAATATTTCCCTCATCAGAGAAGGCACAAATTCCACAGGAACAAAGTCGTTCCTGGGAATGCCAAGGGGCAATAAACACATTCTTTTCCAGGAGAAAGGGAAGGGCAAGGAGCAGGTCTAGGATGTGCAGGGAGTTGGGAGCTGCTGCCAAGGCCTCGCCCACACCGAGGAGGGAGAGGCTGGGCTGCCACGGGCCACCCTCCGGATCAAAGCCAATTCCTGCTCTGCAGCCCTGCAGGATCACAATTCCTGCTCTGCATCCCAGATCTGCATCCCTGCAGGATCACATTCCCTGCTCTGGATCCCTGAAGAATCACACCAAATTCCCAGCCCTTCATCCCTGCTCTTCATCCCTGCAGGATCACACCACATTCCTGCTCTGGATCCCTGCAGGATCACACCACACTCCCAGCTCTTCATCCCTGCAGGATCACATTCCCTGCTCTTCATCCCAGCTCTTCATCCCTGCAGGATCACAATTCCTGCAGTTCATCCCTGCAAGATCACATCACATTCCCAGCTCTTCATTTCAGCTCTGCATCCCTGCAGGATCACATTCCCAACTCTTCATCCCTGCAGGATCACAATTCCAGCTCTGGATCCCTGCAGAGTCACACCAAATTCCCTGCTCTTCATCCCTGCAGGATCACACCACATTCCCAGCACTTCAACCCAGATCTGAATCCCTGCAGGATCACACCACATTCCTGCTCTGCATCCCTGCACGATCACACCAAATTCCCTGCTCTGGAACCCCACAAAATCACATTCCCAGCTCTTCATCCCAGTTCTGGATCCCTGCAGGATCACACTCCCAGTTCTGGATCCCTGCAGGATCACACTCCCTGCTCCAGAGCCACCGGCAAGGGATGACACACGGGATGCTCCAAAGCGTCCTCAGGAGTTTTGTGACTCAGCCCCTCCACAGCTCCTTCCTCCCTCTCTTTTCAGGATAAGCAGCTTGTCAGGAGCGCCTCACCTCTGGATTCCCTTCTGGGAAAACAAGAGGGAGGTGTCACCAATTTTTCCTTAACACACTTCTGCTCCAGTCACACACCTTTGTTCCACTGCCTGGAGGTTTTCCCATGCACAGGGAAGCCAAAGGAATGAAATTCCAAGTTGGAGAGCACTGGTGAAAATGTCATCGTGCTCAGCTGTGGAGCCAGAGGGCTTTTGGCTGCTCCTGGGGTTTTATCTGGGTCTGGAAAAGTTCACAGTGGCAAGAGAAAATAAAGGGGAAAATAAAGTGTGAGCAGCAGGAAAGGGATTGGGATTGTCCCCCCTCAGGTGTGACCCCACCTGCAGAGCTGCCCCAGAGCTGGATCCCAGCGCAGGGAGGAGCTGGAGCTGCTGCAGAGAGCCCAGAGGAGGCAGCAGGATGAGCAGAGGATGGAGCAGCTCTGCTGGGAGGAAAGGCTGGCACAGCTGGCATTGTTCAGCCTGGAGAGGAGAAGCTTTGGGCTGAGCTCAGGGTGGCCTTGCAGGGCCTGGAGGAGCTGCAGGAAACATGGAGAGAGACAATTCCCAAGGGATGCAGGGACAGCACACAGGGAATGGCTTCAGAGTAGGATTGGATGGGATTTGGGGAATTAGGAATTCCCAGAGCAGCTGTGGCTGCCCCTGGATCCCTGGAATGTTCAGCTCCAGGTTGGACACTGGGACAGTGGGAGGTGTCCCTGCCATGGATGGGTTGTAACAAGATGATTTTTATATCCCTTCCATCCCAAACCGTTTTGGAATTCCATGACAAGCAGACTGTGAGGGTGAGGAGAAATCAGGGATGAGACCATCCCACAGCACAGGGAGCACGGAATGCTCAAGGGGATGGAAGAAAAGATGCAGAAAAAACCAACTTGGAAAGGTGTGGGATGATCAGAAGTGCTGGGATTCCAGAGTGGGAAAAGCAAAACTTTTGGGAAGGACAGCCAGCCTGGGTGTTCATGCTGGGCATGACCACACAGAACAGCCTGGATTCCTCATTCCTTTGGGATTTTTCCAGTTATATCAGAGAAATCCCAGCCCTGCACACTTGACCCTTTGTTAGGCAGCCTCCACCAGTGCCCAGGGGATGTTTTGGACAGCGAGATTCCCCATTCCTTTGGGAAACAGGGATAACAACAGCTCTAACAAGTGCCCTGGCTGTCCCTGTGAGAGCTGGCTCCATCAGGAATGGCAGGAAATAACCTTCTGCACATGGAATATTGCAGAGAGAAAAGACTTCATTAAAACCAGGCTCACCAGAGCCTGCTCGAAGGATTTTATAGCCCTTCAAATGTAAAACATATTTAACAAGGGCCCTTTCGCAGTGTTATAAGCTTATTTATTAGCCTGTGTGTGTCCATAAATCCTCCTTTTATCCTCCTTTCTATTTTTCCAAATTAACATGTTTTCAAGGAAAGAGATTACAAGAGAGATGGTGAAGTGCCAGATTTGATCTCCCAGATCTTTTGTGCTCCTAGAGGAAAAAAAAAAATCACTCAAAACAAGGAATGTATGAGGCAGGCAGCACAAAGATTTGCAAAGGGTGATAAGGGATTATCTGGAATCCTGGGATTCCAGAAAATTCCACTCTTCTGAAGGAATATCCCTGCACAGCTCCTTGTGGAAATGGAGATGCTGGAGGCAGGGTCTGATATTGGCTTTTCCATGAGAACATTCCAGGTTTCTGCTGCTCACAATTCACTCCCAGCACCCAATCCCATGGTTTTCCACAGGGAACAGCAGCATCTTTTCATCCCACTCTAAATACCTGAGACTGAGAGAGAAACCCAGCTCTGGGAGAAAAGCTGGATCGTGGAATTTTGCAACCATGAGCCCAGCATGGACATAAATCCATGGAGATAATTCCAGGTCTCTGAGATCTCCCCAGAGCCTTGGACACCCCCAGCATAAACATTTACCTTTTAATCTGCTTTTTAAAACATTTCTGCTCATTTGTGTGCTGCCTGGAAGGGAGAATTTTGGGGAAAAGCTGCTGATTTAGTGGGAACAAGTGAAATATTTACAAATCTTGGCTGTTCCTTTATTAACAGTGCAAATCCCCTGACAAACCCAAAAACAATCAGCAGGTTTTGAGATGTTTGCAGTCGATAATTGATAAACCTCGTTGTTTTCATCATTAAATAATCAGGGCTGTAAACCGAAACAGAACAAAGCAAAACGAAAGAAAACAAAATGAAAGAAAACAAAAGAAAAGAAAACAAAATAAAACAAAAGCCCCTCTAAACCAAGCCCACCCCCCCCAGCTTAATTAGAGCCACATTCCCCCAATTTGCAGCTGAGCATTTTTGAAATGGGCTCTGCAGCTCCTTCCAATTATGCAGAGCAATTAGAGAAGCTCATCAAGACGTGCTGAGGTCTCATTAGGGAGAGGGTTGGTTCTGCAGACACCTTCAGAGATTTCAGCAGTGTCTGGGGCTCATCTCCCACTCCTTGGGAAGAGTTAGACCGTGACTCCCTTCCCTTTAAACACTGCTCAATGCTCTCCATTTATATCGAATTTTATTCGTTTATATTGGATGATTTAAGAAAAAAATAAATCAGATTTTCTTCATGCTGTCAGAGGCTTGAAATAGAGAAAAAAACAACGCTGCTGAATTTTTTTAAGCTTTCATAATTCAGCTTTCTCAGGGAGATAAATACGATTTCCAAGGCAAAATTGTTGGGTATTTCCTTGTGGGGAAACTGTGCCTGAATGGTGAGAAATAGAAATTTATAAATGTAAATTTGGGTGAAGAAAGAGCTGAAAAATAAAAATGGTATTAAAATGATAAATCTAAATTTGGGTGAAGAAAGAGCCAAAAGAAATGAAAATGGTATTCCATTTATAAATGTAAATTTGAGTGAAGAAAGAGCTGAAAGAAACAAAAATGGTATTAAAATGATAAATATAAATTTGGGTGAAGAAGGAGCTGAAAGAAACAAAAATGGTATTAAATTTATAAATATCAATTTGGGTGAAGAAAGAACTGGAAGAAATAAAAATGATGTTAAATTTATGAATACAAATTTGGGTGAAGAAAGAGCTGAAAGAAATAAAAATGGGATTCAATTTATAAGGGTAAATTTGGGTGAAGAAAGAGCTGAAAGAAATAAAAATGTGATTTTCTGAGCGATTTAATGGGAGATTTTGAACTGGGTGCAGAGGATCCTTCTGCTTGTGGAAAACAGTGCTGGGGATCAGAGATAAAATAACAAACCTTGCTTGAAAAGATGTTTTTATGGCTAAAAACTGGTTTATTTCCCTTTCTTTGCATTGGTGCATCCATCCCCTGTGTTCTTTGGGTGCTGTTGTGGTTTTTTTTGCTGCTCTCATGGAAAATGTTGCCCAAAGCCAGACAGCCACGAGATAAGAGCAGAGCTTTTCTGGGATGTTTTTGAAATTCTGCATTGAAGTTCAGGGGGAAAAATTATGGGAGAGGCCAAGGAAATGATTTCAGGGAGCGCTGAGGGATGGAGGAGGAATTCCAGAGGGTGAACAGGAAATTCCAGGATTGGCATTCCTCAGGAGCTGCACCTTGGATGTCCCCAGGGAGGGATGGGGTTTCTGGCATTCATGGTGCTGGAAGAAAATCAAATTCAGAAATAATTTTGTTGTCATTGTCACTTTAATCCATTCCCTTGGGTGTTGTCAGCTGGTTATTCCCAAACTGGGATTTATGGAATATCTGTGGGGTGAATATTTAGAGTTTTTTGGGAAAATCACTGGGTTGTAAGTCAGGGATTCACAGGATGGTTTGGGAGGGATATTAAAAATAATCCAATTTTAATCCTTCACCATGGCAGGGACAATTCCACCACCCCAGGCTGCTCCAGCCCCAATGTCCAACCTGGAGCTGAACATTCCAGGATCCAGGTTTTAATGAAGTCTTTTCTCTCTGCAATATTCCATGTGCAGAAGGTTATTTCCTGCCATTCCTGATGGAGCCAGCTCTCACAGGGACAGCCAGGGCACTTGTTAGAGCTGTTGTTATCCCTGTTTCCCAAAGGAATGGGGAATCTCGCTGTCCAAAACATCCCCTGGGCACTGGTGGAGGCTGCCTAACAAAGGGTCAAGTGTGCAGGGCTGGGATTTCTCTGATATAACTGGAAAAATCCCAAAGGAATGAGGAATCCAGGCTGTTCTGTGTGGTCATGCCCAGCATGAACACCCAGGCTGGCTGTCCTTCCCAAAAGTTTTGCTTTTCCCACTCTGGAATCCCAGCACTTCTGATCATCCCACACCTTTCCAAGTTGGTTTTTTTCCTGCATCTTTTCTTCCATCCCCTTGAGCATTCCGTGCTCCCTGTGCTGTGGGATGGTCTCATCCCTGATTTCTCCTCACCCTCACAGTCTGCTTGTCATGGAATTCCAAAACGGTTTGGGATGGAAGGGATATAAAAATCATCTTGTTACAACCCATCCATGGCAGGGACACCTCCCACTGTCCCAGTGTCCAACCTGGAGCTGAACATTCCAGGGATCCAGGGGCAGCCACAGCTGCTCTGGGAATTCCATCCCAGGGAACAATTCCTAATTCCCAAAATCCCTGCCAACAGAGCTGCCCCATCCCTCTGCTCATCTCCTGAAAATCCTGGGATTCCCTAAAACTGCTGAAGATTTTTCCAGTCCCAAGCAGGGAAAGGTGTTCCCAAATTTTCCCTGGGATGCATCCCAAGAACCTTTGGGTGTTTTCCCAGAGAGCTCTGGATGCATAAATGGAAAGAGAGGATTAAAAAAATAGGGAAATCTTGAATTCTAAAGCTGGAACTTTATTTGTCCCCTCATGCTCATTAATTAGTGGCACAAAATTGGAGCTTCCTAATGAGAATAAAGAAAGGTGAAGGACATTGAAAATCACTGTGGAGATTCCCAGGATTTTAAAGATGTCACTTTTGGGGAGGAGGACAGCAAAGCTTGGAGCAAGAGAATTCTTTAACAAAAAAAAAAAGAATATTTTTGATATGGATTGAATATTGAATTGAATATTTTCATATGAATCATCTCTTTAGCTGAGACAAATCACAGATATTTATTTTCCAGACTGGGATCTTTGAAAAGTGTCCCCAGTTTTGGGTGTTGAGTCTGATCTGGGAGGATTTTATTTCTGTTCCTTCTCTCATCACAAGACAGGAGTGAATTACAATTGATTTCACCATGGATTAATTATATTTGAGCTGGATTAATCACTAATGAAAGTATGACTGCTTTGATAATTTACTCTAGCACCAAGCTCAGTCTGAATATGAAGAAAAAATTAGTTTATTTGGTATAATCCGGCAGTTTTTTCATAATTTTTTTTGCCATCCATTCCCACCTCTGTCTCTGAAGCTCTCAAAAATTGCTGTGGGTTTGTTATTTAGGTGCATGAGAGTTTAGGAAAATTATTAACTACTAATTTTAAGGGGAATTGGGTGGCTCAGAGTGCCAGGACAACATTTTGGATATCCAAAATCACATTTAGGGGCCCTGCTGGCTGAGCTGAGGGTGACCACATTAATCTGCAGTCCCCTGGATTGAGCAATAGGAAGCTCCAGGATCCTCTCCTGATTTTTTCCTTTTTAAACTAAGGGAGATTTTGCAGTTTAAAAGCACCACTCCACACCAGAACACTTCAATCTTGTGGATTTTTCCAGCCTAGGCTCAGCTTTAATGATAATCTGCCCTCAAATAAGTCAAGATCAATTAATCCCGAGTCTAACTCTCAGACAGTCACACCAGAATGGGTTGGGAGTGAAGCAAAAATGAAATTAATTCATGCACACAATTCCAAACACCTCTGCTGCTGCATCTCTGGATTTAGGACCAGTTTTATTTGAGTTCATCCCAAGTTGCCTGGATGGG
>VXBI01003494.1:0-35276 GCA_013397375.1 Toxostoma redivivum
CTCGAGGCCCCAAGCCCCTGCCCTGTGGGATCCAGTATTTCCCAGCGTTTCCCTGCTGTGCTCCCATTTTGGGGTGCTCCGTCTCGTCCCTGCCCTTGCCATGCAGGAGCATTCTCGTTCCAAAGCAGGCTGGGAGCTTTCGGAGCCTTCGGGCAGTGTCCGGCTCCGCCTTCTGCACAGGGCCTTGGAGCCTGCAAGCCGTGCCCGGGAGGTTTTAGGGCAGAGGTGTTGAGTGAGTGTGGTTTGAGCGCTCTGGCTGCTGGTGGCACCCCTGGCACAATGGCATACTCATTGGTTGGCATGACAGATCATAGGACCTGCACTGGAAACTGCTTGTTCTGTGCCTGATCCGACCCCTGCTTAGCTCTGCTGGAAACCTTTTCTTGCTCTTGTCTACTTCAACATCTGAAGGTGCAGTCTTTTCCTTGGCAATTAATCCCTGCTTCACATGATGATCTGCATTCAAGCAGATGATGAGCTGTTGTCTCATCTTCTCCAGGAAGAGCTGAGGCTGTGAAAACAAAACCAAAAACGTGCTAAAGAGCAGCCTTTTACAAGTGGGACTGGCAGAAGATACCGTTCCCTTCGAGATAACCAGCAGAAAAAAGTCCAGAAATGGAACAGCCACGACCTTTGGTTTTTTTTCTTCTTTCTGTGAAAATACTGTAGAGATATTACAAAACTGAATAGTAGGTAATTTCCACATGGTTGGTGGAACCTTTGAAGTTTGTTCTGGAATTAGGTAACACCTCATCAGCAGCTCATATTTTCCCCCACCGAAGCAATTGTGGTGTTGGTGTTCTTGCACTTTTGTAATGGCATATGATGATGGGGAATTCAGCTCCCGTGCTTTCTCTGGCACCACCAGCATATCCCAGATGTTATCGGAGCCCAAAGCTCAGACAAACTTCTGTTGGCAGAGCAGGGACAGGGAAAATTATTAGTTAGAACTCTGATACTTCAGTAAGGCCAGGATGTACTGCTAATCTTGTATGAAATGTGTAATCTCATTTATATGGATTTGATTTTACTTTGAAGTTTGCCAGTTCTGTAAAAAAAGGAAAAAAAAAATCCTTGAAGCATATTTGCTATTTCTGTTTTCTCCCCCAGAAGTTTGACAGTGCTATTCCAGTATAAGTAAGAAGAGAGTTTTCAAATCTCAAATATTCATAACCTGAATTGATTTTGTCCAGAAAATGATGGGTGGAATTGCCAGCTACTAAAAGGGCAAAGTCTCTAAAAACTGAAGCTAAAGCATTGTTTTAAAGTCCCCTCAGACTCAGGTATTTTTACATGCTTCTGTACCAGTTGTGTGTTGGAGAGGTTGCAGCAGTCCTTTGAAATTTCCAATTATTCGAGACCTTCCAATTATGTCTCTTATTGATCAGCATGCTGGAGACTCGTCTGGGCAGAACCAATGATCTGTGACCCTCTGGGAGCCTCTTGTGCTGATTCAAAGCGTGTGGATAATTCAGGAACAATAGCATAAGCCTTTGTGGGCTTAGGATGTTTGCAGTGGAATTAATGCACTCACTAGTTCAAAGGCTTTGTAAGCCCAATGTCAGCTCGGCTCCCTGTTAAACACTTTCCTTGGACGTGTCACTGGGAACCTGTGAAATTACACTGGTAATCTTCATCCAATTCCAAATACAAACCCAGCATGTATTTGTTAATAATGTAAAACAGCCTGGAACAGAAAAGCCTTTTGCTGCAGCATTTCCTCCATTTTGTAAATGCAGAGAATAAATACAGCCTGGTCATTTCACAGCTACTTCAGTGTCTCAAGGCCATAATTTACTGAAATGGAATAAATTGTTATTTGTGAGGGGGCATGTCATGGTTGGTTATTTTTTCCTTGAAGCTCTTTTCCTTTTTTTTGTGTTTTTTTTTTGTTGTTGTTGGTTTGTTTTGTTTTGGGTTTGGGTTTTTTGTTGGTTTTGTTTGTTTGTTTTTTGTGATGTGGGTTTTTTGGTTTTTTTTGTGTTTTTTTTTCTTTCTTTGTTTTTGTTTTGGATTGGTTTTTGGTTTTGATTTTTTTTTCACCTTGGAGAATAAATTGCACAGGAATGCCTTTTAAGATGGAGATGATGTAGCATCATTCCTTTTCCCAGAAATGAAAAGTCTGCTATGTGTTTAGGTTGCGAAGGAGACATTGAAATGAAATCAACTGGTGTTGATTCTGCTCTGCCTTTGGTTCTGCCACCATTGGTGTTTGTCTGAGTGCTGGACACCTGATAACAGACAATTGGCATGGTTTTTCTGGTAGCACCTGTGGGTACACACTGGAAATTTAGAAAATTCCCAATTCATCTGCACAGTACAAAGAAACTCTGCTTTCTATGCACCTTTCTAGGGCTATATTTCAAAGATACTGGTGCAAGAGTCAATAAAAATGAGGATTTGTAGGAGTTAAAATATACTCTGTTACACTGCTAGCTTCTGAAATTTCATCAGTTTTTTTTTTTTTTATCATTGACAGACTGTGTATTATTAGTCTTGAGTGAAATAAAAGCATTTAACTTTCCTCAAACATATGAAATATTTGTTTTTTAAGGATTACAAAAATTGATTTAAGTATTTTTCGTTTTTAAATTGCGTTTTCCTCAAGTCCACATCTCAGCTGTCAGCATGTTTTAGCACATCTGGAGCTGGGTGAAAGCAGTAAGTTCTGTGGATGAAAATGTCTATCAGTGTTTTCAAATCTCCTTTGTCACAAAGGGATTCTGTCATTTCTGTCCAGAGTTATGTCTGTGCTGAAGTGAACCCAGCCAGCCCCAAACTCGCTCCAGTTTCTTCAGTTTTTGCTTTATATCAATTGTGCTTTGCTGGAAGTTAAAGCAGGTCAGTGCACAGGAGGTGAGTTAGTGCAGTGTGCTCTGGCTCTGGCAATGGCCAAGGCATTCAGCTGCAATCTTTCATCTTCTCATCACCTCCAGCACCGCCGGGCTCGGCTGCAAAATTCCCTCTGAGCCACCTCTGGGCAAGGAAGGAGTTCGTGGCACTGCAGCTCAGTGTGTGTGCAGCTCAGCTCTGATCCTCTCAGTCCCTGCAAGTGGGGTCACACAGAGAGCTCGGTGAGCTCAGCTCCTGCTCCTGGCTGTGTGCTGGCTGGGTTGTCCCACCAGTTTCCCTGGAAATGCTTCCCCTGAGGAGCAGCTGGAGCTCAGCACAGTGCTGTGCTGAGTTCCCATGTGCCAGTGTTCAGTGGGGATCAGCCCATCCTGGCAGGAACACTGGGGGATCAGCTGCAGCTCAGAGTTGTGTTTGCTGATGCAGCTGCATGTGCAGCCATGGGCACTGAATCCATCCTCTGCCCAGGCACTCTGCAGCACATGGCTGGATGGATGGGACATCGCAGAGAAATGGGAACTGCCAGGATAAAAAAGGAAAAAAGCTGTCAGGGCTAATTTATTTTCTCTCTTCCTCTGCTACCCTTTGATTAGTTTATAAATCAATTTACTGTGCATTTAACTCAATAAATAAGAAGCTTTATGAGGAAAAGTGGATGATCTGAGATGGTTGTGTTTGCTTTTGTAGAGTTCTTAATTTTTCATTAAGGACGAGGGGAGATCATATATAAATATTTCTATATATGCGCACACATTTTTTCTGTGCTGGATTGCTCCCTTGGCATTTAAATGTCCTCTGCAGTTGTAGGAGACACACAACCCTTTAAACATTTAAACCCATTATACAGAGTTTGTGTCAGATTATACAGGAGCATGGAAAAGGAAGAAAACCCACTGAAAAAGTAATGACGTGTTGCAGCCAAAGGCTGTGTATGTTTTGTCAAAATCATGTGTCCTGTGTCCAGCAGCAGAAAATGCTGTGATCCAGATTAAAGACACCTGTTCATTAGCTAATCATTTATCTGTCATACCAGCTGCTTGAGCTGTTCTGGTTTGTTGTTTACAATTGAATTGATGGCAGCCACTTCCTTTTTATTTCCTACAAATGGAAACACTGCCATCTTTCCTTCTGAAAGCTTAGGCACTTCTCATTCTCATGGGAAGTACTGTAAGAGTTGTTTTTGTGTCTCAGTCCAGCATGTTACCCAGTGTATGATTTTCAGACCACCAGGTACAGTCCTGACTCACAGGCATGCTGTGAGCTGGATTCTTTTACTCTCTGGGCTCTGCAGTTGTGGCCACACACTTGGGGCTGTTCCCCAACTTTTTTCCTGTTCCAGAAGTAGAAGCAAGGAGCTGTATGGAAGCTCAGCAGTACAAGATGCTGTAATGTCACTTGTTTCTTACCCATGTGGATTTCATTGTAGCAGCTGTTGATTTGATCAATGTAGATACCAAATACTGCTTGGTAATATAGGCATAGCAAATTAAAAAAAAAAAAAAAAAGAACTTTTAAAATTAGTTTTCTATCTCTTTAAAGCCATATGAAAGTAAAGGTTTAATGGAAGGTTCCTCAAAATGTGGTTTGCTCCTCTAATAATATGGAGCTACAAAAAAGCCAGATGTGTTTGTTCCTTAGGTGTGAGTTAGCTCTGTGTCCAGTTCTGTGACCTCCCTGATGAATTATCCTGGAGTGTTTGTTAAATAATAGGTTCCAAAAGACCTTTACAAGGTCACCCTGACAGGTGAAGTCTAATTTCCTGCATTACTGACTGATTAGTTCAACAGGAATGGATATTTAGGGTACGGAAAAATCTCTCTCCTTCCCAAAAGAAGAGATTGCAGCATTTTTTGGAGGTAAGGGAATTTCCACAATTAGAAACACCTTATTAACTTTCATGAAATATGTATTTCTCTTTGCAAATTAAGCTTTCCTCGCAATCAAGCTTTGCCTTAATTGCTCTACAGAAAATAACTGCCAATAAACAAGAAAAAGAGTCATATTTACATACTTCTGTCAATAATGCTTGTTGATCTTCAGAAAAGAGTAAACAGTTCCCTACCAAGAGCTTGGTTTTGCCAGCAACTACTCTGTGAAAGTAACTAATTGTTGGTTTGGTTTTTTTTCAAGATACATGATAAAAGTTTAATCTAATTCCACGTACTTACAGCTGCTTGTTCAATATATAATAAATCAGTTTATTATGTCAAACTTGATTTGGATGTGGCCTAGCACATCATACCTGTCCTAGTGCACTCAGCTGGCTACAGAAGTTTAGTGGAGTTAAAATGGATTGTTCCCAGAAGTGCCTTCTCAAGTCATTAATTATTTCTTTTTTTTTGGGGGGGAAGGAAGGAAAAGGGATTAAATTAGTCTTGATATGACCCAAAAAGCAAGTAATACATGGTATTCCTGATGTGTATCCTGCTTAGCTGTGCTGTTTGGAATAGCCATGCTGGGTGACAGCTGGGGCATTGTGGAACTGAGCATGGGAAGGTTCAGAGCTGCAGGAGCTGCTGAGGTAATTGATGGTTTGAGCTGCAGCCTGAAGTGCCTCCTTTTCGGGCACCTCTGGTAAGCAGATGTGTTCTTGATGCATGGAGTGTCTTTCCCTGGAGCCACTTGAAAGGGAAAGTGTCACTCAGGTCACTAATCCAGCCTGTGTTTGGCAGTGCAGTGCACAGCCACTGAAGGTGGGAGAATCCATCAGGATTATTGCTGGGAGGTGCTGGGGGTCTGTGGGAGGGTGACATTCCAGGGCAGGACAGGGACACTGAGCACACCAGGGCTGCTGTGCAGCACCTCCTGCCTTGCACTGGGCTGGCATCTGCATTTTGAGTTACAAAATCACTGTGTTCTGCCTTTTCTTAGCAGCCTATCTCAAGAGGTAGGGCAGGCACGAGGAACAGTGGTGTATTCCAGGTAGCTGGGTAAAGATGTGGCTCAGCTGAGCTGTGCAAATAAACAGTTTCATGGGGTATCAGTCCTTTCAGTCAGGAGGGAGGGGTAGGAAAAGTCCTTTTTTTCTGAGACTTCCAATCACCTCAGTCTGTTTTTGCATTCTATGGCCTAGAAAAATAAGGGGTAACTTGATTATATAATTGCCAATATAGGGGGGAGAGAGATTCATGATAGCAGCTCTCTAATCTACCAAAAATCCCAGAAGCAGTAATAGGATCCAATTATGACAATTTGAAGTTGAATTAAAAATTTAAATGAGAGGCTATTAGAAGCAGTTAATAGAATTAAGTAGATTCTTTCTACTGTAATGCTTTTCAGTGGACATGCCAAGCCAGCATCCTGTCAGGATTTATTCATAGAAAAATGGGTTTCCTCCCTGGCTGTCAGAGATGGGCAGTCAAGGACTTTGGGTTTCTTTCTACTTTCAATTTGAAACTCTGAAATTGAAATACTTAAGTGCAGATTTCAAATTTCAATATTGAACAGTTCAAGCTGAACTTGTATTTTATGGAATTCAGAGCTTTTTGTACTCCTCTAAAAAGGATATTTCAGTTGTATCTGTGATTGTTCCAGGATGGTAATTGTGAAAATGATGAGGTTTTATCATGGAAAAAAGCGCAATGAAATTTAGAGGAAGAAGTTAATTCTCTTTTTCTTCTTACAAAATTTATAATTTCAGTAGATCAGAAGTCATAAGATAAAAGGGTATATTAGAAATAGACAAAAAGTAATTCTAGCAGCTGGCTAAGAAAATACTGCAAAAGGTCATGGAGTTAAGTGCTCATTTCTTGCAAAAGGTTGAAGAATCCCCTCAGAAAATGCCTTCCCATTGCCTGGGGAATCAGTCTCTAATGAGCAGCTGGATTTTAGCTTCAAGTTAGCAATGGTAAATACCAAAGTACTGTGTTTGCAAGCACATTTTGCTGCTGACTAACAAACAGGTGGGCTATGTTATGTGGGACACAGGGTTTTTCAGAAAACTTGTTTGGAAGTGAAGGTTTCTGGTCTGCATGGGGTGGCTGCTACGTGAATTGAAGCATTTTGTCTGCCTAGATTAAAAAATGCTTTTAAACCCAATATTTTCAAGCCTACCTGCCTTGTGAGACACTGGTGCTCTTTCCTTAGTCACGTGAGTCTCTGGAACATGCCAATAGTCTACATGGAAAGCGTTAAATTCATAATGCTGCTTTGTAATTCATGCAGGGTACAGTTTAGCACAGGCACCTGGTCTGTAGGATCTGAGAGCAAAATGTGTATTTTTTGATTAACCATCTTATAAATCATCCTCAGTGTTAAAAACATTGCACTTTTGGAAAGCTCTCTTCCCCTTTAAGCATCCTCTCCTGTTTTAACAGCAGTGGCAGCAAAAAAGAAACCCTAAAAAAGCCCCAACAGTATCCCAAACAATTTCTACTGTTATTGTCTCATTGCTGGTTTTCTGGACTTGCAAAAATGTTAAGAATTTCCCAAGTAGAATCATTCTGTCCCAGTTCCCAGGCTGGAAGGTCTGACCATCTCCTGTTGCCATTTACATAACATGAGTCAAAATGAGCAGCTTTTTGTGTTCCCTGCTATTAAAGCTGCTGAATTACTTTTCACCATCACCTTGTTCCATATAAGATAAAAGCTGTTGAATAAGTTGCTGTATTTCCTACCTGAAACTACATTTAGCAAGTAAAATATGTGCCAAAATGGATCCTGTTGTTTTCCTAGTACCTGTTTTAAGAATTAGTATATCAGGTATCCTACACCAATTAACAACATTATTTAGATGATATCAAAGCCATACAAATCAAAATAAGAAATTAAAAAGTGATAAAGGCCAGTGGAGGAGGGGACAATGCAGGGTGAGGGACTTTGGCCCTTGTGTTCTGGATGCCCTCTTGTCCTCTCCCAGTTCATCTGGCCCTGCTGAGCAGAGACTGCCTTGGCCCTGGAGGAGTTTTCTGTGCTGGGGCCATGGCAGAGGGGACAGGTAGGACAAGCAGGGACATCCTCCTGGATGGAACACTGCCCACATATTCATCTGTCACTCATGGCTCAATTGCCTTGAGGGTCTGCCCTTCTCAGCAGTTAAAGGGTACTGAGAGAAGAAGGAGCAATTCCTGCTACGAAATTAAAACTAAACTTATTATTTAAAAAAAAATCCAGAAGAATTAAATGAGTAAAATGCTATTTCTACCTTGCTGAAATAATATTTAGTTTGTATTTTGCTTTTGTTCTCCACGAAGCTGGTTGTAGGCTATCTTGGGGACCATTTGCATGACATGAGCAGTCAAAATTTGTGTACCCAAACAAGTTTCCTGGCTTCAGCAGTCCTCACTTTGCCACAGAAACATATATAGGGCCAAATCTTATTCTTGATAATTGATACTGTAGGGATTAGCAGCAGGAAAAAGTCTTACAGGTGATGAATTTGGCTGCTGTTCTATGTCTGACATGTATCCTTAATTGAAGGGGCTTGAATGAACCAGTGTTGGTTCTTGATAGTAATTTGCCTGTAAAATCCTAGGAGTTAAAAATAGCAAATACAGCTATTGACAAGGGCCCCCATTTGCTTTGTAGTATTTTCTATCAGTGTTTGTGGGGTGACTTTGCCTATAAAGGTTCCTTTTCCATCCACAGCTGATTTCTCACCCTGTTAATCCTGGGAAGAGATGATCCTCCTGAGCCTTTATTAGAGCTGAAGTTCCCCCTCTCAGCTTTAGGCTGAAGGGTTTTTTTTTTCTCTCCCTTGAAGCCTGTTCCCAGTCTCAGCCTGGAGCTCAGGGCTGTGTGTGGGCTATGACAGCCTGAGCTTCCCTGTTCATCTGCAGCTTCCTCCCCTTCCTTAGGTAAATTTCTTGCTCTGTTCTGGAATGAGACTTTACAGGGTCATCCCAGGGGCCTGGCAAGGTGGATGTGCTTTGGGAAAAAATTTAAATTAAAAAACATGATTCTAGACTGGTCACTTCCTCTGTTACATCCTTCCAGTTTTCCTGTCCTGAGAATTGTTGTTATAATGTGTCAGTAAAAAATGAGTGCAACCCAATGAGCAAGAGAAAACCCCTCCAAATATTAGGAAAGATATTACTGAAAGCATTTAATTATTTTTACCCAAATTGATGCTGTACATGTTTTTGATAGGACAAAAGTTGAAGACATCACATTTTATTCTTAAATAAATCTGCTGCATGAACATCTCAGTTCATGCCCAGCTGTAACTTCTCAGATGATTTATAAGAACTTTCCTCCTTTCAGACAGTGCATTTGTTATCCATTCATCTGACTGTACACTGAAGTGATGATAAATGTTGGAAAGTTTCATAGGCATTAATTATTCCATGAAAGTGGAAGTAATTTGCATAGTTTCTAACTAATTCTTGGGTTTTTTTGGTTGAACTTAGAATAAGTGTAATCATTATCTACATGCTGTGTGAAAATAACTTACTTTTTGGGGCTGCATAACCTTTCAGATTCTTTATTGTGCTGAAACCTTCATAATTAGTATATTATCCAAGGATATTTCCTTGCCTCCTTGCAAAGATGAACTTAGCAACTTGCCTGGGTGCTAAGAGGCTAAAGAGATGGCCAGAGATTAAATTGATATTGAGCAGAATTGACTTGTTTTCCACTGATGCAAATTGTAAAATCTTTATCAAAGAAAATAAGTCCATGATCTCTTTCTGACCACCTCTTAATGTCCCTGAGATCTGGGGCACAATAAACTGGTGTGTCAGTAGCCTGGATTTTCTGTCAATGCCCTGGAGGTATATGACACCTTATCCCTTACAGGAAATGGAGCTTTCCCACCTCTGCTTCCCCCCTGCAGCCCAGGGTGCTCCTGTGACCTGGGATCCTTCCCAGCTCCCTGCCTTTGGCACTTAGGGTGTTTCAGATTGCCACCAGCAGTGAATGACACGTGGCTGCAGAATGGACAGACCTCAAAGGCTGGGCATTCCAAAGGGGAAATATTCAACACCAGAACCATGTCAGGTGTCATTCCATGTTTTATTGAAGGAAAGTAGCCCGAGGCAGCTGCTGACATCTGAGCTGGTTACCTGAGAATCCAGATGGGAAAATCTTCTAAAAGGAGTGCAGTTTTTGGGTGAAATCTGAATGTTCATTTTCCTACTCAAGTGGACTTGACTTCCCTTTCCAGCAGGTTCGGCAGTGGGATGCTTAGACAGTGGCTGCATATCCAGCTATTTCCAGCTAGTAAACATTGTCCTCCTGTGCAGGTGCAAAGTCTGCTGGACTGTCAGAGGCCATTTCTGTACCTGGTGTTTGGCACTGGATGCAGTTCATTGATAGAAGTGTTGCTTTGAGGCTACCTGCCTGAGCTGCGAGTGTGAAAATGAGCAGCATCTCTCTGTATATTTTCCTTCTTAGTTAAATATAGTTTTAAATTTTGAGAAAGGAATGCTTGAGGAGGTTCAGGACAGGGTTCCTTGCCTGTCCTGAGAGAAGCACATAGTGGGAAAACACAATCGTTTTATTTAAGTACATAATGATAAAAAACCTTCCAGTTGATTTTTTTTTATTATTTCTTTGAAATTTGTGTTCTTTCCATAAAGAACTATTCTACCATTATCAATACATCTTCCAGATGATGCCTTATTATTTGGTGACTCTTACCTGAGAAATCAGATTTTTTTTTTAATATTATTAAATTTTCACAGTACAAACACATTTTATTACCAACTAAATTATAACGCTTTTAAAAAGAATGTTACCATCACAGACAAGCTCCTGTTTTACACTTCAGTAATTCGGGTCAATAAATCCAATTAAATAATGGAGATACACCAGATCACACCAGAGAAAGGAAAAGCAAAGACTTGAATCTCTAGTTTGATGTTAAATGCTGAACCTGGTTATGCCCTTCTTCTCTGTTGTGCAGCAGAGCACTTCAGTTTTTAAATTAAAAGCCTACATTTTGAATTGACTTTTGAATCTGTAAAGGATTAATTGTTTTATTAGTTTTATACCTCAAATCAGTGAGATGGTTCAGTTACACTGAAAAGGTGTTACATCTGTACAGCCCCTGAAGTGGAGGCTTTAAGAAGAGAAATGGGATAAATGGGTAGTTTTGAAGCCCAGCTTGGTTAAGGCATTCTAGAATTTCAGAGTTACATCCTGATGAGCTGAATGACAAGACCTCCATGGCATTTGTTCCAAAACGTAGCAGAAGGGATTTAACCAAATCCCTGGGAACAGTGTGTTTATTGCTCACTGCTCCTGCAGGTGTTGTCCTCCAGCAGCGAGCACAGGAGCAGCTGGGAGAGCCCTACCCAGCCCAGAACATTCTGTACAGGTGCCCTGGCACTGTGGCTGCTCCCTGGATCCCGTGGGATTGGGGCTTTAATTTGACTTCCATCAGTTTCATCTGCAAGTAGGTGCTTCTGCAGGACTGCTGAAGGCTGCTTGGTGCCATGTTTTTATTAATTAATAGTAAATCATGTTTAATTTAAATCTTCTTCCTGGCCTAATGAGCTGTTGCTGTACACTGGTGCTGATCCCAGCAGAAAGTGCCAGCCCAGGGACTGAGGTTGGGAAATGTGGGGCTGTCTCCTGGGAGTGCCCTGCTCTCCCCCCATGCTGGCACTGCTGTGTGGCCCCAGGGAGGTGTGGGAGCAGCCAGGCAGCACTGCCTGCACCTATGCTCTGCTTTTTCCTTCTTTTCTCTGAGATCCATCAGAGAAACCCCCCATCCAGGGAGTCACAGCCCAGTTCCTCCCCAGTCAGAGGGGATGTGACAGGTGACAGCTTTTACTGGGACCACTTACTCCTTAGAGAGTGACACTTGGCTATAATTGCTCTAATTGCTGCAATAATTGAGGATGTGGTTTTATTAGAAGTTCCTCTCTACTCCTGCTGGTTTTCCAGCAGCTTGTAAACATGTAGAGTAAAGCCATCAAAGAAGGAGTAGCAATTTTAAGCTGTAAAATCCACTTAAAACCTTCTTTGTTCACAGGATTAAAGAGCAGGAAAACTTAATTATTGCTGCACCAGAAGTAAAAGTAACTTTGAAAAAAAATTATCCCCTTTTCTATTGCATTGTAATTTTCCACATTTGTAAGTACATGGAAAATCTGTACTTTTTTGGTGAACCCAACAGTATTTGCCTCCAATTCTCTACTCCTAGTCTCAAAACCAGTCTTTTTGCTGTCTTTGGTCTCTGAGTGTCTCGAGGCTGTGGGTGTGCTCTTGCTCTTAACTCTCATCCAATACTTGGCACCTTCAGTTCTGAAAAACTAGATGACAGCTCATAGACAGAGCAAGGCACTTCGGTGGGGTTTCATGGGTGTCTGCTGAGGTGCTGAATGAGGTCATTTCTCACTCCATAACTTTATCTGGAGGAAGAAATGTGTGTTCACAGCCCAAATCTTTCAGTGACTGTAAACCAGAAGCTGTATCTGCGTTGCAAGAGTAGAGCCTTTTGGAAAAATATGGTACCAAACAGATCTGTGGAAAATCGGGAGGGAAAGGTGAGTGTTGGGTAAGAACAAGGACTGAAGGGTGCATATGTGACCAGGTAAGACAGAAGAAAGGGAAAGGTGGGGGTTTCTAAAAGAAACATGCAAGGAACCAGTAGGTGCAACACACCATGAGTTCAGAGATGAGGTTACAGAAGTTCTGATTCCACACAGGGAATGTCACATTCAGTTCCAGACCTACAGCAAAAGTAAGTGAAATATTCCAGAAAATTAAATCAAGGAAGGGGTAAATTTGGAGAACTAGAGTGAAAGGAAGTCCGAGAAGCAGAACATGTATAATATCATTATTCTTATTGTCAACATTTCTATGTAAGTACAGATAAAGAACTCAATTTTTGTTTCATGGTCAGAAGTGAGGAGGGCAGTAAAGGGGTATCCTTTAATACAAATACCAAGGGGAAAAGAAAGTTGTAAATAGATGCTTTTAGTGGTGCTGAGGAGTTTCTTGGGAAGTGTTATCACCTGAAGCATTCCAGCTGAAGTTGGGAGAGCACTGGGAAATGTGCTGTAGGAAAGGATTTTTGTACAGCAGATGTAGCTGGGCACTGTGGTGTGGGATGCCATCTGGACAGGATGGGAAGAGGGGAAAGGCAGTGGGGACCAAACTGGTTTATCTGAGTGTCTGAACACACTGTGTTTATTTCAGACTTGTATTAGGCTGGGCCAGAGCAGCCTGTGTGAGTGCTGCTCGTGGATGTGGCATAGGGAGTTGTTTCCATGCTTGGCAAACCAGGATGGCCACTGAGGTGGTCTGGTTTGACATGGGAAGAGCAGAGTGCTCATCATGACAGTATCCAGTACCTGTGCAAACCAAAGGCAGCCCTCCAGGGGACAAAAAGGCACTGAGCTTGTCCACATCTGCTCAGAAGAACAGGCAATATTGCGTTTTTCTTCCATTCCTTTTTCAACGCTGGGATAACTGCTCAGTCTGCATGGTATAAATACTTGAAGTTTTCAGTGGGATTAGGGATTTAAAGGAGAAATATGATGGCTGCAGTGGGAAGTAACCAGATTATGGTAGAATTGTGTGGGAGGAAACAGCATCAGTACTGGTCTAATTGAAGTCAGTGAAGAGGCTTTAATTGAATGAGGGCTTCAGTATGAGTGAATGATGAATTTCAAATTGAAAAACAAATTGGCAGAACGTTCAGGTGACATTTCTGCTGTGGACTGTGAGTTTAGGGAAGTTAAATTCTGCTGAATGGTGACAAAAGTATTACCTTCTGTAAAGAGTATGAAAACAGGAGCAGCAGTTCAAAACCAAGCCATCCCCTTTGGGGTGTGAGGGAGACTGTAGACACAGAAGAGCTGGCATGTGTTTGGGGGTGCCTGGGGGCTTCGTTTTGATGTTGGGTTTATGGAGATTAAGTTTTTTGTGATTTTTTTCTTGGTCATTTTTTTTAGGATTGGAAGGAGGGAGTTTTTAAAAAAGCCAAACCGAAACCAGAATTAAAGCGATGTCAAGCTATAACCTAACCTTGGAAACAGGAAGAAAGGAAGGTGGTTGAGATGGGTGTGGGGGTAGAAATCCATCAATCACAAACATCCCAGGTTGGAGGACTGCTGAGTGACCCAATTCCTGTGGGAGCTCAGGGCAGCATCACCCTGCAACGGGCTGGAGAACCTGACCCTCCTTCCAGAGCAGCCCTTGGTGGTGGGGAAGGGATGAAGAAAGTGTCTGCAGCATTCCCTGAAAGAACAAGTCCTTGTGACCTCCCATGGTTTGGGTGGGTGCAGCTAGAGGGTTGTTCTGTACTGTGAGTTTCTCATGTATCATGAGCATTTCCTTTAGACAAATGTAAGCAATTGTCAGGTTTTTAGACCTTGAAGGACCAGTGGTTTTATAATTACAGGTTTTAAGTTAAAGATCTGAAGATCTGTCCAACGTGGGTCACTAAAGGGCATCCTTTCAGAGAAAAATCTACTAATTTTATCTTTCTGTGGCTACCTGGGCTAAGTGCCCTTCATTAATGCTAATGAACCAAGCCTCACTTTTTTTAAAAGCAGCAGAAGCCATCATGCTTTTCCTTCCCTTAGTCTGTAACTTGAATGCCAGTAGTTTTTAAGGTCCCTTCTATATTCAGAGGTCCCAGAAAACTTCAGGCTTGTTTTTCTCAAATCTTTGTAATTGCGGCCACTCCTGAGACTTTGACTGGAGGAGACCAGTGTAAGTAATGTAGGGGAAGTATAGAACTCTTTGCTCTGCAAATACTGCTTGGACCAAGATTTCAAAATTGCACCAAATCCCATCAAGAAGCTTCACAGCTCCAAGTCTGTCAGAACTGCTGTGGTTTGGGGCACATCCAGAGCAGACCTGAGATCTACACTGATGTGGCTGTGGAATGTAGGAGGTGCCCTGTATTAAGTAAAATCTGTTCAGGGAGAAATCTTTCCCCCAAATTCTGAAGTCCATTGGTTCTCTGGTATATTCAACACTTCTACAGGAGTGTGACAGTCTCCCACCAAGCTGGCACGATGCCCACAGGAATCAGACCTTTGAAGAGCTTTGCATACCTTCAGTTGTGTTGCAGGTTCTTATTAGCACGCTAAGAAATAAAGCCAGGCTTACACCAGACTTGGAAGCATTCCTGGGAAGGAAAATATGCCAGTAAGTACATTGTATTTTACTTCTTGAAGCACTCCTTTCCTCCTACTTGTAATTATTGCAAGAATACAAAATAAAATTTTTTATTTTTAAAACACTCGGTCTGAGCACATGGCACTGTTTTCTATAAATTGTTTTTTCCTGTTAACTATTTGCAATTATTGCCTCAAAGGAAAAAAGAAGAGTGATGTGCCAAGGAAGATAAGGAACCTCAGACAAAGTGAAGGAGGTTCAGGAGAAAGAGTAGCAACCAATATTACTTTCTTCTTCTTTTAAATAGATACTAACCTGTCCATGATCCTAATTAAATGAGCTGAAGTTCAGAACTCATTTTGCAGCTCAAATTTAGGTACGCAATTTGCTGATATTAGGAAATTTGATGGAGTTCCTAGTTCTAAAATAAACTAGCAATACTGTTAATTTGACCCTGGTTTTAATTAACCCAAGTGTGTTTGGACATCCAAGCCTCCCAGGGCATCACACAATCTTAAGGACCCTGCATAGAAGCTGTTTGCCTTGCATTGCAACTCAGTGCAGATGTTGGACTGATCAGTTATTTTTATCTTAAGGCAACATTGATCTGCTTTGCACAAAGTTAGCAGCAATTGCTCAGTATGCTGAAATCAAAATGATACATAAAAGCTAATTAATGAACTTGTACAGACACGTGCTTCTGCTTACCGTGCTTTTGTGAGAATAGCTGTCTTAAAACAATTTCAGAAATGGAAGATTAAAAAAAAAATAGGAAATTACCAATTATTACTAATTACTCCATGGAGAGGAATCCAGTACTGAGGTGGGTAAACTTCCCCATCCCTGTGAATACCCATACTGCATAAATCCTCCTTCCTTCTGTACTTGGGGTTACATGCCTGAGATCCCTCGTGACATTAGAATGCATTTGGTAATGATAACTCATTAGTGGTGATTACCCTGCACTAATAACTCTTCACAGGCTTCTTTATTCTTGTTATCCTTTTAAACTCTAATCAATATAAAAGGTTCTCTGATCTTGTGGTAACTTTCATTTCTGCCCACCTCCTCTTTAAATGGAGTAATCATTGCACATGCTTTTTTTTTTCTATTTTTGAGCTGAGACTCCTTTGCAGATCACAGACTAATTTTGTGACTGGCACACTGTGCATGGTTTGAATTGTGAAGGGTTGGAGATTCAGAAGTGTATATTTGGACTTCTTGGGAGTTAGAAACACAAAAAGAGAATGGGAGAAAAAACTTCAATAACTGAGGCTTTGAAGAACTTACGTTTGTGTATTTTAAGTAAACGTTAAACTGAATATATATTTTAGACCTATAAATATTAGTGTCTAAAATGGAACCCAGGCAATTTCAAGATAATAGGACTTAACTGTGACCTGTTCCCCAGTAGAGCAGGGGACTATATTTGCAGTTTAACTTCCCAGTTTGACTCAGCTTGGTTTTATTCCAGCTGGAACTGAATTTGGCAGATTTAGGCCAGCACTTTGAGACTTGAGTGCTTTGAAATCCAAACCATCTCCTTTTGGTGGATTATCACTGCCTGGGGAAGTCAGGGCTGCAGAAGGTGAATGTGGTCCCTTTGCACCAGGTGGGATTAACTGAAAAACCAGTTGAAGAACAGAAAGAGGCTTTTGAACAAGGACTTGCTCAAAGGAGATGCAGCTTCAGGTGGAGCTGCTGCTCAGGAATAAACTCATGCCAAGTGCTGAAGGAGTAAGAGCAGCTTTGCAGAGTGTTTCTGAGGTGATTGCAATTGCCAGGCAAAGTTTCACAGGAGACAGAATCTTCCAGTGGCTGCTTTTTCCCTGGATAGTCGCAGGGCATGGAAAGGCCAGCATCCTTTGTTTGATGAGGGTGGGATACATCCCACCTGCCTGCTGTCTTGGGGGAAAAGGCTCCTGAAGTCACATGGCTGGGTAGGGATTTCCCCCCTTGTTTTTCATTCCTACCATCTTCCCTTCAACAATACTCTAAAAGTGAGAAGTGGTTGAGAATAGGTTGTTACTTAGAATAGGTTGTGAATTACATTTGTTCAACCTGTTTCTTTCTGTGCCATGTGACTCAAATTTTTCTGTATTTCTTAGCTTCATTTGCTGGTTTGGGATTACAGTTGGGGATGAAGTTAATTAATATGGAGAGGCCATCACCTATTTTAAAAAACAAAGGTATATGACAGCCTTAATGTCTTAGTGCTTCACTGGTCAGGGCACACGGAATGATCAAATGGATTCTTTTTCTTCCCAGAGTAGAATGGCTGGGGGTAGTGCGGAAGAAAGAGGAGGACTGACAATTACAAATCCACTGTTCTGCATGTGTATCCTTCTGTTTTCGGGGAAAAGAAGGATTTTCCTTGAAATACTTGGGGTTTTAACCTCTTTTGGCATAGAATTAAACACCCATCATCTCTGAGTACAAGACTGCAGAACCACCCTGTACACAGGTAGTGCATTCTGTCATTTTTGCAGAGTTACCATCCGGATCCTTGCCGGTGTTTTGCCTTGTTGCCGGTACTTTGATTAATCTGATGTTCCTGCAGTGATCAGTGGAGGGACAGCTCATGCATCTCGTGTTCCATGTGACTACTGCTCCTCAGCCCTGCCTGTGAGCAGTGGGATGTGATTCCTGCATTCTGCTGCCAGAGGAAGCTGTGCTGAGTTTGGAGCAATCTGCAGTGAGGGAGCTCAGTGAGTGCCGAGTTACAGCTGCAGTGCTGCTGGAGCCTGCTGGAACTTATCATCCAGACAGAACTGATGAAAAATGAAACCTCTTCCTGTTGTACCAGTTGTGTTTTCAGGGAAACTGTGTGCTTTTGAGACGTTTGAACTTCCCAGTTTGGATCAAAAGCTCAAGGTTTCTACTGAGAGCTTATAGTTGGGCTTTGTAGGCATCCTTGTAGCACACCACAGGATAAAAACCTGCTAATGTAGCTCTGTGGTGTTCTCTTTGAACTTCATGCGTGGATTAACTGTAGCAAACCATAAATAATTTACAGGTAATTGTGAACACAGTGAAATTTTTAAAATTATTTGAATATGCTGTTTTTTACTGGTAGAATAGAGTCTGTTGAGAAATGATGTGCCAATAGAGGATGAGCACTTGCTCTTGGTGTGAGTTCTTCCAGTGGTGCAGTTGACTCATCTGTACAGTTCTGCAGTGGCAAGTGCTGCTCCTTGTGCCTCACATAGAGCACATCAAGTTACTTTTCCTGACAAATTCAGGCCCATGTACTGGTAAAACTGATACAGGGATGGAAAGAATTGCATTTTTTTTTTTTTTGCATTTCCAAAAGGTGATTTAAGGTGATTTATCCCATTTAAGACAATATTTGCTTTACTTCATTAAATATTAATTTTATGTTGAACCAATTGTTATTTCTGCTGTTAAATTTTTTTCTTTGGAGAAGGCTTGAAGGAATAGGAAGGGTTTGTTCTCCTGACATAGTGAAAATGGGAGCATGAGTACTGATGTGAAATCTGCTGGTCCATAGGCTCTCATTCTCTGTTGCATTTGCAGAAATAGCAAGCTCAGATTTTTGTATTCCTCTGTGATTTCACTTGTTGCAAGCTGAAATACAACACACTTTAGAAAGATGACTTAACATAGCAAAAAAATACATGCAATTCTTTCCTTTCCCAGTTATTAATCATTTATGTATCTATAAAAGTGGCAGGTTTGCCCTTGGGTTTTGGTCATAGGTCATTATGATTTGCAATCCAGTATAGATTCTTGTTGTGGCTTGATACAGGGCAGAAAAAGAGAGCCTGAGGTATGAATAAATCATTCAGCCCACTGTGGTAATGCACAGCAGTCTGTGTCACCACTGTTCTGAAAGGCCAACAGTCTGACTTCCCAGGAGCAGAAAGTTTTAAAGAACACAGCATCCCTGCATTTTGATCTGCAAAATGGAGCAATGGTTAAATGTCTGAAAGTTCTTTTTAAAGATAATGAGTGGTCTGAAGTTTGGGGAGCCTTTCAGTAGGGGCTCAGCACATACAAGATCATCAGTGAAACCAGGAGCTAATCAGCAAACTGGACATTTCCTGGGAGCTGCTTGACAGAGGCTGTATCTAAAATGGCAAGATTGCTATTGTGTCTCCTTTAAAGAAAAAAAGCTGTGCTTGAAAAACATCACTATCTTAGTTATCAGCTAACAAGGAGATAGCAGAGAGGTTTCAGAGTGGCATTCATACCTCTCTGCTGTCTGTTGATGCTGCTGAAACAAAGGTGCTCATTGGACTTGCTTGCTGGAATTAGTTTTGGAAAAAAACCTGGGTTGTAAACTGCATTTCTCTGGGTTTTGCTTGGGCCAGGTTCTGTGTTAATTAACCCATGCCCATTTTCAAAACTCAAACTATCAATGCCTCCAGAGCAGAAACTTAGTGTTTCAGACTTGGAACTTTCAAGGCTGTTCGAAGCAGTGTGGAAGCATCTTTTGTGGTATTTTTTCCATTCTCTCTGATACTCAGTTCCTGATCTTATTATTCTGTAAAATGCATGGGAAATATGATTAGTTTTAGTTCAAATACAAAGAAGTAGGTCATGAGCAGACTGTGAAATGTGGGTTAAATCCTTTAAATTAAATTGTTTTATTGAAGAAAATTATCTCAGTGTCTCTACAATGGAAAGGCTGAACATGAAAGAGATGTTTACTGAAGAAATGTATTGATAGCAGCTTAGTATTGTGCTAATGAAAACTATTTCAGTATATTCTGCATTGGCTATTGAAATCACAGCATTATTTTTATTTGCGCAGAAAAACGAATATAAGACAGACCTGTATCCTGAAATCTTTGAAATTACATCTACTTTAAAATTAGATTAATTTTTTTATAATCAGAATCCTATGATTTTATTCCAATTAATCTATTTTGTTCTAGATCTTGTCCTTAAAATGGGGAAAAGAAACTGTATAAGCAAAATTATCCATTTCATCTGTCTCAGAGTCTTACCTTGATAAGGTCAGAGGTGGACCTGGCTCAGCTCCTGTGGCGTGTGCTCAGCTGGGTTCAGGGTGCTGTGGGGAAAGCTGATACTACTGCACATGGGGCAGTTGGGTTTAGCAGAATAGGACATTGCTGCTGTTTGATAAATGGGATCAAAGGCCCATGAGGGACTGGGATGCTGGTGTGCAGAGTGTGATAAGGGAAATTGCAGTGCATCACTGGGTACAGCTCATCCTGCCTGAAGGGCTTTGTACCCTGTGAGCCAGGCTTAGACTCCTTCCAGGGGCACACACGGAGCCTTGCCTTAGCTGGGACTCCTGTTCAGGCTCCAAAGACCTGCAAAGTAAGAAAGGACAGTTGCAGCTGAGGCTGGAGCACAGTCTCTGGCAGGTGTCCCTGCACAGCCTGCTGTGCTGAGCTCTTGGTGGCCCTTTGGTGTCCCAGTGTCCCAGGCCAGGGAGCCCTGAACTGACCCCCAGCACAGGCCTGACAGTGCTGCTCACACAGAACTGACTGTGTCCCCAGAGTCCACTCCTAATTCACATGGCTCTGAACCTGTCATTAATTGTGTTGACCTTTAATGGGTACACTTGTCACATTTTTTTTCCATGTTTAAAATAGCACAGTAAAGCTTACTTAATTTTTTTTAATATAATAGGAAGATTAAAGGGTCTGGCTTTGTTACCTTTGCTCTGATTCTGTGAAAAAAATGTTTTTTTTTCAGTAGGCAATAGCAGGACTAAGATAAAACTCAATTTTTATCATCTTTCCTGTATCTGGTTCAGTGAGGTCCTGGTTACAGGGCAACCCTCTGTTGCACCTATGTGAGACACTGAGATTCTCTTGTCTGTTAAAATGATGTTTTAGTTACCATTAATAGTATTTTTCAGGGAATTTTGATTTTTTTAATTTCAAAATTACAGTCAAGTAGCTTTTTAATATGTGATGGTGAAATTCTTGTGCAGTTGATTCTGAGAAACATGCATTATTATTTCTAAGTTATCTTTTTTATTCTACTGAATGATGAAAGCCATTACAATGCCCTTTTAACTATGTTGAGTTTAACATCTAGAAAAAAAATAATGCTTAAAAACAAAAAATGGGAGAATGAAATAACTGAGTCTTTATTGGAAATTACAGTTGTGAGGTGTGGAAAGGACTTCCCAGCTAATGAAAATTAGAGAGTGGTATGCTTATTAACAGCACCAGGCACATGGGCAGTAACCTCCCAAAGAAGAGTGCAAAATTCATAGTCTAACAGATTATATATTGTCTTAGCTTTATCTAGCTCCATCTGCTAATAATTAACCCTTCTACTTTGCTTCTATTCTTCTTGCTAAAACTCTTAATCAATATATATATTGCTTCTATTCTTCTAGCTAAATTCTTAACCCTTGATTGAGTTGTACCTGAGTACTTGCTGCCTGTGCTTGCCATGGTATTAAAATTATGACTTCTTCTGCAGTCTTGATTGAATCAGAACTGGTAAATGCCTGGAACATTCCAGTGCTGTATTCTGCAGACACTGAGTAAAGGGGCTGTTTGAGAGAACCTGTCTGTCTGTCTGTCTGCAAACCTTTCTCGTACTGTGAGGCAGCATCCTGCTGGATCAAAATATGCTGTTGGTACTAGGACAGAGTGCTGTGACCCTCATCATTTTAAGCTGTGCTTCAGAATCCAGAGAGGTGAGGTGTGGCCTTGGAGGGGAACAGGCAGGGACCGTGAGGCTGGAGGGGATGCAGGGCTGAGCTGGCAGAAGGCTGTGCTGCTGTTGCTGAGGAGGATGGGGATGGACTGAGAGCTGCAGAACGGGGTCTGGGGCAGCAGGAGATGTGTCTGGGGCAGTGTCTGCAGTGCAGGGTGATGTGCCTCATTTGGAATGACCATCAGTGCACGTTTCAAGTGAATTCTGTCTGTCCTTATCCCAAATCCTCCTCAATACAGTTTCTGTTTTCTCTAGCCAAGTAGATGAGGTGTAGCTGATCTGAACAGCTTTGTTCTCCTCCTCCTTGGCTCAGTGTGTTACCTTACACACCTGCCCACTGACTTTCTTAGCTGTTTGATTTGCCTTTTCCTGCTGGGCTCTTGGGAGGCCCTCTGGGTGTGTGTGCTGCCCAAACTGATGGTGAATGAATTTGTGTGATTATTGTAACTTTCCTGTGTGAGTTTTTTTCCCAGACTGAGTTGACTGCTTAGAGGGCATGAAAATAGCCATTATGTAAATAAGTACTGAAGCATTGCTAACAAAAATTATGCTGAAATCCCCTGTCCTATGAAAAGCCACTAATACAGTAGTTAGTGAATAGTATGCCGAGTAGTGGTCTCTAAACAGTTAAGGGATTTTCATTATGAATATCATTACTACTGTTCATTTCTAAATTCAGCACTATTGAGGGAACAAGCAATTACCCACCACTCAAGGAATTCCCTCCTGAGCTTCCATAAGTACATTTTGTAAAGTGATTCAAACACCTCAGTGTGGTGAATCTCATGTCTCTGTCACAGCAGTCTGTGTAATATATGTGTATGTAAAGAGATATTATATAGAGTTACATTTTTAATCAATCACTATAAATATTTTATTTGAGTATGAGGAGAATTTACTATTCATAAACTAAGATTTTGCTAACTGGGATTAGGCCTACTGCAGACAAATGATTTGCAAGCACTGTGTAGTTCCAACAGCTCTTGATGATCTTACCTGTGTGATTTCTTGCTCTACTTACTTTTCATCTCACTTCTCTCACCTTTATAAAAGTGATTTTCAGCTGCATCACAAGATGGTTTGTATCATGTGGCTTAGTGATAAAATGTTGGAGGAAAGCACAGCCACTGAGTTCTGCCAATTCTTGGGAGTTAACAGAATGATTACCCAAGCTATTGGATTCCTGTGATTGATCTTGTCACACTAAAGTGTTACTGGCATTGGCTTGATTATAGTCTAATATCTGTCTGTATAAAATGTTCTACATATAAAATAGCTTTAAAATGCCAACAGAAATGCCATTATTGGTAGCAATTCTCTGCATTAAAGCAGAGCATTTGGAATTGCTTTTTGTGAGGGTATTGTTCCACTGAGAATTCTTACATACTTTCCATTGTGTTCTCTTCAGGATCCAACTTTCTTATGGCCTTGGAGTTTCAGCATGGTACAAATGCTGAATTTATATTTGCATCATCCCTCTGATAAGAAGAAACACAAATTTTCTGATTTGTAGATTCAAATCTGAGGGGGTGATTAGGGTGCCAGTCTAGAGGGTCAAGAAAAAGTGTGTCAGAGACCGGTGTCCAAATGTGGTTTGAATCTGAGTACGGTTCTTTTCTGAGAAAAAAAAAGGTGCTTTGGCATAGCATGAGAGACATGGATGCTGGTAGGAATTTGCTGACCCATGCAAGGAAGAGTAAACTGTGATGTGCTGTGTGCCAGCAGTCCCTGATCAGGAGAAGAAAGCTCCTTGCTGTGGTTAGCAGTGCAGGTTCCTTGCCTCATTCTTCACCTGGGGATGGGAGCAGGGCTCCTTTTGGGTCAGCTCCCTTCACAGGTGAGTGCCTGGACTTCCTAAGTGTTGGTACATTTACAAACCTTGCAGAACTGCTGTGCCATTTACCAGAAAACAGATGGTACCTTAAATTCATAATGACATAAAGGCTGGTCAGGTAACTGGTGGGGTTTTGTCTGGTGACTCAAAGATTTATAGTTAAATTAATGACATGTTTCTGGAAAGCACTATTTTTGAACAGGTTTTGGTGTTTTGTTTTCTAAAAGTGTTTTTGAGAAACACAGGTCTTTGTTCTAGTCAGATGAAATCTACTCTTTATTTCTTTACACCAATAGAATACACTGTGATACAGTGATGATCCTGGTACAGACAACACTGCCTTATCAGAAAACTTATATTGTGCTTCCCTACTGCTGCATTTGATAACTGTCTCCACAATATTGACAAAACTCTCAGGAGAAAAAAGAAAATAAAGGAAAAGGAGAAAACTAGTCTATACTAGGTGCAAGCATATTGAATTGACTGTGAAAGAGGAGAACTCTGGGAGAGATGAGCACCAAGTGCCCCTTTCTGAAAAGGTGGAGGTGTGTCCTCTGGAGCTGTGTGCACTCTGTATGATTCACCTTCTTCACTGGAAATTGAGCGTCTGCATCTGACTGGATGTGTGTGAAATGAGGGCATTTAATAGACCCAGGTGCTTTACATTTAAAATGGATCTGCTGTGCTGCCAAGTGAGGGTGTATTCTGTTCCTCCAGACAGGCAAATTATGGGCAGCAGGAGTTTCAAGCCATCTTCTGTCTCCCAAGACTCCGATCAGCTCTTTTTTCTCCTCCTGCTTTATTTTGTTGTTAGCAAAAGCTTTAATCATCCCTTTCTATCCTTATCTGCCCTGCAAGAGAACAGTTGTGGAGATGACTGTGCTTCTAAACCGGTTTCTCATTCAAAGGGACCTAATAGTGGACAGATGGCCAAGCCCTGGAAAATAGGAAATGACAGCAAGGAGAAAATTCCCTCTGCCAAATACCACTGCAGCTCATTGGGTGAGGGAAGCTGGGGGGAATATTCTATTCCCATCTCTTAACGTGAACGAATCTGGCAGAATTTCATTTTGTTTGGGTCAGATTCTCTGCTCAGTGTAAGATTTGGAGCATTATCATCTTTATCTCTTTCATCTCTTGGATTGCTTAGGCAGGCATTTTGATGAAAATGTGCCCTAGGTGTTCTCTGAGTTCAGGCTGCAGCCACACGAAGGAGAAATGACAGATGGGGCCATTTGAGTGAAATCCATCTGCTATGATAAGGCTCCTAAGGGCAGCCTTTGAAGGCTTGTTGGAAGCACCCGAGCAGTGCAGAATTCCAGGGGGTTAATGCCTGCACCATTTGCCTGTTAATTCATTTGAGATCCAGAAAACTTCTGAAAGGAAATACTCTCAGATGAGACTCTTGCAACTCTGTGAGGGTGAGACATCCCTGCTATTTTGTGACTTGAACCACCCAGCAGCAGTTTTTGGGATGACTTTTTCTCATTTTCCAAGAGAAGCATTTCAAAATGTACTGTTTTAAAACAGCAAAAAGCTTCACATTTATAGAAATGTACCAAAAACATTTGTTGAAATTTTCATTCATTAACAACTTTGATGTCATGTGAGACCATTATACATGCACTTGATTTGGATGTCATTTGAGATATGCTCATGAGCTCAGACACGGTTTTTTCCCCCGCTCTCTCTATAATTGAAAGAGAGAGAGGGAGGGATGGGAAAAGGACTCCCATCATGATTAGGAAACCCAGCTCCCACACAGGTTAAAGGTGAGGATGCTCTACTGCACTGTGTTGAAGTGTTTGATACCTCATGTCTCTACAGTACTGAGTGCCTTAGCTCAAGTGAAACATGCAGTTGTTGCTGCTTCTTCCATATCCCTATCTTGGGTTTGCTTGAAGTTCAAACGGGAAGAAATCCCCAGAACTGAATAATTTGAATATTGGTGTGTCATTGTCTAGGTTCAAGCATTTCTGTCTTTGTTTTGATCTCAGATGACTGATACCTACAAGTAGAACAACTTGTTTCTTAGTTGTGATGATGAATGAAGTGTTGGAGTCAGATGACCTTTCTTGTTCTGGTTTGTCTGGTGTTTTGATAGTTTATATATGTGGATGAAACTGGTAGAAACATAGGTAATTAGGATGTGAAGATAATGTCAGATCATTGTGGCAGTGACAATAAGAATTTATTTGGGACTTGTGCAGATCCACAGCAGGAGTTTACCTGCACCTGCCTTATGGAAGGAGAGCAACACAATTCTTGCATAAGAAATTCTCCTCAAAGTATTTAGCAATGAAATTAACATAAAGTGAGCTGGCTAAAGAGCTATAATTTCGCTTGCAGTTACTCATTACTCTGTGGTAAATCTTAATTTGGCTCTATAAGAAATATTCTTTTCATTTTAGTGTATGTGTTCATTTAGGAAAACCAAGGAGTTACTTAATATGCAGTTTCCATATACTGAAACATTCTTTGCATTCCTCTTTGTTCCTTCAACACTTGAAGTGTGTTTCAGCATAATCAGCCTCCCAGTGGATTTTAGCATGAAAACAAATCTCACTTTAATTTCACAAACTTCAGTTTACCGAGCAGTGCAAGGAAATTAAATTACCTGTTTGCAAACACAGCCTCCTTTCTTAGGAAACATTTTTACTATCACTTGCAATTTCCATGTAGCTCTTTCCATTGTGGGTTTTTAACTATTGTGGTTGTGCCATTAATCAAGAGTACAGGCAGGGGGAGCAATAACTCAGACACAGGTTTTCTGCTTTGGGACTTCGGGTGGACTGTGGGCTCAAGGAAAGGTGGGGGATGATGTCAAAGCAGAGCTCAGGCACTGTAGGGTACATCTGCCAGAGTGTAGTGGTGTCAGTGGGAGAGCTAGCAGGTTGATCTGTATGTTGTGGGCCTGGAAAACCATATTATCTCTATCTGTCATGTGCTTAAATAATTTTGTATGTATTTTGGGTTTGAATATTCAGAATTTTGAATACGTGTCTTCTCAGTCCTTGACCCTTAAGCTGTTTTTGTGTTGTGCCACTGGTAGGCAGAATACCTTACAGCTTTTTAGAACCTTTCAGCATTGATGAAAACAAAGTTTTTTTGAAAATGCTCACCCTTTCAGAGCACACCCATTGCTGTAGAAACAAATTATCCTTTAGAAGGATATAAGAGAAGGTGATAATTTTTTCAGCATAGGATGTTTTATCAGAAACACTGATTTATTGACTGTGAAATTTTACAGGGAAATACGCCAGCCTTGATGAGCCTTTTGTGGAGTATTTCCTCAGGTCTCTGATGAAAGTGATAACTTGAAAGAGAAATCCCAAGAGAAACCCGTAGACTACAGATTAATATATTAGCCTCATATATGGGATCTGGAGTCTCATGTGACTTGTTCCTATCCCAGCTGATTATTTTGGAGCTGCCTTCATGCTAAAACTGTCTGCCTGGTGTCATCTGCACTGTTGTTTTCTGGTTTTGTTCGTGTTTGTTTTTTTTTTTTTCTTTCTTTTTTTCAACAAATCTTGAAATGCTTTGGTTTTCTAGTGATATAAAATAGAAGATATTTAAAAATATTTTTCTTAATCTGTTAACTATTTCTTTGCCATCTTTGTATGGCTCTTGTATCATTTTCTGCATGGATTGTCCCCCTGCTATCCCAGGGAAGGGACTTGTCTGACACTCCCATCTCCACACAGGAGACAATCAAACAAGGATGCAAACGAGTCTTCATGGTAAACATGGCAAGCCTCAGACACGAGGAGAGTAAATCTCTCTCCCCTCAGATGAAGTGCTTCTCTGAATGACAGTTCTTTATGGATTTTTCATTGGGATGATGTACAGCATCCATTATTTTGAAGGACTGCTCTTAGATACAGGTAATCCCACAGCACTGGATGTTTGTGGCTTTGCCATGGAGGCATTAGGTCTTAGCAGTATGAACACAGGCACAGAATTTTATGGGCTCTAGAGGTGTCAGATGGCAAATTACATCTCAGCCATCTGAGCAAGGGCAAGCATCATAGTTGATATTTTATAGAAAATTATTCACTTGCAATAAAGGAGTGGGGGTTGGAGACTGATCAACCAAAGGCATTTTCATTAAAGGCAGTTCCTGTAGGTAGGTGCCTGTATTTATGATATTTATGTATTTAAGGTATTTATGTGGTATGGGAGTCTCCAACTACAGGCATGGATCCCTGGCTCCTTTGAGTAAAAACATCTCTGGCATTGAGTTAGTTATGGAATTGTAAGTGATCAAGTTTATTACCTCAAACTAATGCATGGGGTGTATGTTGAAATTAGGACTTGCTGTAATCTCTTTTGCTTCTCTATTCTGGAGCTTACTCGTTACTCTAAAGTAGATCTATGTTTTCATTCTTTCTTTTGGAAGGAAGAAGGGAATCATGTCAGCAGCCTTCACCAGGGTGCTGAAATAGGACTGCAAGGTGGTGAAGATTCTGTGCTCGTGTCAGAGCAGTGTCAGTGGTCCAGGCTGGGCTGTGAGAGGTGGGACTGGGACACCTGTGGCACAGAGGGGAAACAGCTTCAGGCTGCAGCAATCTGCTGTCACACTGAATAGAACTGGGGCCTCAGGATGGGGGGAAGGCCACAACAGACACTTGAGAGATAATTCTCCAATGTGTTTTTATCAGTAGGAAAGCTTAAGAAATTTTTTGTTGTGAACAAGTAAGTGTTTGCTGCCTCTGCATTTTGTTCCTATACTGTCCTCATTTTGCTGAGTAACAGTGCTGGACTGGTTTAGAACTTTTTTCTGCCCAGCTTTGTTTTGTATCCATTCTTCTTGAACTATCTAGTCTGTGTTTCACAAATTCCATGCATGAAACTGTGCTGTGTGATTCCAAAATCCTGTGGGTAAAAAATAACACTTTTTCTCCCAGTCTTCTATGTGGGTTTTTTTTTATTTATTTATTTTCATGAAGAATTGTTTTGGTCCTGAAGAAATTTAAATGATCCTGTTACAGTGTGACCTCACAGCATGATGCAGTGGTGGTTCAGTGCTGCAGGGGTAAGCAGCAGTGAGTGCCATATGTACCCAGTTCTGTCCCTGTGGAAAATATGTGTGAATGTGGGGTAGGTTTAGTCAAAGTTAACACCCCTCTGCTTGAGGAAAAATAGCAAAGTGTGACTGTGACTAACTGAATAATTGAATGGCTAATTGAATTCATTTCTAAAGGTGACTGCTATGAGGGGTTGTTAGTGAAGAGAAAATAACTTACTTCTTAAAATTAAGTCTTTTCTGTAAAGCTACTCAGATAATAGTGCAAGGAAATGGATTTTAATGTGGCTGTGGTCTTTTTTTTATTGGTACATCATTAAAACCATGTTTAGTATGTTGAGATCAGAACAGTTACTCTAATGCTAACAGTTGGAGAGGACTAAAGTAACAAATGCATAGATTATATTGTGAGCATTAATTTCTGGCTACTTTTTTGTTTGTTTTTATATGCTCCTTGGCCAGCTGCAGGTGTGTGGTGTGACTTTCCATAACTAAGCAGTTAAAGAAGAATTACTGAGTTACTTTGATTTTTACAGCATCCTGCCTGCAGCTTAAATCCAAGCTCAGTGCCTCTGGGTTTGTGTGCACCTTTTTTCTCCATTTGAGAGGCTATCCCTGGGTACTCTGTACAGAGTTTTGGATAGAAACAAAGCAAGACACAATCCAGGACAAAAGGCAGCCAGTTTGAAGGACTCATTACAAATGTCACCTCTGTATCTATTCTTGATGCAAGAAGAGCTGCTTCTGACAGGTTTCTCTTCTGCATTTGGCACTTTGGCACTTGACATGGCAGATAATCTATGCAGATACTGATCCAGCAGATTCCTCTCTCAATATGCTGAAAATACACATTTGTATATACCGCTAAGTCAATATACAATATACAGGTGTATATACCCCTAAGTCAATTAACTCATCTTAAAGACCTCAGACTGGAACTTTCACTGCTGAGTGTGTTCTGCCCTCTTTGGCCAGCACTATTTAAATATGCATACCTTTTATTAATTGTGTCTAATCCATGTTGGATGAAATCTAGGTAAGATCTGATATTCTCTTTATTTTACCTCTAACTGTTGCGGTGTTGTCAGTTCAGTTGGGAATGTGTACCAGAGATGGAACCTGTCCTCTTGTCTTACTATTGCTCCACATGGCATGGATCTAATTTCCAAAGTATTAGTTTTAAGCTAAAGAACACCCCTAAAGAATTAAAAGGTCATTGCTTTTAATAATTTGGAATGATAAGGACTGTTACATTTGTTACATTAATTTCAGTATATAGTAGATCCTGTGGCCATCTTTTCCTCTGGCCAAATCGTTTCTTCTGTTATAAAAGGGACGTCAGATCTTTTTGTCAGTTCAACATTTCATTCTACTTCAGTTCTGTTTCCTAAAGACAGGTGTAGCTCCGAGGCTGATAAGACCTGACACTGATAGACTACTATCCTTTCCCCTTAATGTCAATTAAAAAGTTCCTGCAAGCACAAGTTACCACTTTTGTCATTCACCTATTTCAAAAATGTTTTATAATGAGGCTAAAAGAGATAATAGTATTTGTACACTTGTGGGTTGCATAACCCTTTTAGTTTTGAAAGCAGACTCTTACTGCCAGTACTTTCATGTGACTCACTTTTCATGTGAAAAACAGTGTAATTCCTCTGCCTGAAAACCAGGTGGAGAGAAAGGACTTGCACTTTTACGATTACACCTGAGTCCTCAGAGTGTGGTGTTCCCTACAAACATGTTCTTCTTCGGGGGAATGTGTCTGGACTGCTCTAGGAGCAAATGTCTGATATCTGTCTGGTTCCTGTGTTCCCCTGCCACAGAGCAAGTGAAAACAACCTCATCTCCAGTAGTAAATAGCCTGGGAAGCCCAAAGGCAGGTCTCTGTCCATAGCAGAATACAAGCAGGCAGATACTTTATCTGCTGGCAAAGCAGTGGTCACAGAACAGCCCTGCCCCTCTCTGGCTTTTGCCTGTCACACATGTATAGGCTCTGTCTATAGATGAGATTTTATCCCTCTGCTCATTTGCATCTCCGTGTTCTTTCATTCCATGCTAATTGCTATTCTGTATTTCACTTCTGTGACATGTCTGTGCCTTATCTGTCACTTTTTGAGCTTGCAGTTGCTACATGTTATTAAGGCAAATTGGATCATAGGTGACAACATAGCAGATATTTTCCTCATAGTGACACAACTCTACTTTGTCATGTTGGTGAAAAACCATACGAGTGGGCAAGTCTCTATACTTTTAATCTTCCACATCTCAGAAAAAGCAAATCCATGCCACTGTTAGAACAAATAGTAATATAATTAGTTTTTCTTTCTGCTTAACATAAAAAGGCAGTCAGTTAAAAGAATAATTTATAAACACCATATATTTCCATAGAATTAAAACTTACGAGTCTTTACGACTGGCATTGTACTCCTAATTTTTATAAACCTCATTTGTTAACACCTGCAGGCAAATCAAGGAGATGATACTACTTAGAGTAACAAAATTATGGCTACAAGTGAGAGCTGTAAAAATAAGCTGTCTGAATAAAATAATTTTAAAGGAATATTTGAGGGCTATTGAGTGCACACTTCACCATGTTGCTCAGAATTCTGTTTTCATTGTTGTAAGAGCTGTAAAGAGTGTGATATTTAAATTATAAGGAGGTGAGGCGATCTGCAAATTTCTGAGAATAGCAGGAACTATGAACAGTCACAAAGCTGTTTGTGCTGTCTTCAAACAGAAGAATAAGGAACATGTGTTTGTACTGAAACAGGGTGGCTATACAGAGAGAGAATAATAAAAAAATGGGTTTATACTCTCAATTCGCTTAATTTAAACTGTTTTAAAAAGACAAAACAAAGCTGTTACTATGTCCAGCCCAGGGCAGCCCCACAGCCAAACACTCCCAAAGCCTATTAGTACCTGCCTTGTTATCATTTATTGTTAGTAGAAAACGAACATTCGGCTTCCTCAGGCATTAGGGTGGATGCATCTGCAAGTCATGTTTGGAAAAACAGGAGTTTAAATTGAGAGAGAGAAGAGGAGGAAGAACCTTTCCTCTGGGGAAAGAGAAGTTCACTTTATGAAGGAAACAATATAGTAATGAATTGTGATGGATTAATTTAAATTTAATCTTCTTATTACACATTAAAGCGCTTCTGTGGAGGATTATTTCTTTAGAGGTTAAATATTACCTGAGACTTGAAAGTGGAGCACATGGGGCAAGCAAAGAGGTTATGAGGAATGGGTTGGTTCTTGATGTTTGCTTTGTAAGTGGAAATTCCAAAGTTTAGTCTCCAGTCACTATTCAGCCAAATTACTGGTATCATGCCACCAAAAGACAATTGGTACATTTTTCATTCTGCTTTGGAATTTGGAGAGGTGTGTTCTCGGGCTTTCAGACCAGCTGTGAGTGATTAAATAGGTTTCAAAACCAGACCAAGCAAAGGCAGGCAGCTGGGCGCCTGTGTGGGCTGTGACAGTCACTGCGGGCTGCCCTCAGCTGAGGGCTCTGGGCCACCCCTGCTTTGCTTTTCTTGGAGATTTTTTTGTCTCTTGTCCAGATTTTCCCCATTTGATAACAGAAATAGGTGAAATCTGAAGCCACATTAAGAATTACACTCATGTTTCAGGGCTGGGGTTGGGCTGCCAAATTGTGTTCTGTGGTCAGATGCTCCCATCAGGCAGAGTCATTTGGTGTGCTCACTTTACACTGGTGTCTGCTGAGTACAGAGATCTTGCCTTGTTCTGCCGGCTTTGAGTCTGTGCTAGCCCTGTCAGCTGCTGGAACAAGGTCTCTCAAAGCTGGGATGTGGCTCAGACACTTCTGCCTTTCACCTGTGGCTGCAGTTCCGTGCTGAGGCAGAAGTGACCCCATGAGCATCCGTGATTTCATAAAACTTTGGCTCTGCACTGGAATGGCTTGGAGCATTCATAAATTCATACTCATAATTCACAGCTCAAGGGATTTCTTCAAAACCTTGAGAAGTGTGTATTGTAGTCTGAAGATTGTGATATACTCTTAATTTTCATTATTTAGAAGCTTCCCTATTCATAAATACCTTGTTCACTTCAGCATTGCTGTGAGACTGCTTGGCATGTTAGATCTGCAGTGCAAGTTTGGTGTAATGCAGTTATGGTTATAATCCTGCCTTCTGAAAAATGTCCTGAAAGAAATGATGAGGGAAAGACCTGGAAAAAGGTCTGGTCTGTCTGCAGTGGCCCCTTACAGAAACTGCTGGCTCAGATGAGGGTTCATGAAAGGTACTGCAAAAGCTTAAAAGGATACTCATAACTACTGCCTGTCCATTTTCTTTTCCAGTGGAGCCCTGAATATGCTTTAGCCTTTGAACATGCACCCTTCCTCAGGAAGGAGAAATTTGTACTGCTATGTTTTGGCCGTTATATAAAAGGATGCTAAGAGTGAAATAAAAAAGAAAGAACTGAAAATATCAATGTAAAAAGTAAGAAAGAAAATAGTAAACACTCTGTGATTGATACCAGAAACAGACAAGGATAAGTGAATCCAAACACTGACAGATGTACAGGAATAAAGTTCACTGTCTTTACCATCTAAAAGTTTAAGGCAACAGAAAAAGAAAACCAAGCAAAAAAAGCCTCAACCTATGACCCTTACTAGATTTTTAACTTGCTGAGGAGTTGTTTTGTGTACACACTGGGGAGTAGCACAGGTGCTTGTGGCTGTGCACTGCACACTCAGTCCTGCAGGGCTCACTGTGGTGGGGATTTCTGCTGTGTCCTGATCTCTGTGCTGGCAGTGTTCTGTTGTAAGGGACACTGAACACTTGTGATGCTCCTTGGAGCTCAACCCTGTCTCGCCCATGTGCCATCACCCATATTCTCTTGTGTAAAAAAGAACTTTCATTTTAACCTTGTTTGGTTCAGAAAGAAACCCAGGTACACGTTTTATTAATGTTAATGCCGAGGCTGTCATGGGATTAGAACCTTTATTTTTCATAATGATCTTTCTATTACAAACAGCATGAGATGACCACAGAATAATGCCAGAAGTAGGATCAGAAGCTGGAAGAATACACATTGAAAATTTATTTATAGATGTTGGGCCTTACTGGGATTAATTGACCAAGGATTCTTCAACCCTATCTCCAGCTGTGTGCAAACATGACCAAGGCAGGTTATTGACCTAAAACTGGAATAATCTCATTGGCATCTGTGATGCTATTTCAGATTGCTCTGCTGCAGTTATGATGTGGAATTTTGTGATGCTGTTTGTTGCACAGAAGCTTTCTGAATCTGCACAATTCGCCAGACATTTGTTGCATCCTCCAGAAGAAATCGACTTCCCAACAGATGTCTTTGCAAGGGGAGGGTGTGGGGTGTGGGAGGATTTCACTGTTGTACGTTGTTTTGGGTATCTTGATCTGGGGGTGACAGTGGCTACAGAAGCCTGGGATGCAGTGAAGCTGTTGGAGTACAGCTGATTTACATTGATTTCAGTACATCAAATTTTGACTTGTGTAGGTTGTTGTCCTGCTTCTGATAAAAAAGGTTTAGTAATGAACTTGGCCACGGCATTTCTATATAAAATGATGACTGATTTAAAAAACAACAAAACAAATGAAACAACTGACATGAGTACTTTTATAGACAAATACTTCCTCCCCTTCCTTAAAGTTCAATGGTTATAATATATTTGGTGTGACATTAGTTTTCTTTCTTTAAACCAGTTTTTTTGACAGTGTCCTTCATTCAGTGGCAAAGACTAGAAGCTACCAGTGCAGAGATGGGCTGCCTTTTCCCTCATCCCTTTGTTCTCAGATTTTGCAGGTAACTGTCCCCCTAAAAAGGCAGGAGGTCTGCACTGTGCTGCCAGCACATACCAATGCTGCCATTGCATTGTACTGTTACAAAAGCAGAAAACTTTCCTCTGGCAGTGCTTTCCCTGCAGAGCCTGGGGACTGCTCAAAGTGCTTCTGCTCTGCTAAGCTCTCTGAACAGGCTCTGTCCTAAAAGCTGTGCTTAACAAAGCCAACCAGTACAGCTTTGATCCATGGAGAAGAGAAAAAATCTCAACCAGCTGCCTCCTCCTGCATGCCAGTGCTAGACTGCCGTGTTGGTGGGCTCTGGATTGTAGTGAGAGGTTGTGGTCCAGGGCAGGCAACAGCTGAAGCAGCTGAGCTCTGTGGGCAGATCTTGTCAAAACTGATGCACCGAGCTGAAGGTCTGGAGTAGTTCAGGAGCTCATTCCCAGGGGAATGCCAAGGCCCAGCCTCGGGGGAGCAGAGTTATTTGTCAAAAACATGGGGCAAAAGGCAGTTCAGAGGACTTTTCAGCCATGCAGTTCTACTCTAGCCTTGAAGTATGGCAAACCTTGGAGCTCGTAGTGATTATATACTTGTTGCCTTTAATCAGCTGCTTAAATTCTTGTTTGACTTGTTGCACTAGTGAGAATGTGATCTGTGTGATAATCTTAACATTTTCTTTTTTTATTCAGTTTTAATTTTAGCAAGGAACAGCGAAAGAAAGACTTGTTGCTGGTGTGAGCTAGGAGGAAGCAGATAAATTATTCGGTTAGCATGGCTCCTATTTGTGATATTGCCTAACTAAAAAAGGCCATGCCACGCAAATTCAGGGACTTTTTTTCTGTGCTGCCCCTCACAATGATACAAGCACGAGGCCTGTGTGTTACTACACTTTGTTATGCAAATGTGCAGTGTAGTATCAGTGGTAAGACTGATGAAAATATGTGAAGCATTTGTTAGGGCAGCTTGCTTATCATAATTTCCCTCTGTCATCTGGAGCTTGTTAAAATGCATGAACACATTAAACACATTGGGATAACGGTGTGTGATGTGTGTCTGGGAGGGGCAGGGGCTCCCAGGCCATGTTCTGCAC
>VXBI01003541.1:0-19602 GCA_013397375.1 Toxostoma redivivum
ACAGTCACCCCAAGACACTACTGGATGAGGAAATAATGGGAGAGGTGCAATTACCCCACTGGCTCTGGTTCCTATATGCAGGGTGGTATGGGGAAATATTCCATCTAATGATTTTATCGTCTTTCATATTTACAATTCCAGGTTTACTACCCTCTTTTCCAAATGCTAGAGCTCTTTTCATGTAATAAAATTTGATACAATAATCCATTTTCACTGAGCCAAGGAGCTATAGTTCCTGGCGTTCAAGTGGTGCATGTGGGAGTTTCTGCGTCCAGTAGTCCTGAGCATCAACAGGGTTGTGCTTCCATGTGCCGTTGAGACGATCACCTTGCATCCTACAGATGGCATCCTCGGTTACTGGCAACACATCCATAGGTAACCCCACTAGGGGGGTGGAAAAGGGGTTGTCAGGGCTAGCAACCAACAGGCACAGGGTATCTTGTTGTATTGCCTTTGCCAAGGTGACCCAGACATTCTGTTTTGGCTGTGGGACAATCCAACCATCAGCAAGGTGGAGCATCAGCAGTCTGAGCATGAGGAGTAGAGGATTCTTGGGAGACATGTTTGATGAGGTGATCTGTAAATGAGACTAGAAGAATTGTTATGGTGCTTAAAATTTTGTTAAAGGCTGAAAAATTCAACAGTGGGCATATAATAGGGAGTGGTACAATAAATGCAGTAGGGAATGATTATCTGTGGGCTTTAGAGTGTCTTGGTCTTTTTTTCTCCCTGGTCTTCTTGGTGTTCTTCTTGTTGATGGTTCTGCAGTGGCTGAAGATATGGCTTGATGTTGCCTTTTGGGAATGGCCTGCATAGCAGCTTCAGCAACCCCTTGCCCTATTGCCTGTGCCTGAAAAGCCGCTGAGTGCTTCGGAAGGCCGAGGTGATTGCAGACCTCTATCATTTGTGTTAATGTAGGTTTTGGCTCAGGTGGCAGAGTGTGCAGAACTTTCTTGCACTCTGGGTTGGTGTTAAAAATTGCTAATTTTTTGAGCAACTCCTCCTTAGCTTTTCCCTGCAGGACTTGTGTCTCAACAGCCAATTGGAGCCTGTCAATAAATTTCATATAGGGCCCACTTGGGCCCTGCTTAATGTCCAAGAAATCTAAGGGTAGTTGGCTACTGTCAGGTACCTGTATGAAGGTCTTTCTGGCTGCATCTTTAATATCATTTAGAACTGGCCTTGGAAGGTGATGTGCCTGATCTTCTAGCTCACTGTTAGCCCCTTGTCTGGACAGATGGCTGATGGTCAAGGCAGCCTGTGCTTGGTCCCCAGCATAGTCATTTAGCACCTGATTTAGTAGTCTCTTCCATCCCCCTTCCCAAAGAGTGTACTCAGTGGGGGACAACAACATTGTCATGATGTATTTCATATCATAGAGTACCAGCACGTGTGCCGAAAAGGTAGCCAACATTAGGTTATTAAAACATGGTGAATTCCTTCCATATTGTCTAGCAGTCTTACATAAATTCTTTTACCTCTCCATACAGTAATGGATTTTGATTTGCGCCTCTTAGATACCGGAATGGGAAGGTAGTAAATTTTGACATAAGATCCCCATTCCTCTCCTTTATCGTGGCCTTACATACCTTTTCCCAGATATCTTTGGGAGGAGGAGGAGGACTTGGAACAATGTCTCTGAACTTTGGGTGAGGTTCTCCATGGCCTAGGGCTGACCTTGGCTAAGGCCGGCTCACTGGCTGGACTAAGCCACTGGGTCTCCACAATGGAGAAGCTGGGGCAGGCAGTGAATTGGGAGTGTGGGAGTGACTGGGGCCTGTCCCGGTTTAGGGCAAATTTGGGAGGAAAGCTCTGAATGGGGTCCCTCTAGGAAACAGATTCAAGTAGTCCCTCCCCCAGCTAGTGTGAGGAAAAATATTTCCTCGGAGAGAAGTGGAAAAAACCCAACTGTTTATTTAACAGGCAAAGTACTCCCCAGCACAAAAATGAACAATACTAAACAGCAAAACCTCTTACCACTCCGAAGAGATGGCAATTCAGAAGAGTCCCTTTCATGGGTTGAAGCCCTGCTCAGTCAGCCTATTCTCAGTCCCTCAGGTGCTGGGAAATGCCGCAGCCCAGGCCAGGCCTGGTGGGACACAGGTGTGAGCTCCTGGTGCTCTTCTGGGTTTTCAGTCCAGAGCAGGTTTGAACAATTCCAAGAAAAAGAGGTGTCCTGGCTTAGAGCAAATTTGGGAGGAAACCTCTGAATGGGGTTCCTCTAGGGAAAAAAGAAAGATCCAAGCAGTAGCTCCCTCAATCGGCTTGGGAAAAAAAATTTTCCTCGGAGAGAAGTGGAAAANCACCCCAAGACAAGGGAAAAAAAGAAAAACTACAACCCAGAGAATTTCTTTGCCTCAGCTAGCCAGAAAAACTAACCAAAAGCAAAGGAGAGCTCTCTTCTGCTGTCCACTGCAGACAACACAGTCTGTGTGAAGGATGCGGGAGAGCAAGTGCAAGTGCAGTCTCTGATAACAAACTCTGCACTTCTTCTTTCCCCCTGCTTCACTCCTGGAAGCAGTCTTAAAGCTTCCAAACTCAATATTCAACGCCAACAGAAGGGATTTGGGGATACAAGCATCATAAAGTCACCCCAAGACAGGCCTCTGCTGGCCTTCTGCTGTGGCCAGGCTCAGCAAACCATATTGAATCATCAGGCTGACTGATGGGGTGAGCTGTCTGCTCTTTTACATTTGGGATTATATGCCTAATTGTGTTCTGGGATCTTTTCTGCAATGGTGCAGTGATGTCCTGCATAGCAGGACAGCAAGGTGGCTATCGTTAAAGTAGGGGGAGTTGTGCTCCTCAAATAAGATCCCTGAAGTGAGAGCGTAAGGATGTATATCTTTACTTGGATGTATATTTCTGTTTTATGGAGCTGCAGGAAATTATTTTCTTCCTTTCACAGAATTATTTAGGCTGGAAAAGACCTTAAGACCTTTGAGTCCACACTTTGACCAATCACCACCTTATCAATTAGGCCATAGCACTAAATACCACTCCAGTTTCTTGAACACCTCTAGGGATGGTGACTGAGTGGTCAAATAGTTCACACAATCCCAGGATACAGATGATTTAGATGTGGAGCTAGGTTTCAAAAGCTCCAAAAATCAAAATTTTCAGCAGATCTGGGCTTAAGCTTCAATTTATTAGGAAAATAAAGTTCAGCTGGAAAACCTTCACATTACACAGCTTCAAATGTGGACAGTGGGAAACAGTTTTGGTGTCAGATTTTGTCTCTAATTCTAGCAAAACTGGATTTTTTTTAAATTTTAGTTGTGTAAGAGGAAATTTAAAATGCCACTGAACTAGTTGGCACAATAGTGCTGTAGTTTCCAAAGTCTCTTCTGACTTCATCTGCCAAATGCAGTGTTGCACTGGGTTCCAGGTAAAATATCAACACGTTGTTCCTCATGAAGCTCCTTATCATAATTTTAAATATTTGGAGAGAAATACATGTGCAGCTGAGTGATTGATGGATAACTGAAAATCACTTATGTCAACATATCTTTAAAATTTTAAGAACAAATACTTCTTCTTCAGGAGAGTTTTAGGGTCAGGGTGGAAAATGAAGGTGTAAACCAAACCCTGTGCTATCCTTTGTGTGGCTAGTTAGACCTGCCTTCTGCCTTTCTATTTGCAGGCTGAGGTGTGCACCTCCCCTCGCTCTCCTTGTACAAGCAGGGGATCTACATAAAAACTTTCCTTTCTGAAAAGTCAATCCAAAGGAGAGCATCTATGTGCAAACTCCCATGCAATGGCTTCTGGTAGCTTCATTTTTGTGTAAACCTTCTGATTTATTCATACATTTAATTTCTCAGTGGAGCACTTGGGCCAAATCCTAAAGTGGTGTAAATCATGCTGATGCCATTAGCAATGCTGACTTCAGCAAAGCTGTTCTGATTTATAGCAGCTGAAGATCTGACCCCTATTAAAAGTGGAGTTTTCTCAACTCTGAATTCCTGGACATTATAGCAGCTGAAGATCTGACCCCTATTAAAAGTGGAGTTTTCTCAACTCTGAATTCCTGGACATTGTAACCTATTGCTTAGAAACAGATAGAGCAAAATAAATAAATCAATGCATAAATGCAAGAATATTATAGGATGTGACTCTGTTTCTGTGGAAACCTGATCTTTTTCTTATCCAGTTCTTTTTTTCTCTGTTAGCCAATTTAACCTCTCTATCTGTCTATTAAAACTCCTCGTCATTAAGCACAAGGTTGCAGGGTTTTTGCAAGAAAATGTAGGCAGAGAAATATCAGCTTTTGCATCTGTTTGGTGAATTTTAAAAAAACCATCTGATCTGTAAGGGAAAAATGTGGAGGAGGGTGAAGGTAGCAGGAAATGTAATTGTATTAAAAATATGAATCAGTTTGGATAATCAGTTTGTAAATTAGTAGCAGCCATGCAACCCATAAAATTTGTATCTTTTTCTTTCCTGTATTTGTTCCACTTCACTTTACATTAACAGATGCTCTGTCACTTAGGCGCACAATAGGACATAGTTTGGACTAATATGACATGATATTAGTTACATAATACTATGTGATCAATAACATTTAAAAGCAGGTTTTGATGGCTGAATGTCTTGATGGGTTGGTGTTGGAGAGGAAGCTGGATATTGTGGCAGCTCTCTGTCTCTTTCTCATTTTTATTTCTGAGTCACTTTCTCAGCCATGGTGACAGGGCTTTCATATTGAGAATTGCCAATAAAGGATTAAATTCTTTTCTGAAAGCCTCCTGCTTATTAATTTGTACTCTGAAATGCACCTTGATGATAATGGAGGCTTCTGCACTGTTCCTGAGTGTTTTCTACCAGGCTAGATTGCTCTTTCTATCATAATTTTGGACATGGCTTTTGTCCTGTCCACACTCCTGGTCATATTAAAGGGATTTTTTTTTTAATGTGGTGATCTCACACAGCATTGGAAGCAGTGACATTGTTATTCTCTCCCCCTCTGTTTTTTGGCTGCTGAGTAATGTAGTGTACTTCAGTGGTACGGTCCTGGACTTCCACAAAGGACAGGAGTGCAAGTGCCCAAGTGAAGAGATATTACAGAACATTGAAGAAATGGCCTGCATTTTTGTTGGCCACTCATGGCAGCTAGTATTTTTTTAAGCACATGTTGTGTAAATACATTGTTGCAGTAAGCTCTAGTCTTGTTGGTCTTGTCAAAGCTGTGATTTCTTTTCTGTAGAGAAGAGTCAAGCAGTTTGACCATAGGTGACATCAGAGGGCATGAAAGCTCCATGAAAGCTCCATGAAAGCTCCACAGGGATGAAAGTGTCTTTGTTTTGTTTTGGTTTTTTTTTTAAAATTTATTTTCTGAAGGAGCATTAGTCAAGTTTATGTGCTGTATATAAATAATATTCTTTGTGAATTTTTATGATACTGCTTTTATATATGAGACAAAGACTTACACTTTAATGCAAGAAACACTGTCTTTTTTTCCTCTACCTTTCATGCTCCAATCAACTGTAATTCCTCCTTTACTCCGCCCGATTTCAGGACATTACATCCAGGGAAGTTTAACCCAGCCATGTCTGAAAATGCATTTATAGGAGTGGAGTGGATCAGAAACCTCCTTTCCAGAGCTTCATGCTTGCACTGCCTCCCCTGACAGCAAGGAAGAGCAGCTGACTTCTCTTCCACATTACTGCTGCTGCTCTCTTCCCTTGGCAACATCTCTTTCAGCATCCTGTGAGCCTGCTTGCCAGGAGGGAGCCAAGGCCAAACAGAGAGATATGGCCACATTTCTGACTTGCTCAAGGAGCAGTTGTGAAACTGGTTTATGTGTTGTAAAGGTGTTAATCAGGCCTGCAAGGGAAAAACACTCAGATACAATACAGCCACTTTTCTCACCTGAAGCATTCAGCAGAGCTTTGTGTCAGAGAAGAGAGATGTGAAACTAACTGAGGATGTTGTATTTATTCTGGGTTTATTCAGCCATGTTGCATGTGTTTTGCAGCCTTGCAGCAGCCATTTGAAGCAACCAGGTTGGGTTTTCAGAGAGTCTTCCATCCTATTGCTCAATCACTATTCACTTTTCAGTGTGTGCAGCCCAGAGAAGGTGTTAACATCTGATTGTTGAGAGATGCCTCTGCCCAAATTAAGGTGCAAATGAGACCATATGCCAAAGTCAATAGTACAAATTTTATTTAACAGTGAATGTGAGGTAGAGAGAGAAAATAGCAGAAAAAAGGAGTGGAGGGAGAGAGATAGTCACCACCCATGGATCCAGTGGTCTCCTATTAGTCCTTCTTTACTGTGGGCTTCTTGGTGGTGGAAGTCCCGAGATTGTTTAATACTTTTCATTATATGTACATTTTTACAAACAAAGGAATTAATGCTCCTTGGCTATACAGTTCTCTTATTCTATTGGTTAAATGAATTCCGTTGCTTATAATACTGTTTAGGCCAATGCTCAGTCTTTCTCTTCTCTGGAGTGGATGGGTTGTGAGTTGGTGCCAGAGTTACCTTTTATTCAGCCCGAGCTGATTCCAGCACAATTGCTGAGTTGGCTTTCCTTGTGGATTCTTCATGTCCATTTTCAGTGATATTCTCTCCCAGCTTTGTTGACCTCCCTAGGCCTGAAATGACACTTGGACAAAAACCTGGGGTGATCTTTCTTTGACCAGTGATATGTGTATGAGCAATTGCCATCCCACATAATTTGCCACATCTGGAACCCTTGCCTGGATGCATTACCCGCGATGTGTCAGATCTCACTGAGCCTGGAGCCAGTGTCATTCTGTTGCTCCATTCTGTGCTTCTCTCATGGCAAAGTCCTTCTGTGGTAACAATGCTGGTGACAGACAACTGTGATCTCCAGTTCTCTCTTATACCATGCACTGGCTCAAATGCTGTTTTCCAGGGACTTTTCCCCAGTTCATATGGGTTGTCCATGGGTGTGGTGAAGATAGTGGTCAGTAGAACAAAAGACTGAAATAGCAGAAACAATAAAATGATTAATCATACAGCTATTAATAGCTACCCCAATTGTTAAAATGCAAAATACAATTGCAATTTTCAATCCAATTCTCATTAGCCACTGCCCCCACCCTGGAAGTCTGAGATTGGAGTGTTCTTTAGTGTATGGTGGGTGTGAGGAATTCCATAATGCTGTGCCTGATGGCCCAACATGTCCTGAAATTAGACATAGAATTACACAGTGGGTCTTGATTTTTAGATCCCCCAGAGGGGTATCCCAAACAGACAATGTATAAAGATGCATATTTTCTCAGTCAGCCAAGTCTTAAGGGGATCTTCAGGCCCTGTAGTAGAATGGATTACTTTTGCAAACTGGAACAAGTGTAAATGGGTTTTTTGAGGAACGTGTTCACATACTTCAAATACTTAAAATAGGGCTCTCTCTCAACCACATCCACAGAAGAATTTTATAGCTGATGCTCCTGTCCTGATAGGTAATGAAAAATTAACTTTTAGTGTACAAAATTCTCATACAAAATACAAAATACAAAATGGTTATCATACAAAAGGCTCTGATCTTCAGAGTCATTCAGTTCTCATGGAGATACCAGTTCAATCCAATATGTATCACTTCCTCTAATTATGCCTTGGATAAACATGGTGGGAACAGGGAATGGGATGGGGGAATTCCCATGGGAAATATCATATATACTCTTGATTTAGAGTCTTTTCTTGACCCATGAAAATGTGTCCTCTGGTAATTCTAGGATGTCTTTGCTCTTGCACAAGACTTCTCTTTCGAAAGGAAGAGAGACTGAGATTTTGCTACAAGAGTGTTCTGTATCACCAGCAAAGTGCCCAATTACAGACTCACAGATAAAAGGGCCAAATGGAACCATTTCTCTTGCCTGAGCTCCTGCGCAGCACAGAACATAGCATTTCACCCACTGAGTCCTGCATCAATCCCACAATTTCTGTCTGAGCTAATCTTTTCTGTATGCTCTGCATCTGTGCTTTATTTCCCATTGTGGGATTGTCTTGTGTGCTGTTGATGTACCTCCAGAGGAGAGCAGCTACAATGCCCTATTCCCCCTGCCTTCAGGTAGTCCTTATAGTGCTGTGGGGCTGAGGGTAGGAAGCAGCTCCCTGGGGAGCTGCAGTCAGAGGACTTCAGATCTCTGGATTGTGGTGCAGGGATTTAGATGGGGGGAGTGGTTGCAGGAGTTGCTGCAGTTGCACAAAGATGGGAAGCCACAGTTGTGGAGGGAGTGGAAATCTACTTGAAGTAGTGTAGTCCAGCAGCAACTAGATTGAGCTGTCAAATGCATGTCATAAACCACTGATTGCCCACCAGGTCATTATAGAGCTTGAGGAATTTATGAGGACAGCTCAGGGATTTGATTCTTGTTTTTTTTGTTTGCTGTCATTCTACTTCTTATGGTGGAGATTTTTTTATTAAATATTTACCTGTTTAGAATTCAAGTATGCATTCAGATGCACACTACAGTAAAGCAGCTCTGAATATTGAACTAGTAATTCTACTGAAATACGTGTCTGAGATGACAGCACACATGAATGTCAGAAAAAGGTATATTTAACTTGGTAGTCAGTCAGATAAACTGGATAAAGAAAACATAGCTCTTTAATCTGGTATCTATCAAAAGCATACTTCAGGCTCCTATATCTGATTTCAGGTCTCTATTTGTTCCAAATCAATTTTTATTTAAATGTCTTGATTCAGCCTCGATATTAACCAAAATGGTGATGGACATTTTTTCTGGAAAACAGGAATGAGCACAGCTTCCTTTGCTGTCAAGTGCTCCTTGCTTTCTTCTGGTGATGCCAAACTCTTCCCTAGGAGGCATATTTGCTCTGGAGAAAATGAAGACTGAGATCAAGACAAAATATAAGGGAAAAAAAGGCGAATTTTAGTTTTGATGAGCAAGGAGCTGCTGTGGATATTTCAACTGTCCTGATGGAACAGCAGTGCTTCACCCCAGCCACTCAGACTTCCAAGGATCTTGGTGGAGCCTTGGCTATGATGCAGGTAGCTAAACTCCTTTGTGCTTAATCAACAGTGTTATGTGCTTGGTAGGATTTCTTCTCATTCTAGACAGCTCGTTGGGCCAGCATGAGCAAGCTATGGTGTGGCTCAAGGCTGATAGCAGATGCCATCACAAGATGCAGAGTTAGAAGACAGAAGGCTGTGAACTGGGTGGCTTTGTTGGAACCAGACTCCGGCAGGAGATTAGATCACAGTGCTGCTTGGTGAAATGCTAAATAACATTCTTTGTGCCCCTTATTAAAAGCATTTTCCTAACTGATCTCAAATCAGAGCTGTACTGATAAAGGAAAATGTGGTTAAGAATAAATCTACATTTTATGGTTGAGGCAGAAAACAAGGTAGAATGTGCTATTCTTTGGTTTTGCTAACATCTTTTAAAGTAATGCTGCCTACAAAACAGGCTTGTGTGCTTCTGGCAATCAAACTCCAGTGCACCTAAGTCCATTTCTTGCCAACCTCATGAAATCCAGGAAGTACTTGACACTGGATCTGTGTTAACACCATGTTTTGGTTTTGTTGATGGTATTTCCCAGGTGCTTCATCTTTAGCAGCTATTGTGGGAGGAGGGTTGCCAGCTACCACAACTCTTGGGAGGATAGTAGCACTTAAGGTCTTTTTAAATTTATTTTTTATTTCTGCACTGTGTAACTCTCTAAAGAAGTTTTTTGGGTGTTTTTTCCAGAAATAACCTCTTCTAAAGGTGTGAAGGAAGTTTGGAAATATGAACCTTAAGGTTGAAACCCACATTTTAAGAAATGCCACATAAAATTTCATCAGATCAGAGGATGTGATCAGTGGCTTCTTAATATTCTGACTGTAACTTTTCTTAGGTAGTCTTTTACTGCTTTTCACTTTTTCCCCATGGTAGTCTTCCATGTTGCCTTTTTTTGTTGTTGTTTGTTTGTTTTGTTGTTACTTTCATTTTTTTCTCTCAAACAGTGCCAAAATAGAGAAAAGAAGGGCTCTAACATTTGGCATCTGTGGAAATATGTTATCAAATTAAAAAAAAATCAGCGCCACAATAGCTACATTATATCATAAACATGAAAATTCTCTGTTGTGTTGACTTCATTATAATTACTCCAGGTGGAGTTAATTATGTTAGGTGTGCCAAAAATCTAGTGTTTTCAAATGACTGAGCAAACCTTTAATTGACAAATGGAGATTAATGTCCTCTATCCTTCAAAACCCAGCATTTAGGAGAGAAACTTCTGCCACTCCTCTTTGAAATCTCTGCAATAGTTGGTAGCTTGGCAGTGAATAACCTGATTTTTCTGGCACGTATATAAAATCTGTCTCTCCATAGCAACAAGAGATGATAATGGTAAAAAAATGCAGCTTAGCCATATATGTGCATTTTATTCTGTTGCTCCCTATCCAGTTTGCCTTAAGTAACTTTTCCTTTCATAGTCAGTATAAAACTACCATATAGACTTTTAGGGAGCAGTATTACCAAGACACACAGTTAAGTTTTACAAAATCAAGATTAATTTAGCAGTTATCCTTTGCAAGCATTGCCTTTAATAGTGCAAGAAGGACAATGGGAAAGTGGCCCAGTGGTTTCTCGGTGGAAAGCAGTTGGAGTTATGTGCCAGGATAAATTTATTTGCAGTTCTTTCAAAATCCTGATCTTGCTTCTTGCTCCAAAGTTCTTTCTAAACATCTACTAAATTCACTGGAACCTCTCTCTTATTCCCATTTTAACAGGAAGACAGAATCATGGACTCTAGTTAAATAGAAGACAAAGGAGATGAATGCAGTAAGAAAAGGGAAGGGCAGGATGGCAGCAATAGTTCCCTTGCTTTGGCCAGTAATGCGCAAATCTCTTCTTTTTGTCCAAAAAATGACAAATGTTTTTGGTAAATCTTAAGAGTTGTTTGATGATGTCATTCACTGTTTCCACGAAGTTGCTTTAAAGTTTTGTGCCTAGTGTCAGGAGGATATGCCTCCAGCCCTATCCAGTTCACAAATCCAGTGGCTTCATGCCAGTCACTGTCTTTCACAGATGATCTGCAATGCCTTCCCCTCTGGACTTGCAATAATTCATCCATAATTCAGCATTTCAACAACTCAGACCTGCGTGTGATTGCACCAAGGCTGTGGATTCATTCCAGCATTCCAGTCAGATCTAGAAAACATAAGGCTTTGCATCACCTCACATCCTAGCAGAGGGCTGGCTACTATGCAGAAGAATAAGAAAAAGAGAGTCTTTATCACAAAGGGTTTCATATGCACACACAGAAGAGCAGGAGTAGGCAGGGCTGGCTGTACCAGGCAGTAAGAGACATCACTGTTCAGGAAGGAGGACAATTATCCCAGCCCACCTACCATGTTTGTATGTCTCTGTGTATGACTAAAGCAGTTTTCTATCCTGCACAGTCATACTCAAAATAGTGGGATTGTGGCATATGAAGTGTGAGAATATGTTAGTAAAAATGTATTTTAAAGGATGCTGTATCCCCTCAGCACACTTCTCAAAAGACCATTAGATCCTTGTGGAGCATCCTCTGCTCCCCTGTACCTGAGATTTTGTAACCAAAGCTTTAAAAATCTGCAGCAGGCAAATTTTAAAAGCAGATACACCATTTCAGCTTCCAGGAGACTGTACTATAGTCATCTCAATCCTTATACTCTACACAATGGTGTAGCCTACCTAATTTTTCCTTAATGATCACTTTCTAACATAACAGTTCTTCCCTCCTAAAGCGACTCACTCTACAGCCAAAAATAAGCATCCAAGTGGAAACTGAGAGTAATGAAGAAGCATCTGACCTCCGGTTGAAGTCACATCTCTGTTCAGGAGAGGGCTAGGAAAAGTAACAAGGAGCACAGGGCTAATAATGAGTGGCTTGAGGAAACTGACCATACAGCCGAGTCACCTTTTTTTTTTCAGTTTGCAATATTTTGTGCTCAGAATTTCCTTTGCTTCTAGTATTTAATAAAAACATAAATTAAATTGGCTCAGTCCTATGAAAAATCTGGATATTTATTGACATCAATTGATCTGCAAAACATAGTTAATATTTTTTCCTGCTTTCTTTCAATGTGTCTGCAGCTTCAGTAGATCCAGCATAAGACAAAGTCACACTGCAAGGAACTGAATTATGATTAAGCATGTAATAATAGGAGAGACATCTCTCTGTTTTGATCAATACATATGCTAGCCCTCTTTGCTTCTTCTCCTGAAGGAGAATTATATGAAAGGAAGGAGGCTAGGTAATCACAATTGTCTCTAACCTTAGACAAGAAGGCAAGTCACTACTCATTGTTTTCTACTGCAGCAACAGATTGAGATGCTCTTGTATGCCATAGCAATTGTATATAGACTCATATCCAGAGAAAATTCAGGATAATTTTTATTATTTCAGATTTATTTTTTTAATTGCATAAAAATAAAACTTTTATTTTTCACGATATGATAATAATTATCTCTTTTGATATGGAATAGTAGTATTTGGTTGTAAGTAACATAAAAATCTCAACTGAGACAGCACTGCCAATGGAGATAATGAAATTACTCAGATATAAAAAGTTAGGTTTGAATACTGTTGTGGATCAGAATCTAATTGTGTTAAATTTTTATTTGATGCTCAATTTTACCTGTTCTTAAATTACACCACAGTATAGATGCAAAAGAAACCAATATTTTCCTCTGAAGAAGTAATTTCACTTAAGCTATAAAATAATTAGAAGCTTGAAGCAATTATAACACCAACTAGACTTTCAGAAATACTATCTCCAAATAAAATACTTTCTTGGACAAATATCCCCTGAGCTGCGTTACTTTTACACCCTGAACACCTTACATTATTCTTGATCAGAACACTGAAAAATTTAACTGGCCCATTACTGTACTCAGAATGCTCTAACAACTACATTTCATTAATCCCTTTTCTTGTCTTTTTAATAAATGTCATTCTGGTTATTTCTTGCATTGAAAAAAAATTCCTTTCCTTGATTACAAGCTCTATGCATTCTGTCACATAGTCAACATTACCACTGATGGACAGCTTAGGCTTTTTCTTTCAAGCTAATGATTTCATTGTCTGAAACTTATGCTGGTATTTGTGATATATTTTCAAGTTTGAAATTCCAAAATGCCAGAAATAGAAAGTGAATATGGGCATGGCAAATATTTTCAAAATAATTGGGAGAAAGGGAACAAAACAGAAAAGTGAAGCATATATAGCAATGGCTGTTAAAAATATTTTAAGCACAAATGTTGAGAGAAATAGTTACAGAGTTTCTCCTTTAACTTAAAGCAATGATGAAGAAATAATCTGCTGCAGCACAGAGAGCTAGAGAGAGGTGAAAATGGTGCTGCTAAATGCACAGCTGTGCCCTGGATTTTATGCCCACATCACCCCAACACCTCACAAAAGACAAGAATACATCAGTGGTTCCAGAGCAGTTTTTCTGTCAAAGCATGCGTGCAGGCAGCAGGGAGAGGCATTTCTAGAAAGGCAAGTCAAAAAATAATTATGCTTCTTTCTCCTGCTGCTGTGTTTTTTAAAGCTTCTCCAGAAACCTCTTTTATAGATAGGAAAAACAAACTGAACAGACAGAGATGTTTCCTTGCAGGGCTGCAGACCGAGGCAGCATGTGCAGGGCACAGGAGGCCCAGGTTGACCCATAAACAAGCTATTAAGGTACTAAATCTTCCACGACTGGTTATTGCAGAGCTGGAATGATGGACTGATATTAGTGCTATTCCTTGAAGATTGATTTAGCTTTCATAAGCCTCATCATTTCACACAGGACTGGTCAAGCTTTATAAATGCCAGTTTCCTGGCATGAGTAATTTCCAGTATCCCCTTACCTGCTCAGAGCCTAGCTCCACATTCTGGTAATTCTGTTACCCTGAATTTAAACAAGGCTGCTTCCAGAGCCATCTGCAGGATTTGGCTCAAGAAACCAATGCTGTTAGGTTTTTGTTGCAATTAGAAGTACTGGGAATTAAGTGCTTAATTTTTTTAAAGGTCAGTCCCAGGTGAAAAAAGAAAAAAGTATCACAATCCAAGCATAAAGGTCTACCTCCAAGTCTTCTATCTCTGAACTGTAAAAGTGTGATAATTACACAAATTTTGTATGGGAGCACAGGGCATCTTTTTGTCAAGTCTCCACAACCACTTCCCTATAAAACAGGAGACATTTCTCTTGTTTCCCCAGTAGGTGAGGGGATCTAGGCATGTGAATTTAGGAGTGAAGATGACTTCAGGTGAGCGCTTATCTGTCTCAGGGTTCACATGCAACCTGATTGTGAGTACAGTTGCAGTGCTGCCTCTTTTTTCCTCCTTTTTTCCTCTGTGTATGTGCACATGCATCTTTGCTTTCATTAAATACAGATTTCCTTGATGTTTATGCAGAATATATGTGTTTCTCCATCAAATCACCTACAATGGAATATGCCGAACTTCCCAAACAAATACAAGCTGCCTGCTACATATCCACTAGAACATAACACAGAAGTCAAATCTTATCGCAGCCCTTTCTTTGGGAACGATTAATGCTTACTCATCTGAGTCCAGATTTCTAGAGCTCATGTTACCACGTTCCTACCAAATTATGCTTAAAACAGAGTGGTATATGGTGTTTCTATGTAAGAAACATACTAATGTGTTTTGCCACCCAACACATGGTATAAATGTTTCAGTTTCCAGAAGAAATGGTCTGTGTATGTAGGAGTTCCAGCCACACAAGTCCAACTGCATATATTTGCTACAGTATGGTTCACTTTTCTGAAAGTGAAATGAAACCAACTCCAATAGTATAATTTTTTCTGCTTTAAATGAAAAAAAAAAAGGACCAAATCCTGGTAGAGGACTAAGGAAATATTAACAGCATGCATGCACTTACTAAAGAGGGAGAAAGTGGAAATTTAGTTAAAGGAAGGAATTTGCCTCCATATATTTTGATGCTGCTTGCAGGGTAACACAAGGGAAGATATGCGTAGTTTTTGCATGGACTTTGATGGAGGTGGGTATCTGAGGTAAGTCAATGCAACTAGATTATCCTGTATGATATGCACTGTGAAGCATCACTGTGAGGCTATGATAAAAGAAGTGTCTGGTCCAGGGGAAGCAGCTGGAGACCCAGATGGCAGGTAGGCAGCACAGAAAAATGCACATCTATAATAAGCAAAGAATTGAAATAAAATCCTCTAATATGTTTCCCAGCTCTTTCCAAATGCTATTTGACTTTCTCTTACCAATATTTCTTGTTTAAAAGAGATGTGTTCTGCAGTGTCCACACATTAGTGCTGAAGAAATGCAGTCTTTTCTGTCAGCAACTACTTGCTGCTACTTACCATGATCTACTAAAGGCCTGCCTAACCTTATGTTGCCCGGTAAAACTCACAATATTTTCAGGGGACTGTTCAAAATAGACTGTGCGGTGCTTATGGATCTGGGACAGAACTATTTTATGACTGTGCTGCTGTGGGTGTAAGTCCATGTTCCCTTTTCCATAATTACTGTTTGGGGGTTCTGCCTTTAAATAGATGAGTTCAGAGCAACAAAGCAGGGGGAATTATTAGAAAATCAAACCAAAAAGTAAACAAAAGGCTTCAGGAAAAAATATTTGTTTGGCAGGGAGAAATGAGGGAAGAAGGAGACAGTGATGAACTGTGAGGTAGGTGGTATTCCCAGGGCTTCCTCCCAAGCCATTGTCAGAATTGGCAGTGGTGCCAAGGAAGTGATTAACTGGTTTAACAGACTTTTGCAGAGGAGGAAAAGGGGATGGCTGATCCATATGGGATATATGAGCCTGTAATTTTAGCAGGGTTAGTTGAGAGCCCTTCAAACTGCCTGCACTACACCAAACACCACAGCTGCATTCTCAGATGTGTTTAGGGGTAAGGGGCAGGTTTGCATCCATCCCCATCCTGCTTGGCCTCATGAAGGTTGCCTCTTACAGCAGATCCCTGGTACCTTGAGAGACTTGAGGCAGGGACTCATGAGTTCTTGTGAATTCAGATGCAGCTGGAATTTGCTAAGTAGTGTGGGTGGGTTTTTGGGGCTGCACCATGTGTAAAGCCTGTTCCTGGATCCCTGTGCCCCATGCTTGCCCTCACAGACCTGCCTAGAGCTGCTCTGAAATGAGGACCTTGCTCTTCATTGAGAGCAGAGGCAGCCAGAAGTAGTTTTTCAAAGAAAAATAGTCATTCTAAAGCAGATTGACATTTCTTGGTCAACTGGCTGAGCACATTACTTGGATAGGGGCTCTGCCCCACAGCATCCTTCTTGGGCAGAGAATAACACATCTGCTCAAGCTCACTTTGTCAAACCTGGAAAACATTTATCAATGTCTCTCTCACACCTATCCACCACGTCTGCCTCACCTGCTGCTATCCTCACAGGACCCCTCAGGCCAAGCAGAGTTCCATGCTGGAAAGCAGTGCTCAGAGAGGATGTCACTTACACATTCTTTTCAGAGAAGCTGTTCATCCTTCTCTGCTCAGTTCCAGATGGCTCATTTACCTCCAGTTCAGATGAATGAAGGCAAATGTCCCATTCTTTCCTGTAGGACTTCTTGCATTTCAACTACAGGTTTAACCTATTCCCCTTATGGACAAAATCCAGTCTGTTGAATCACACAACTTAAAAATTAAAGTATTTGAAAATATTCTGACATTCACTACACTAAAAAAAAAAAAGAGCTTTAATATCACTTAAATAATTTTCATTCATTTTGGTTTTGGCATGTTCAAAATCAAACAAAATTTGAAATATCCACATTTCTTTGCATAATGAAACTTCTTTCATATTCTGAATACTCACGCTTCCTACTTTTTTTGGAAGCACCCATTTTAGGTTGGAGTATTCTGAGATGTACTTCTACATAACTTTTTCGGCGACTTTCACCCAGTCGTGGTGCTACCACTCAATTTACTGTTCCAGAACTACAGCTGGAGTGACACAACTCATGTCTTCAAGAGTTAATTTTGTGTAAAAAAACCCAGAAGTTGAATTTAAAATTTTCCCTTTTTATCCTAGAGAAACCATTTTTGTAAATCTTAAGCTTCCACTCAACTGTCTCAATTTTCATGCACCACAAAATAAGGTCCTCCTCCTCCTCTACCAAAAGGTAAAAATTTTTCATCAGACTAAAGGACAAAACTGAGCTAAAAAAAAGCCAACCCAAACACTTTCAAATTCTCTATAATTTCAAAACTTACCTTGATTTTTACCAAACTTCTTGGAACAGGAGAGGATAAAAGGGAACAGAAAACAATCTAATACAGTATCTTTTCTGTGAGGGTATCTAGGGGACTTAAAATCACATCAGCATTTGATTTATGATAGTAAAGGTGATGAGTCTAAGCAAATTATCTGGATAGGAATCATTAGGAGACATTCAGAGCTACCAATGGGATCTTCTTTTACCTGTATTTTGTGATAACATTTCAGAAATGTTCAAGAGACTCCAGCAGCTCAAGTGCTGCATCTATTAAAAGATTCAACAGGCTCTGGCTAAATTATTATTTATTATTTTTATTACACTGTTGCCTAAATGTCAAATTATTCACAGCTGTTGCAGAAAAAGAGGCACAATCTTTTTATGGCATCTTTCCTACATTACAGGAATTCATAGCAGACATTTTCAGTCTGGGTTGCTGCTGAGGTGAAATTCCTACCCCTTAGATAGCTGGTGCTATACCAAGTTGCATTCCATCACGTTGTGTGTTGTGTCACTTTACATCCTACTGTGACACATGATACTAATAAGAACTTCCTTTCACATTCCCTCTCCCAGCTGGTGATGCTATTCCCCTGGGGAGAATTGGTTGTGGATACAACTGTGTGGTTTAATACATCCAGGCGCCTGGTGGTCCCTGGAGGGATTGATGAGTAAGCCTGATGAATGCTCCCTGAATGCCTCTGTCACTCTGGCCCCTCTTGTACCACTACAGTGGGCTCCAGGGCAGGGAGGAGGGGAAAGCAAGCAGAGGGCTTGGATTCCAGCTTTAAGTCATGGGGATTGCACTTTCCCTTTATTCCCCAACTTCATCCTTCATCACCTATCATGCAGCTCTCAGAGGAAAAAGAATAAAAGATAATACACTTTGGAGAAGCAAGTATATTTAGTTGCTGCTGATCTTGTAACTTTTGTTACTTTGTATGTGGCCAGCCATCCATTCTTGCCAATTACCAATGCGGTACTTTGACAATAGCGGAATGAGATTCACAGCTATGCAGTCACAGCTTGAGACTTTGCAAATGAATATTCATAGCATGCTTCTTAGCTTCCTTTTTATAGAAAAACTGGCACTAGCAATTATATACTTTTTAACAAATACTCCTTCTACATCTCTAGTTTCCAACTTTGCTTTATGATCCTAAGGGAGAATTCTTGCACTGTTAAACTTCCCAAAAATAAAAGAAAGAGACAAATTATGTTCTTTCATAAGCAGAAGTAGCTAACAGAGGCTATCAAATGAAGGTATTAGTCATCAGATTCACTCTTTGAAAAATATTGTTAATCTAAAAGTTGTATTATTTTTGGCATCACCAACTGCATTTAATCCACAAGAAAAGATTTTCAAACTAAAAGCTTTTATTTCTTGGGGGAAAAAAAGAGGTATGACACATTAAAACACCAAAAACCTCAAGGCAAGGAGAAACAGTTAATTTCCTTAAATCTAAAGTAGTGCCTGCTAAAAAGGAGGTAATAAGAGACTGGTACTAATTGTCAGCAGGTAGACTTAGAGTGCTTCAGGTTACAAGAGGCTAAACCAAATTATTTTCCCAGGGATCTTAAAGTGAATGTCTCATTTACGTCTTATGTCAATCTTAGAGTAGCCCAGTGTGTATTTATTTCAAGTTTTGGCTGAGTGCAAAATGAATTTTAACTGAGAGCTACTTGCTAAATCAGCTGTGGAAAAAACTTGCAACCCCTTAACAGGAGATACCCAAGGAATTCTTTTTGTTTCTGGCTTTGACTAGAACAGAGATGAGCAAAACCTTCTTTCCTTGTTTCAGATCAGTCAAAGCTATGCGGCTGCAGGGCAGGATGATCCCTACTCTGTATTTTTGGTGGATTTTTTCTTCCTTTCTTTCCTCTTCCCACAGACTTTGTGTTTCTTCCCATATATCCTCCCAGCATCAAGCTGGGCCCTGGTTACTGCACCCCAGCTTCAGTCCTAGCCTCGTCGGTGGCAGCTGATCCCACCTCCCTCCCAGGAGAAGCAAATGGATTTGTCAGTGATAGATAGAGAGATTTCCTAGCTAAACTGAAGAAAATGTTATCAAACTTCCATTTAAGAAAATGAGGTTGTGAGGTAAGAAAAGGTCTTCACCTAGATCCTCGTTACTTTAAACCACTCATTGTGGGAAAGACAGAAAAAAAATACTGCCTACTTCAAACCCTTCAGCAAGGTCTTCCTTCTTGCTCTCCATCAGGCACTTTTTCTGTGAATCTGCCACAGACATTCTCCTCTTTACAAAATTAGCTTTGTTTATCCAGATTTTACCCAAACAAAGCACTTTAGCTTGTAGTTTCCTAGGTGAGACTGGCTGTCCACTACGAATGCAGTGGGGTCCTCAGGAGATCGTCAGAGACAGAATTTTCCATACTATGTTCTTGGGGGTGGAATAATTTTTTTT
>VXBI01003550.1:142-16522 GCA_013397375.1 Toxostoma redivivum
GGGGGGGGTGAGGGGACAATGTTTTTAAGATTTATTTTACTTTTCATTATCCTGCTCTAATTTTCTTAGTACTAAATTCAATTAATATCCCCAAGCTGAAACTGTTTTGCCTGTGATAGTAATCAGTGAGTGGTCTGATCTCTTCCTGTCCTTATCTCAACTCACAAACCTCTAACTATATTTTCTCTCTCCTGTCCAGTTGTTGAAGGGAGTGATAGAGGGACTTTGGTGAGTGCCCGGCCCCCAGCCAGTGTCAACCCACCACATTTTACTATTGCATACAGTCTCCAGGACCTTCCAAAAAAATGTGTGTGAGTGAAGTTTTTCAAAATCATTTGTGTTTAAATACAATGCCATTATAAATAAAACATAAGAGACAATACTGTCACAGCCCCCTACCTTTATTAAGGCTAGTGGCTTAAAAATCTGTCCTGACTTTGCAAAATAGACCTACTTTCTAACTATTCTGCCAAGTGGAAAAGAGTTTTCCCATACCTTCTCCCAGGCACTAATGATAGATAGCACTTTTCCACCCTTTCTCTTTGGCATCATTATTTAAACAGCACCAATCACACACATGGTAAGCAAAGCAGTTCTTCAGTGGATTGAGTCTGAGTCTCAAAAGGAAGAGTCCCAAATTTCAATCTGGGTGTTTCAGGGTTTTTTCTCCTGGGTTTTATGTTTTTGCAAGTATAGAGTGTCTGTGGGAACAATGCTAAAATGATAAATTTGTAACAGGGACCAAGCACTGAGCTGTATCAAACCATAACTGCTGACAGTGACAACTCAGAGAAGAGAGGAAATAATTGATTTAACATGCAAAGGGCAGTCTCATTAAAGGCAGCAGTACAGGCACAAGCACCTCTTTTTGTCTCTATGTCCTCTTACTCTATATGCCTCCTAGTAGGCAAAATGAATGAGGGCAGAGAATGCACATTTGTCACAGATCAAAACACTCCTTATTTTAGTCTTTTAAGTGCTCATCTGTTTTCTTGTTTTTCAATTAAAATTTAATCAGACTAAGTGATCCTTTAGAAAGGCAATCTGTTAATTAACCCATATTAGACAGCAGAAATCATGCTCTTCAAGCACAATCTCAATTTTACCAGAAATAGCTCTCATTAGTCAGAGACAAGGGGGGGAGGTAAGTTTTTACATACAAATTTAGAAGACATATGCTCTACTCTGGTTTTAGCTTGTTATCTGAAGGCCATGCAATAAATAATGAATTTAGAGGAGATGGAAAGAACTTTTTTTACATGCCTGAACCTGAAAGACACATAAAACTCTAACTGTGGCTTAAATATAATATTTATGAGTATGGAAACTTCAGGACACAATCCAGTGGAAATAAGTTGTGAGTTTACAGATAAATTAATTTCACATCATTGTTTAGAAACAGAAAAGGTAAATAATTCTGCCAGCTATTCACTGCTTGAATAAATGATCAAAATTAGACAAAGCATGAGCAGCATGGAACAGGATACGTAAGACTTGAGGATAAAAATTTTATGGCATTCTATAGTGTCAGCATTGGCTATATTGAATATTTTTTTCTCCTACTTTTCCCCTGCACATACTCCACCCACTATCTCCTACCCCCAAATTAAAACCAGACATTCATGTGCTAGCCATTTTAGTAATTCACACAGATGTAAATGCTGATCACTGTAATGAATTCTACTCTATCTACAAAAAGTCCTTAGGGTTGCTTCTGCTTGGAGAAACAATCTTAATATTGTGTAATGTTCTGCAAGATTAGCTGTTCAGTGTTGGTAACTAGCACCACCACCTTTTCCTTCCCTCCAAGGTGGACACAAACATCACAACATATATTGACATGCTTGAGTTTTTCAGGGAAAGTTACTGCTGAGTAATAAAACTAATCAAGAGAGCTTTCCTGAAGATATGATGCTTCCCAAGATGCAAGTGCACATTTTTTTGTGTGTCATTTGGCATGGAGAACAAAGACTGAGAGTTTTGAAGTTAGTGGAAAATATCCTGGGAAACAATCCCCATTGAAATGATGAGAGAATTATCTCTTGTGGGACAAAAAAAACGGATGGAGATCAAACTTTACCCTCCTAGCTTCTCAACTTCTGCAATACCTGAAAATTAACAGAAAAACAGTAGTTCCCAGAAAGGCTCTCAATTTAATAACAGAAAGTGCCTCCCTCTAGAAGAGAGCCACAGAAAAAACATTTGACTGAGTCCAATTATAACAGGAACAAACTAGCAAAATACAGTTTTAAATGCATCTAAGTTTCTTTAATTTCCTACTTCAGTCCAGGCTGTGAACTTAAATTCTCCTTGAATTAGCCTGCAGTAAGAGGAGAGTTCCAAAACTTCCGTATCTTGAAACTGGACCTTATTGCCCTTGAGAACAATATAGGTTTTGTCATCAATTTTATTTAGAGAAGATAAGCAAGTTGTACTGCAAAAATAAAAGGTGAGAGGAGATAGCGTTGCTTTCTTTGTACTGTATCAGAAACTATAATGCAAGACCACAAACAAAAGCCATTTAAACAAAAAGCCAATTTGGTATAAGAATAAAGGACAACAAAAAAAATAAACCTGAGTGAAACTAAGCTGCAAATTAGAACAGGCTCTAAACCAGGCAATAGCTGTTAATCAAAACATTCAGCATGGTAGTGTATAAGAACCTCCCTGTGCCTACACCAAGATCCAGATTAACAGTGATTAGTTTAGCTAATGTAAATATTTCTGCAATGTGGTGTTAGAGGTAAGATTTTGGATCTGGATTCCTTATTACTACTATAGTGCAACAGGGAGCATATTTTTGTCCTCTAATAAAATCCTCTTAGTAAGAGAGGAGGAGTTCTTCAGCGTGACGCTGGGAGAAAGGGTTTACTCTTTTACCATTTTCTGTGGCTCCATTCAAAGGCATGCAGGAGATCTTCCTCAAGGATGGACACAATGCCCCAGAGATAAATGGTGAAGAGGAAAACAAATTACTTGGAAAGAAACAACTCAACTGATAAACAGAAGACTAATACTTTTGCAGCATGAGCTTGATTTATTTTTTCTCCTGACAGACCTCTAACAAGAAGGTCTTTAAGTAAGGTCTGAGCCACATAGAATACACATAATTTCTTTTATTGAATATACTAGCATTTCTACAAAGTGGATGCATGTCCCAATTGACTTTGTAAAGCCTTATCTTAAGGTCACATTGAAAAGAAGTACAAGTCAAGATTACTGATTTTGTAATGATAATTTGCACTCCTTATTTGTACCAAGTGCTATTCTACTGAAGGTTTACAGATGGGTGTTACGTCTACAGCTACAGACATAACACAAGTGCTGTCCTCTTTGGATTAAGCAAATTTTGCATGAAAATATTCCATCTGACAATGGAAACAGAACATGAATCTGAGCAATATGGTCTAGTGAAAGGTATCCCTGCTCATGGCAAGGGGGTTGGAACTGGATGAACTTTAAGGCTCTTTCCAACCCAAACAGTTCTATAATTTTGTTCTTTTGTTTTATAAGAAGCAATGCAAGAGTTACGTTTGTCTTTACAGCTTTCCATCATAAGCATCTATTTTACAAAATAGTGTTTTAAAAATAGGCAGTATAAGACACTTTCAGTCAAAACACATACATGTGTTTTCTGAAAAGTCCTCACATTGTGTGCAGGAGTGTTTGTGGAAACCTGCTGTAGACTGCCCAGACATGATTTGGATAATGCTTATTGATTTCATGGTCTGCAATGAGTTCTATGTTTTGCCTTTCTCCAACCTCATGGAAACTTCCCATTGCTTTCCTAAACTACCTTTACTGAAAGGAATGTCAAATCTGAGGCTTCGTTTTTCATGCAGTAAAATTCAAGAATAAATCACAGAAGATGTTCAGCCCAAACAGGGCTGGACTGAAGCACACTTCCTCACTAAGTCAAATTGAGGCCAAGCCAGGATTGCTCATGTGAATTGACAGAAAAACAGAGTAGTCCGATCATTGGAAATATTTGTTGCTCTTTCTATACCATGAAATCAAACATGCAATCAAGCCTTGAAGAGAAAGTGAAAATTAACACCACTGATCAGAAAGCAAGCAGTTGTAAGATGCTACGTGGTGAATTTAGAGGGGTTTTGGCAAATTGAACCATTACAATTGAATGAATACAGCTTTCCCTCAGTACCAACCACTGCTGCCCTGCTGCTAATTTTTCTTTGACATAACCACTAACTAACAACATACTTGATTAGGGGCCTCCCGGCCCAGATGTGTAAAAAAGAAGACTAGGGGTAGACTACTGTGATGAGAGAATTAATTAATTCTGCAATAACCCCCCAACTTTTGGAGTAGTTTCTACTTTAGAGTGAAACATGAAGTCATTGAGATTTAGGTGGTAAGAGTCCATAAAAAAACAATTTCAGCAATTGGAGTTCTACTTCTATTATGCAGTACAAATAGGTGTTACTGTTTCCTTTGGAAAAAAAGGTCTAATCTGTAGGGAAATTAACCTCTTGGAGGCATGTCAATATTTTTACAGCATACACTGGTTAAGACTTGCTTGTGTGTGATGTATAGCATGGACAGTTAATTTTCCTATAAGTCATAATTCATAGGACAAACAATGTGAGGGATATTAATGGAAAGAGATCAACAAGGTTATTTCCTTTTTGTGACTTTCTGCAGAGTTAAATAATAAGTGAAACTCTTAATTCAGCAAGTAAGTTAACTGGAACTATTTTGTCATTGCAGAATTGAATACTGAAGCTTCCCTATTTGTGATACTTGCAGATCCTATGCTTCAGCAAACTAATGTTGCCTAATTTTATTTCTCCTTTTGATTTACGTGCAGTGGATGTAAATACCAACTGTTTTGAAGAGGCATCTGGCTTTTTTGACAGATCATGACTACAGAATTTAGCAGTTTATATGGATTTTTCCCCTATTAAGTTCAGGACTAGATTCCAATTTTATGAACTACTTAATAAACTATTTTGATGAAAAGCATATTCAGTGCTTTACCAACATTCTCTTGCTCTTTTGATTAATGCAATAATAGAAATGTTTCCTTTTCACTTTCCCAAGTTCCACATAGACATGTTTTGAAGACAAATTAGCTAAAGGTTATTGCTGCATGAGAACTGCAGCTGTTCTGCAGATGCTGAGTGTCCCTGCTTTTCACTGGCCCACAATCATTCTCATTCAGAAATAAAACCTATCAGCTTTCACTAGCATAGCTTAATTTTGTGGGCTTCTGTTCCAATATGCTTATAACACACTTTGCTTTGGATGGGGTAAAGAAAAAAAAAAGTATTTCAACAACTTTTATGTTGCATCAGCTGAAATTAAGACATAGGAATAATCTATAATGCCAGATTAGGCTTCCTTCCTATCTGAATACGTACATGGTGACTAATGTAGCCAACTCCCCTTCAGAAGGGCTTTGGAAAATGCTGTTGTCCCCATTTCAGAGATAAGAAAGTGGAAGCAGAAGAGTCAAGAGTTTAATCAAGCCCTCACACCAGCTGGTGACCTACGTTAGGCAGGGTTAGAACCAGACAGTGTTTGCATGAGACTCTTGCAACAGAGCTGGTACCGATTGCCTAAGCAGATGGTAACCCATGCAGCAGTCTGTTTCCAAAATAATACATTTCAGTTCAGTTGCAATTGATTTAAGTAGATTTAAATGAAACCAAAACAGTCCTATTGTCAATAAAAACACAGTTGATTGAGATGAATTTACTAGATGCAGAGGAGTTGGACAGAAAATGTTGATGTTACACAGGAGATGTAGAAGAAGAAAGTCAGTTTAAAATGAAGCTTCCCACCACCCCCCCCCAGCCTGCCATGCTCTCAGTGTATAAGAAGAGTTAATTAGAACAAGTCAAAACACAAGTGATCCAAGCTTGACAGCTTTGCTTAAAAGGCTCAATAAGCTCTTCAACTCAGTGAGTGTACTGAAGCATAAAGTAACACTACATACTACATTCTCTCCCATTTATAGTCATACATTAAAATATGCTTCAAGTTAAGAAATTGACAGAAAGCTAGTTGTTTAGAACACTCTAAAAACGGTTCAATTTCTTAGGCACTAGAAGGAAAATGTCATAGACTTTCGGTTTCACAAGCACTTTTGTATTTCACCCCTGAATTTCGATACAACTTTAAAGGTTTTGTTTCCCTGAAGACATGTTAGAAGCTGCTGCTGAAGCAGCATGCTAGTATCATCATACACCTCATTTCCTATTCAACAACCTATCTTAAGGTGAAGCAGGTACTAAAGGAAAAAAAAAAAAAAGCAGGTCCGTGTAAAACAACTTACTTGTCTGACAATTCAGTGAGCTTACACATGCTAGATTTAAAATCTTGCTTGTCCCAACAGTATCAAATAAAAAAACCAAAAGCGATCAGACTTGGGTGGAGCAGAGTACTGCTTGTAACAACATTTTTAATCAGGTAGACTTTTGAACTACAGAACAGGAACAAGAAAAAAGACACAATGCTGGCTATTAACTCTTTAGAGTAGTACCTTCACTAAGCCACCTTGTTAAGCCAAACAACCAACCAGGTTTCCAGGGTCAACCAAAAACTTTACATAACCTCAACCACACCAGTCTATCTCTCTGTATCATTCCTGTATCAGGCAGCAGGAGGAGGAGGAAAGGCAAGGCATGCTTCCAATGTCAACAGGGACAGGATGCTTTGTATGAATAACAAGGTGATGGGTTTATCTTAAGAGGTCTAACAAGGGCAAAAACCTGCCACAGAAAGGCTCTTAGCTATGAGATGTCTGTTATTATGTATTTAGCTTTATCCAGGGCTTAACCTGAAATAAAATGCTTTTATGTTACTTACTATAAATCTCTTCAACACTAGATTAACTCAAGACTGATCTTCGAAGAGGACTGGGCAAAGAGTGGACTCTGAACAAATGTTTTCAAATACAGAGATCTGCTGGCACAGTTATGGCAGGCTAGAGAGAGGTGTGATCAGTAACTGAGATAAAAGACTAGGAAACCGCCTGACCTAGACACACTCAGACCTGTAATAGCTTGGTTTGCCTAGTCCATTTCTTCTGCTGGATGAGTGAATTAGACTGGCAATGACATCAGTTTGCTGCTAAGAGCTGGCTGTGCATTAGAGTATTTCTTAAATAATGTTGTGTCAGCATATATACAAACCCTCTCCTTTTTTTTTTTTTTTCAGGAATTGTAAAACATTAAAAACCACACATACAACACATGCACTAGAACATAATCTTCTGCTATTTTAATACATTTGGCACTTTACTAATAAATACACAGAACGGGCTTTCTTACCAAGGGAGCTTCCAACCACTAACTGACAGGAAGCAGAACAGACACTGAATCAATAATTCTCCAATAATCTTTTCAGTCCTGTACCACATCTAGCTCCTGGTCAAATCCCACTGGTAAACCAGAAATTGCATATATCCTGTAGAAAGGATTTTAAGTAAGTTAAAAAGTAAGCTTAGTCAACTGAAAAATCCTTCCACTTTAAGACTACCAAACCATGCACACTTTCAGTTTAACAAAATTTCCCATAAATTTGCAGGTTTCCCCTGAACAGCTAACACAAGACAAATTGCAGGCAAAGAGTAATGTACAGCATTGGCAGGTAGTTAACAGACTCTGTGCCCTGTCACTTCTCAACTGTCCCATCCCTGAGGAAGCAGGAAAGCCAAACCAATTTGTCTTCTTGCTACTGTATTAAAGACAAGAGGGATCAACTGGTAGAAGTACCATAGTTGTTGTCTTCTGTTACTCTTCCTTCCTAGCCCGGATTTCCTGCAACTGACATCTGTGACTGTTCAGCAGCATCTATTACCTTCTCAGAAGCTGAGACACAGGAAACACTCCTACATTTTTAACTAGAGAACCCTCAAGCTTAAAAGCTGCTCACAAACAAGATGGTAAGGGTGTCATCAAAACCACAGAAAAACTGCAGTTACCTCAAATAAATGAGACAGTTTTTCTAAGATTTACAGATTTCAGATGAAAGCATCTAGTCAGTCTCTAGTGTGAAACTACTTTATGACAGTGTTTCTCCATTAGGAGACAAGAAGCAGCCAGCTGTGAGGACATCTGTCCAAATAACCAAATATCTAATTGTAGCAGAGCAGAACAAGCATTATTAAAACATGCAAATAAAGCCAAGGCACTCTCAAAGTCTGACCTATGTTTTACTTCCTCTAAATATTAGACAAAGACATCTATTCTCATTTTATTAATCAAGTTGACAGCTTTAGGATCTTGCAGAGACTATGTAACAACTTCATGAAAAGTACTATTATCTCATAGTGACAATCTAGTTAAGACACTACCTGAAAATCTAGTATTACTGTAACAAATAACATAGAGACACAATAAAGATGACTACTGGGTTTGCTGCTAAACAGAAACAACTTCAAAATTTTTTGCTCTCCCTTCCCTTGCCTTCCACCTGAAAAAGCCACAAAAAAAGCTGGAAGCAGGCAGGTGGTATTTTAGAAGGACAACTGGTAGTGACAAAGGTGAAAAAATTTCAGAGTGCACTGATAAAAATAAGAAAGAGTGAAGCATAAACTCCAGTGCCGTTCAAAAACTCTTGTGCCAACAAGGCAAGCCTTGATTGCCCTCTGTCATTCTGCAGTCACGTACACACCACTTAGACAGGCCTGAAGCCTTAACTGGCAAGTTATCATAGATCAATTATTTAACTTGATTTGAACATATTTGCATTACAGTCTGTAGCTGGTTAACAGCAACTGTAAGACCTGAGCATGTGGTAGGCTGTGTTCAGCCAGACTAATGCAAGAGAGGCTAAGGGAGAAGTCAATATCACCGTGTGCTTGATTCGACCCCTTCTCTTTGTTCAGCTCCTTGGCTCCAAATACCTCCCCTGTTTCTTTGGTGCCTGGAGGAGACTCATCAACCTCACTTCCATTACAGGCCAGAACTAACCTACTTACAAACCACTGTTTCTCTGCTGAGGGACCAAACATAATTCTTGAGCAACTTTCTTCCAAAGCTTCCTTACTCCTTTGGAGTAGGCTGGGAGTAGCAAAGAGGAGAAGCAATATGAGCATTTGGAGGTCACACAGAGAAGTCATCACAGATAATTTGATATTTTAGCCAGGCCATCAAAAATACTGTATCATATCTGACTATGCTTTCTACCTCAGGACTTTCATAACCCTTTGCAGAATTATTTTCAAGTTCCATCAGCTATTACTCACTTGCTGCCATTATCTAACAATCTTATGACTTACTCTGCAGTCCAAAGAAATGTTAACTGTCACTGTTATTAGGAAGTATCAGAATTCAGAGACCTGCGATAGATCCAACGGGGATGTTTTTGCACCTCTTGCAACCTCAAAGAGGCACACAGGTTTGGGTTTCGTTTCTTACACAGTATTTGCAAGATGCCAACACACAACAAAGTCAATTTAGTATTTGGCAGTTTGCTCAATCACAATTTGTGTCTACCTTTTCATTAAGGCAGAAATTCAGTCCTACAGACTGGCTGATCTAGCAATCAATCCCGCAAGAGAGGTTAAAAAAATAGGTCCATCATTAGAAACACTACAGATACACATATGGTTAGAAAAGGAAACACAACCTATTATTTGTTTCCTAATTCCTTTTTATCACTCGCATTTATTTCTCTTAAGAAAATCCGTGTATGTGGTTTAATTTAAAAATATTTCAGAAACTGTTTTGCAGCCAAGAGTGTCTGATCCACTTGAGTTCACACAACACAATGCAGGGAAAAAAAAGAATAACTTCTTACTGATTTGACTAGAGCTACTAGGAACAATCTCTCCTGCCTACAATTTAAGTGTTGACAAGTACATAACTATCAGAGTAAAATCTAAAAACTCCAATATAAAGATGTGATACTGTAAGATGGGAAGACACAGAAAACAAACAGCCAGCCTGAAGTTGTTCCCTGCTAAATAACCTGGTGTTTTAAAGAAAAGATCTAGTAATGCTAGAACCAGCAGTGCTGATGAGGGACTTGACAGAATCAAGACAGAAAATAAAGGAAGACAAAGCTCCTTCAAGCCCAAGGCATCCCCTCAGCAGACAGAGCTAGCAAAAATGCAGAGTACATATTGCATGCTTATTTTAAAAGTTCAATTGGCCTCAAAGTGTGGCTCTCCTGAGGATGTCTGTAGCACCACAGGTGCTTCAGGTGTGACCACAAGTGGGATTATTTTAACTGTAAAGTGCAACTCTTTCACTTTACCTGTTACCACATTCTGTTACATACTACAGAGCAAACTCAGTTTGTGATCTGTTTGGACTATACAAAGCCCAAAGACATAACTATTACTCCAACCTACTTCAGGAAGAAACGTTCACATGTTCATATGTCTTCAATCCATAGAATCAAACAAGTGCCAGGGACAAAATAAAACCTCTGCAAATCACAGGCATTGTGATCAACAGATCCACAGCACCAATGTGCAAAAGCATTCTCCTCTGCTCCCCAGCTGATCAGATTATTTAATGTCACTTGTAAACCAGCTTGATTCCGGGCTGTCTATTGCTATGTTGACATCTACTTGCACTACCAGCAAGGAATACAACTGTTCTGAAAGTCAACAACATTCAGAGAAAAGCAAAGCAATTAATTATGTTTACTTAGTATTAATAGCGAAAACAATAATTTGTTTTTAGAAAGGAAATCAGTAGAAAGTCATCATTACACTGTATCTTCACTGGCTACAGAAGGCATCTTGCAAAAACCATATATACAGTATGAACCAAATCATAGAAAAAGCTGCTGATAACTTGCAAAACTACTTGCATGCCATGGTCTCTGGAGCAGAGCTTGCCAAAAACACACCTAGTAGCAGAAGGTAACATTAAAGGTAACACAAACATTCAGTTCTAAGGTAACAGAAGGACAACACACTAGGAACACTCCAGAATTAAGTTCATAACAGGAAAAAGGAAAAGCCCACAGCAGAAAAATTATAGCTTCTGATCGATTGCTATTGCTCCATCAGCAGAGTTGCAGTGTATGCACTATCAGCTTTGTTTAACTATGTTCCAAGAAAGTTCAAACAATTTAATGGTTAAACAGGGAAAAAGAAAAAAAAAAAAAGAAAACACAACAGAAAAGCATGCCTGCTTACATTTGGTTTTATGTGTAGAGACACACAGAGAAAAGCTGAGGGGTAATGCAGCTGCACATCAGGAGGAATTTCTTCGTGAGAAGAAATTGTTAAGCATTGGAATGGACTACCCAGGAAGGTGGTGGAGTCACCATCCCTGGAGGCGTTCAAGAAACAAGTGGACATGGCACCCAGTGTCAGGGTCCACTTGACAAGTTGGTGTTTGGTCAAAGGTTGTACTCTATGATCTCAGAGATCTACTCCAACCTGAATGATTCTGTGCTGCCTGTCCTCAATTCTTTTCTAATGCTGCAGTGGCGATATACCTCTAACTCATACTCTGAGGCATCTTAGTCAGCTGCGGACAGTGAACTTTTCATCTCAGTTCATACCTGCCGAATTTAGAGGATGCATTATTAAAGATATAAATTTGAAAAATCTAGGAATACCTACTTCACAAGCATAAGCCTTAATTTACACTATCAAATTCTTATATGAAGATATTAGAAGTAGTTAACAACTTTGTTCATTGGCAGTCACTTGTCCTTGTCTGAAAGATGCTCGACTTTACTTTGCTCAGCCTATGAAAAAGGCTTAGCCTTAGCCTTGAAAGACACAAATCAATTGGCATTCCAGATAATTAATTCAGTCCCCTATTTATCCATCCCACCTTCAATATCTTAAATGGAAGGGATCAGGAAAATAAAGAGCAAACGAACAACCTAAGTAAGTCTAGAATCTCATTATGCATCTCCTGAAAGCATAAAATAGGGAAAATGTTATGAAAGAGATGTCCCTACTAACTTTACACTGAAAACCAAATCACTCTACAAAGCCCAAGCAAAAGCCATCATCTCTGTTAAATGTTGAACAAAGCACTGAAGACTCTCTCAAAAGTACTGCCCATAGATTTAAACCTTGAGGCAGCAGCTTGAAAGTAAAGCAGCAAGGGAAACAATGTTCAGAATCATAGAATATTCTTAAATTTTCACAATTTAAGATCAATTCTAGGAATATTCAAATATAGAAGCATGCTTCATGATCTCCAAACACAAACCAAAATGCTGGAAATGCACCTGTAGGTACTTCTGAAAAGTGAATAGACTTTAAAAAACAGGGGAGAAACTACTATTAATCCACTTAACTGTTATTTCCTTTAGCATAAACCATGTGTCATTTATATTCTAGCAGCTATCCTTAAAAGCCTACTAAAATGTTTGTTCATAGCACTGGGCTCTAAGTCTAAACATTTAGGTTTCTAAACTTGTATCTCAGGCCTGTTTAGAGTCTTGTATGCTTTTCAAATAAAGATGTCAACTATTTCTTCTCATACTCAGTGTGTTTGTCTGCTTCCCCTAAACACAGCCAGCAGTTTCTCTTTTCATTTTATTGCTGTTTTGAAAGTAACCATTTTCACTCATCTGCAAATGATTCCCTTTCTTTTCACTAGCCTTGATGTTTATCAATGGGAAGCATATCATTTTTCAATGACTCTGGTGGGCAAGTAAAAGATTTCCCGGTAAATAAGACGTGGCCCAGGATAGGCAAACCTTTGCTCATGTGAATAGACATGAGGGTCAAGAGGACATCTCCTTGCATGAATAGCTCCTTTATCATTAAGCTGATGTTTCACAACCAGGATGGAGCAATAAAGAGTAAAAGTAAGGAACTGGAGAAGTGGGAAATGACTGAATCACCTTATATTTGGTGCAGTCTTCCAAACTCCCTCCTACAGCATGGTAGATAAAGGTGTCATCACTGGATCCCTGCTTCCCTGCGTTTCCTAGAGTCCCAGGACTTAGGGTCACTGAAACAAGTGCCAATAACAAGCCTTAGAACTGTATCAACAGTCAAAGCTGCTACACTACTTTTAAGATTCTATAATGATTATAAATATGGTATAGTGACATTAATACTAACAAAGTATATTTCTGCATATATTCCAAAGAGTTATGAGACATTTCTCTTCCAAAGTAATTATACAGAGATGAGAGATTACACACTTCCTTATGTCAATGCACAGTTGTGGTTGAGGGTCTTTGGAGGCTTAAATAACGTGAATAATGTGGCATCTCAGCCACATTTACATTTGAGCAATTTGAGGTCTACCCAGCACATGGACAAGCACAAACCAGTCTACACACTGCCCAGGGTGAGTCACCTTTAAAATCAGGGTCTACGTAGCATTATTCCAAGAAGTGTTTAAGTACTTTCTATACCTCTTACAGTTATGGTAAGTAATATGGTACTGTCAACAATCAAAAGCAAATGGATTCTTCACACAAGAGACTCCTAAAAGTTGCTTTTAAGAGAGTTAGTTTTTAGGCATTTCTCAATGGAGGGAAAAGGCTTTCTTTTTAGCATATCCTACAACACTCAGCTTGTAAATTTCTGAAAGTGTGTTAAACAGATTTCAGTAAACATTTATTGTGGTGTATTTCTACTGTAATACATTGTGAAACTTTTATTACAGAATATAAACTTCAGACAGTATTTGACCAAATGCAGCCCACTAAATAATCAGCTGAACTGTTGGTACAGAAATGCTGGTCTGTACGTGAGCTGAGAACCTGCACTGATAACCTACTTGTCATTTTAAGTGCTCTAGATCAACACTAGAGCTCTAGCTTTGTAGTCATTCCACACAGTTTGCATTGCACTTACAGCTAGCATTAGGCTCAAAGGAACACACGAGCTAACCTGGGTGGGGAACAAGGGCAGCAGAGAGACCCATCTCTGAATAGTCAGTCCTTGTCACCTTTCAGGCTGCTTCTGGAAACAAAATTGGTATTGTTAGTTCAACTTGAACACTTCTTGGCATCCTTTCATTTTACCAACACCCATTTAAAATTCTACAGTTGGTGATATTTGCTGAAGACCTTTAACTGGTATGTTTTAAATGCGGGTCTTAAATAGAACATCAGAGAAGTAACAGCAAGGCTCAACATGGCTCTCTAAAGTCACATGAGTGGGGACCAAAAACTGAAAGTGAAAGAAAACGCTTCAAGATGAAATCACCTGTTAAAAAAAGACAACAGCAGAAAAATTAGTTAAACCACACAAAATCCCAAAAACAAGTTTAGAGAGTCCATGGAAGAAGCTAGAGGAAGAAGATCAGAGGAACAAGACAGAAGTCAGGATGAGGATGGGTAGGAACATGTTAAAAGCCCATTTTTCAAATCAAACGTGTTCTGGATTTATTACAAGAGAAGAAATGTGGAGGTTTAATAAGAGGATGATCAGGATTTGTGAAAGAGATGCTAGCAATGCTCTAAAGATTTGGCAGAACCCAACAGAAGCAGCATTTAGTGGCTGAGAAAGGACAACTACAAAGACTATTTCTAATATACTTTACAACTTACTCAGGACAGAATCCTGATGTCCTTACGTAATTCCCCCCATCACAGTTCATTTCAGCTAGGTTAGAATTCACCCTGCCATCGTCCTCTGTCAGATGTGACATACTCCCCTCTTTCCCAACACTTATTACATAGAAGTTGAATATGAATAGGCTCAAGTCTAAAACAAAGCAGGCAGTAAAGTTTGGAGTTACCAGTAAGAGTGAAATAAAGGCTTTTACATTTGGGCTAACCTGAGCTTAGGATGACAACAGAATATCTGTGTGGGATCACCAGATCAGCAAGACTGGACATGGAAAGTAGGATATGATTGGAAGAAGTGCAGATGGAAACCTCAAACCACGTATGACAGTATCACCAGGGGCTAATACATGGAAGAGGGAAGGCCCTGCACATTTTTTCACTGTCGTCTTGTATTTTCAGAAAAAAACCCCAAACAAAAAAAACCACCTTTCTGCCGCTTCAGGATTCATTGTGATACACATCATGGGAGAAAACAAACACAAAACCCCGTAATGATTCCCTCATACCAACGTAATTTTCATCCTAAATCGAGGCAGAATACAGGCTCTGCATTGTGTCTGCAGCAAGTTAAGCAAGCCAGGCACATCCCAATCTAAACAAGGTTTTTTCTTGAGGACATTAAAACAGGTTTGGGATATAATCTAGAGCAAGATTTCATTAAGACTCCAGAACAGCAAAAGCATCTTCCAAACACATAGCAAGTCTTTCATTTTCCAACATCTCTTTATAGTTTCAAGCCTCCATCCACCTGTTCCACTAAAATACCACAAAGACACTTAACAGGGCACTAAGATGGTATTAATAAAGACGCTGCCGCCAGAAAGCTCTGCTATCTGAAGCAGACAGAAGGAAGCCACCAACCGAAAAAAGGGAACTTAAACCACAAACTTTTAGGATAAAGAACCTATACTCTTCTAAGCTTGCACAGTATCGATTACACCAAGAAAACTAATGAGCCACTTTGCCATTCTTCTGTATTTGAGCATTTTAATGGACTTTTAGTGAATTCGGAAATAAAATAATTTTTTTAAAAACCCAAAACATAATGAACAAAATATCTACTCGATATAAACATTTCTGAAATAAAAGTCCCAAATGGCTCATTCTCACCACTAGAGCCCCACATATCTGGGCAGCCTGTGTTTCATAGCTCACTAATGCTTACCATGACGTTTTAACGGATTCCACATCCAAAAGAAGGCACTAAGTTTATATTGCTCACGTATTTCATACACGCTATCGATTAGTAATTAGTTTTGAAGAGGCATTCTGCCAGATGAGCGACAGGACGATTATCAGCTCCTTATGGCTTGGAAAAAAAGTCAATCTCCTGGAGTATAAGAGTTGCGAGCATCCCTCCGTGCGAGCCGTGCACCCTTTCTCCCAGTTACCCCGACTGACCCCCGGGACCCCCAGGCACTTAGTAAGGGAAGAAATAAAAAAAAGAGCAAGGGAAAAAAATCAGACCAAACACAAGAGCATTGAGACACTTGGCTTCACCTTCCCTTGCTCTCAGCACAACATCCATTGAGGCAGAAGGAACCACCCGGGTGCTCAAACAAGAGCCGCATTGACGGGCGCGGGCTGAGCGGCGGGCGGGAGCACACTCCGGGCGGCACCGCCGGGCCGGCCAGCGAGCGCTGAAATCAACCCCCAGCTCCTCCAGGACTCGGAGGGAAAGAGAAGGCAACGCGGACCCATTCATAGGCTCTATCATTAAATAGTTAGGAACGATTAAGAGGTTTCCCTAAGCTCCCGCTCGAGGGACAGTTTTTCGGCACCAGGCTTTGTGAAGGCACAGACACGGTCGGGCAGTGCCGGGTCCCTGCTGGTTCCCCAGCGCGGGGTTTTCTGCTCCAGGGCGCCCGGCAGCACCTGCTGTTATTGCTGCTGCCG
>VXBI01003558.1:0-16169 GCA_013397375.1 Toxostoma redivivum
CACACTGCTCACACTGCCCTGGCTCTGGTTCACACTGCCCTGGCCGTGGCTCACACTGCCCTGGCCCTGGTTCGCACTGCCCTGGCCCTGGCTCACGCTGCCCTGGCCCTGGCTCACGCTGCTCACACCGGCCTGGCCGTGGCTCACACGAGTGTGGCCATGGCTGGCAAGGCAGGGGGCCAGCAGCAGTGCTGCTGTCACAGCAGGGCTGCACTGACTGAGCTGTGTTCAGCACTTACGTGGGATAGAAACACTAAGATGCCTGCTTGTTCCACAGCCTACAGATGGCTCCAGTGGCCTGTGAAGCTGGTTGTGTTTCTACAATAAGTTATCCTAGACAAAAAGGATGAGTCTAGAAAGAGTGAAAGCACAAATCTAAATAAAATTAGCATTAAAATTTTGGTAATGACAGAGAGAGCTGAAGCAATGTTGGATGTAAGCAAATGAACACACCTTGCACTAATCAGTTGCACTGGCAGCAACATTCCTTGTTCCACCCACCATCTTCTGCCCTTCAAGCCTTTTGATTCCTTTTATCTTGCAATAGATTGCTCTGACCTTCCTCTTTATTAGTAGCAATAACATTATATGTAACAGTAAATGATACAGAATTATTTCACTCTTTAAAGGATTTGACATATGGCCCCTAACTTAATGTGCTTAAATGGCCTCTGAGGTGTAGCTTAATGACCACAAAATTCTGTACTGAATCAATTTTTGTATATATGTTACCATTTAAACTGAAATTGGCTTCACCATAAGTAATACAGTTTAAATTAAGGGATTAGGACTCCAACATCATCATTGCATTACAGTGTAACTTGTGGAACACTGATTTCGTTCCTACCCAGAAGTATACCATTTCAAGTTTGTTTTTATAATGAGTTATTTTATGTGTGTTATACTGATTCATGGAAGCATTAATTAACACACTCTGCACAGACTAAAATACTAAATTGTACTGTTGTTTGTCTTTAATAATGGTGAAAATGAAAACTCTTAAAATCCAGAATTCAAACATCTTGAAGTTGCTGGAAACAGCACCAAGCTGTGTCCCCACATCAGCAGAGGGAGAGAAGGAGAGTGAGCAGCATCTTACTGTCAAGATAAGGAAAAAAGGTATCTGTGATATTTCCACTGATATGAATAAAAAGGGATTGAGGAATTAATGGGTGACTATATCAAATATTTAATGTAATTACATATAATAATAGAACAGTCAATTATTTTACATATCTATGCAAACACCTAACACCTAAACACCTAAAATACTGTAGCTACATGCAGCAGACTTCGTATTGTACTCAATACACACTGCTTCAAACTTGGTTTTCACCTACTTTGGGGTATATGGGTGAATTTTATCTACAAGAACATTTAAAGGTAAAAACACACCACATTAGAGGATGATACCATTAACCATGTAAGAACTCTGCATTTCAGTGCAAAGCAAAACATGACTGTTGGGTGTCATTCATATTGCCTTAAAACAGCTCAGGGAGTGACTTCATTAGTTTCTCATGTTTTGGGACAGAAATGAGAGCTATAGAGGTGAACCTTCCAGCACAGTTTGCAGAGGACTTTGAGTAAGTCAGGCAGGAGGTGGCACAGTGTGGCAATGAGGTTCAGTGACAGCACAGCTGGGCTGCAGTAGGGCGCCTTGCCTTGGGAAGGATGAGTCACCATCCTTTTGATACCTTTTACCTTGCAATGTTACCTCTGACCTTCCCCTTTTTTAATAGCAATAACATCATATGTTATATTCAATGATGAAAAATTACTTCACTCCTTAAAGGATTTGACACGTGGCCCCTATCTCAATGTGCCTAAGCAGCCTCTGAGATGGAGCTTAAGGACCACAGATTCTCCCTCCTCACCTCTCACCCTCAGCTTCTGATCTGCCTTATCCGCTGCTCCCCTTATGCTGGCTCAGAAGTTTTGCAGGTGAATTTTCAAGTTCACTACCCTGGGGATGTAAGCAAAGCTGTGCCCCCTGAGCTGGACAGCTCAGCAAAGGACCTGATGCCACCAGGACTGTAGAAAGAAAACAGGGAGGCTGCAAAGTGGGAATCAGGGAAGATGAGGGGTAGGAGTGCACATTTCAGCATCCATTATGAACTCTTGCCTCCTTCCCTCAGAGAGATTGTGAATGGCTGGTCAATAGAAAACAACAATTAATCACAGCATGCTGATACCTAAAATTGAGAATAGTTCTTTCAAATACTACGAATAGTTCTAAAAGAGCAATAGAAGATATGAGTAAGTAATGCTAGTGAAGAGGTGGTTTAGCATCTGTGTGTTAATTCAGATTGGTAAAAACTGGAATTCAGGGCCTCAGAGTCCAGAATTACAGTCTCTTCAGAAGCTTGGCCAGTTGTACTAATTTGAGGAAGAATGTTTACTTCTGCAACTTAAAAATTTTTAAAATGTCCAAAGATAAATCACCACTCTGTTTCAAGTTTAGCAGTGTTACAGTTTTATGTTAATTTTTAAATCAGAACTGTGTTTTCTAAGTTCTTAAGTGTTGACTAAGTTGTAATTTTAGCTGCCTGTTCTTTTAAACCCCCAGTGCATCCTAAGCCCTGTGAGGAAGCCGATGATCCCATAAGCAGACAACTTCAACTGGTCCAATCAATTAACAGATTTAACAAGTAAGCAGACAAGCTTGCTCAGAGTGTGTTTGTTGTTTCCCATATCAGAGGAGAAGTGCAGCTGCTAATAAAGCCCCAGAGTGGGTCAGGGATGGTTACACATGACATAGTGGTGTGACAGTGGATGTTAATCCTGCAGGGCTGGCACGGTCACATCCCCAGGCAGATGTTCTAGGCATGACAAACTCACTGGGGTGGTGAGGGAGGGCTTGAAAATGTATCTAAAGTTGGGGTTGCACTAATACTTGGTGTACCATCAGTTAAGCATTTCAGAGCCAGACTGCTTAAAAATACTGTAGTGGTGTTCACTCATTGGTTGGGTTTTGATCATTATCTTTTTAAGCCTTAATGTATATTCCGTAGTAAAATAGAGGGAATGTGAGTAGGCTGCAATTCTGGGGAGGTGTTGTCAGGGAGCTGCCTGTCTCTGGTGAGACAGTTCCACCTTGTGGAGCTTCTGAGAGAGGTTTTTATGAAAGGCTTATGTGAAGACATTTAATTTATTTGATTTCTTTAAAATCTTCTTCAGAGAAAAACACTTACGGAGAACAATAACAAGAGATAAAAGTGTCCCTAATTTTGACTATCACTTACTGCACCAGGTAAAGAGAAACATTTGCTCAGATTATTCTTATATTAGATTATTCTTATATTACAGCAAATACGGGTTTTTTTTCCTCTGCTATTACTCTGGGTACATATAAGAGAAAGTTTACTCGTGGTGGTCATTGAATCACGACAGTTCTGACCTGTTTGCCTAATTGCTCATTTCATCATTGTTCAAACCTCAGCTGGGCTGCTATGACACCTCTTAAACACTTCATTCTTACTTTTAAACTTCTTAGGCCTCTTACTGCAGGCTTCATCTCTGTGTTGTTTTCTGTGACCTGTCCAGCAAAACCTAGAACTGGAAAACTCTGCAGCTTCTTGGAGCTATAGCTTGCTTTGGCAAGAGAGACATTTTTCAGTAGATTGAAATTAGGGTTTGCTTTAAGTCTGCTTATAAGAGGAGACTGTTTCCAAGGGTGACAGCCAACAGCATGTTGCATTGTCAGCTGTGACACAAATGTATGTAATAGATTCACATCTGCTTGGGGTGCAGTGACACCCACACCAACTGCTGGATGCTGCCTTCCCCAGACCTTGTGCTCCTTCTGCTCCTTTACACTGCCTTTGACTCTCATTGCATCTTCTTCTGAGCCATTTCAGAACACTAAATCAAGAGAAAAATGACCTGTCAAAAAAACCCCAGTTTTTACCAGGTTAGTCCAGCAGCTGCCCATCACTAGACTGACACAGCCTTGGGAATGCAGAATCTGCTGCTCATGTCCTTCTGGAAAACGGGATGCTCTTCCTACAGCCCTTAGAAGACTGAATATTTGCCAAAAGCCTTGAGAACACTAAATTCATTCTATAAAGCTGTAATATTTTATTAATTTTTTTCCAAATGATAATATTCCACTACTTAACTTGAGATTTAGATTTTATAACTGTGGATCACTGAAGGCAGTATGTCATTTCAGTACAGGGGTGTCAGAAAATTAATATGTGATCCTGATACAAAGCACTCTAGCCCTGTTCTGTGGTTGTGAGTTAATACTGCTGTGGCTGAACTGATTCATGAGTCCGTAAAGCTCTGAATTGTTAGTGGATTTAAATGTGCGTAACCTCTGTCTGCAACTTTTACAAGATTGTTGCCATTATTTCAGTGAAAAAGCCACTTTCTCCTTTATTTCTTGTCTTAGAAGAACTGTCATTAGAATTCTTGGATTCTCTATTTCTCCTGGTTATTTTAACATTTGCAGAGTGGCTAGTAATCCAGGACAGCCACCCACTCTGTACAGGAGAATCAGGAGCAGGTGTGGAAATGGAAGATATGAATAGTTGGAACGACCAAGAAGAAGCACTAAAGGGGTGGAGAGGGGTGGGTGTCTCTTCCCTGACAGGTGACCTCTGGAAGCAGGGAAATGCTTTCAGCAGTACCTGGGTGACTCTATTACTACTTCCACTTCTCTTAATAGTAAAAGAAATGGCTATTAATTTCAAATGCATTGAGACTTGCATTACAAAAGGTGTTTAGAAGAGTTGGGATGATGTTGGGATAGTAAGGTGAAAATAAGTTTTGGAATGTCTGTTATGTTTTCAGGTCTGGTACTGATGTATGTGTAACCTGGGGCAGGTTGGCCTATTGTTTTCCCATATGTAGCCCAAATATAATTACTGTCTTACAAAGTATGCTATTTTAAATCTTGGCTGTGTCCTCAGTGTTCTGAAATTCATGTGCTAATGCTCAAGAAACAATATATTAATTTTCCTTCTTAATGAAGAAAGTAGATTAAGCTTTTAACATACCATTTCTCTCTCCTCAGATGGCTATTAAAAGCTTTGATAAAAGCAAATTAAAATCTGTTGGAATGCTGGACCAGAGCACAATTCAGGTGACTGATACAGGGTGCAGTGGTGAGTTTGTGGAAGATGATGACACGGCAGCTCCTCACAGGAGTAAATTAATGCAGCGCAGACATACGGTCAATGTGCCACTGCCAGCAGAGGAGGGCAGTGACTGTGGCTCGTGCAGCCCTGCAGAGCCAGGTGTTCCACAGTCCCAGGACTGCGATGGCTCCATTTCACATCACTGACAGGGAAGCATGGATATGAAGCCCGGAGCTGAGGAAGTTGGTGGTGTGAATTTCAGTAGCCCTTCACTGTGTGTCAGATGTCCTAGTTCAGAGCAGGCACAGGCCAGCTCTGCAGCACAGCTGGAATGTTCTGGCACCTGGGGCCTGACTCCTCTGTTCATGTTGGAGGTGACCACACAGCCAGGTCATTACTGATCTCACTAACAGGGACGTAATGAGATGAAGACAACAAAATTACTATTCTATTCAGCACTTATTAAAACGTTCTATGTAACAGTAAACCAAATGAAACCCTGTATTGTATTTTTCAGCCACCTGCTTTGTTTTAAAAGTCTTTGAATAATTTTTGCATTTTCAGTTTTTATCACTACATTCAGAATATAAATATATTTATATATATAAAAAGATATATTGGATAACAAGATATTTATTGCCAGAGGTAATTGAAATGTCTCTATTTTTATTGTAATGTTATAAACCATTATAGTAGATATTTCTGTATATTTCAGTAGCCGGGCAAACAATAGTCCATAACATCTGCATTATTAATGTGAAAGGATATAAGCCTTGCTAATCTCTCGGCAATGCTCCCCTGTACTGGAGCTGCAAAATAAAATTCTTACAGAGGAGCCAAGATACTGGGGAAAGAGTGGAGAGCCCTTGACAAAGCTAAACTTTGGACTTGCTATTCACAGCCCAGTAAAAAAACAGAAGCAAGCACAAGGTGCAAGGGCACACAAAATTAGGTTGCTTTTCCCCTCCTCTAAAGCAAGTAATGCAAAAATGCATAAGTATTCATGATTCTCAACCTAGGCAATATCCAGACAAAACTGCTTTGGAGCCTGCTCTGGACTGCTCCTAAAAAGGTGAAATTCCCATTATGAAAGGTACTTCTCACATCAGTGAGCACTGGCTGGAATAGGCCAAATCCTGCCCCATTCCCAGGGGTGATCACTAAAGAATTGAAAGTTCACAGGGAACTACCACGTGGCTGCTTAGGTCTGAAGTTCATTTTCTGCTGTTCGGTTGTGGGAGCAGAAGGTGTAAATAGCACAAGCCAGGTTTTGCAGTGCAGTATTTTTTTATTCTTGGCTCATCACATCCAGCTTGCATTTTATTTCATGAACTATTTGTATAGATAATTCTTTCTTTTAACTGTGGTATTAGTAAACTACCTGGCAAAATACAAAGCTGGAAGATAGAGTGGTGGGTTTTTCAGATAAATTTTTAATCTAAGAGGTAAAATGTCAAATGACATTTGGATTTGAGGGTAATGTGTTTTATTTTTCTAATAATTTATGAGTTCATCTGACTTTCTGATGTGCCTTGGATTTGTGCCAAATGATGGAAAGAAAAAACTAGTAAAAGAACTCTTGAAAATGCTATTTTCTTTGAGTGCTTTTGTCCAAGCATTGAGTCTATTCCAGATTTCTTTGCTTGGTTTTGTAGGCATTTGAAGACTTTACCTTGTGTTTACTCTTGGACTTTCCTTCCTTCTACATTTACAGATAACTTTATTAGGTTATGTAATTTCAGATTTAAGCACAGAGGTGTACAAAATAGAACTGTTAGTGAAACGGCATTTTCACATAACTTCCTTTTCTAGTCCTGCATTCACATAAAGAAATTAAAACACGTTCCTTGTGTTTTAATTGTAGCATGCATTTAACTAAATTATTCTTCAGATTTCTCAACTATATAGATAAGAAAAATCAGTTCACCACACTCTGGCTTCAAACTCAATAAGGGTGATGAGTCTGTTGGCACACTCAGGGTATCACTAAAGCTAAGGCATCCTAATTACAAACACAGAGAAACAAAATGCACAGTCTAAACTAAGGGAAACAAAAATAACAACTGTTTCATATTTTTAACCATCTTGAGACAGATTAAAAACACACCCACTAGTGCTCACTTAAAACAAGTTTATTCTGTTCCAAAAAACACTGCAGTTGGAATTGTACACGATCCTGTTAAATTATGTCAGATAAGGGGGTTGTGGTGGGAGAGTTTATCAGCACGTTACAGTATTTATCCTACTGATTTCCATAACCATATTCTTGAATAAAGGTACAGCACAAGTTCAGTTTTACTTTATGCATGCAGGAGTTGCAGAGTTTAGGAAAATGGTCTTTCTGTTTTTTTCCAGGTCAGAAACACTCCAGCCATTTGATAAAAGTGGAGGTAGTTGTAAGAATACACGATACCAAGTGTCTGAACAGTGCTGTGTATGACACAGTTAACTTGCTTTGTTTGAGAGCCCAGGAACTCACAGGAGAACAGTTCAACTGTTTGCTGGTAACATTTCTTGACACAGACTGCCTGATAGGAATCCTCTGATCCAAACACTGTTTGGATACCTTCATTTTTAAATTTCCGTAAGGACTTGAGAGCCGGTGACTAGCTGGGCAGGCATCCTTCAGGGACTCAGGGAATCTCCTTTCTAACACTTCTGTGACAGAGCCAGGACAAACTTTGAGTGGCTGTTCCCTGTTTCTCACTTGGCTCCTGTGTTTGGTATCTCCAATAACAGCAAGTTAAGTGTGTGCAGTGGCTGAAAGCAGAGCTTACAGTGAGGAAGGGGCAACAAAACATTCATGCTAATGAAGCCACGGGGAACCCCACACTGCTCAGGCTGCTTATACTACAAAACTTTAAGTTATAAAATCCCCCTTCTCAGATTTATTTTAAAAGTTGATTTGTTGGCCTTTTATAATAATAAAAAAAAAAGTCAAGAAGCGTAAACATTTTCAGATCTTGCATTCTGCCTGCTAACAGCATTTTTCCAGGCTATCGTTTGGCAGCCTTACAGTAGTATTAATAATCATCCTCTTCATCAGAATCCAATACTTTCCTTCTGTTGAACTAAAATGAAATACATAAAGTGAAAATTGAAGGGTCGTGGTAAATCCAGGCTGGCACAAGCCTTTCCCAGTCCATGCACATGGCAATGAAGGCACTGCCTGGGCAGAACACCCACCCTGACCCTCAGCTGCCACCCCAGGCCCGGTGGGACAGGAGAGCTGAGCCAGACTGTCCACACCACACTGGCCCCAGGAGCTGCAAATGTTTAGGACTGCTCTGCTGGAACCCCAGCACCCACCGGGGCAGGGGAAGAGGTGCAAATACAAAGTTCCACCCTGAACTGGTCCCACAAATGCAATTCTGCTGCTTTACTTTATACAACGTGACATTTAGGAAAGAAAACTCACCTTCACTGTTGTTTTCTTTTCTGTTTGCTGACTCACTTTTTCAAGTATTTCTATCAAACCTTGTTCTGATACCTAGGAAAGTCAAACAAAACGTGGATAAACAAACTCTGAGAGATGCTTTGTATCAAAGAACTGAATCACAATTTGCTTTCTTACAAAAGGTTTTTGAAGGAATTATGTAATAGTCTTTGGGAGCTATTTATACTTTATTTAATTTATATCTATTATAAACATCTTTTGTTTTAGAGTGAATTGGGTTTAAAAATAAATATTTGTGAGAAAGAATTAGGAAATATACTTACCTTTCCAGGCAGCTGTCCAAATCTTGCCATCTGTATAAGATAATTCTCTACTGCTTTTGCTTTGTCTGGTTTCACAAGTGCTAAATTGCTTACTGCAACAAAAACAGGCTCTGTTCATTTGGGTTTTAAACATTCTCCCATACCTTCACTAGTAATAAGAAAGAGAGAAATGTCCCTAGGAAACAATCTTCTTCATGCCAGGGTTGTGAAATAAATTGAAAAAGGCATTTTCATTTATGCCAGGTACAAGACAGTTATATTTCTTAATTTTGAATATTCGCTTCTGATTAAACAACTTTGACTCTCAGTATAATCCCTTTTACTAATTTAAATAAAACCCAAAACATTGGCATAATTTAGATACTCATTAGCCTCTCCCTTCTAATCACTGATATTGCCAACTGAAAAGCTGCAAGTTTTCTCTGCAACAACAGTATTTTTCTAGTCCGGCCTCTGTACAACACACTTTTGAGGAGTCACTTAGATGAGTATTTTTTATTAGAAATTTACTTGGATACTCACATCTTGCGCGAGCTGCTTGATCAAGAACTTGAGCTAAAATAGTATTTCTTATCTCTGCTTCCCTGTAAGGAAAAGTGAAGAACACATTAAAAGTGGGATTTCAAACACCTAAAATAACACACACAGAACAGCAAACTACACAAGACTTTTGATTCATGGAAGTGGCTTCTTGAGGTCACTTCAAACCTTACATTCACATGACATCTTTTACAGCACCTGGGCACTCTGTGCATGCTGAAGTTACACAGCTGGCAACGTCTTTCAAGAAATCAAGGTGGAGTTTCATACTTACACCTTCTTACTGCTCATGATTACATTTTAAGAGATAAAAGCTGTGCTACCCCTTAGATCCTGCATTTATCCGTGTGGAATTCAGCCCAAGGCAGTGCATGGTAAAGCAGGCCCAAGGAATTGTCCATGCAATTCCAAAACCAAACCAAAGCTCATTTATGTATTTGGAACTTTTCACTAAGTCTTCATGTATTTGCAATAATTGGTGTAAGCATCTGCAAAACTGGAGCTTAAGTTTTATGAAACTTTAGTTAATACAGACTTGGACTGTGCAAAGTCAGCTCTTCAAACACTTATTTACAATTTTCCCCTTACCACAAATACTGAACACTGAGCTTCAACAGAAACCATTTTATTTCAGATTTTTAACTGGAATAGATATCCCAGAAAAATCATATCTACCGGGAAAGGCTGTTCCCATTGCAGTAACAGCCAAACCCAGTTTGGGAGGGGTTCTGCCAGCCTTCAAGGATCATAAACTCCTATCAACCCTGAGGAGCCAAGAATTCTGTCTCCCAGAAGCAGGTGACCGTGGGAGGGATGATGCTCCCCCAGAGCACCCAACTGTATCACTACAGCTCACGAGGTTACTGAACTCAGACAAGCCCCAAGTGAAAATGAGCTGCTGCTGCTTTCTGATCATACCCTCCCACCTTAGTAGGGCTCAGGCAGTATGGTCATGGCATGGGAGCCACACCTGCATCAAATCTTTGATCCATTTCAATTCCTTTGTTGGTGGTTTTCCCAGCAACAAAACAAATGTGGAGCAGCATTCCAAAGAAATTAAATACTAAAAAAAAAAAAAAGTAAATAGTTAAAAATTATTAGATCAAGACCAAATTCAGTAGCCTCATTTATACCTCTGTTTTGCCTCCTGTTGCGATGGATCAGCAGCAGGATCCTGAAGAAGGAGATCAGAGCAAATATTACAATCCAGAATCATTCCAGACAAGACAGAAAGTTAAAATATTCCAGCAGCATCGATGGAAGATAAACCTGCCTGCTAAACCCGCCTGCCCATGGATGAGATCCTGGAAATGGGAATCTGCTGCCCTAGCAAATAAATGTGCCACCCTCTGCTTTCCTCACAACGCAGTCATGCCAGCAGTGGGGTGAGTGTGCTCCTGGTCTATCCATAGATCCCTGTGGTTTTGGGCAGGAAGAGGCCTTCCCCTTAGGTCTAGAATAATAGGCTTCCAAGGCCCAGAAAAGTGACAAAAGCATTATAAATCCTTTAGAGTAAGTTAGGGATAAATAAAAATGAAACCTAACACATTCTCAGCATGGCAGCTGAAATCACAGAATCATGCAATATTTTGAGCTGGAAGGAACCCACAAGGATCATCAAGTCTAACTCCTGACACCATGAAAAGTTAATGAGAGGGGTTCAAGAAGAATAGGTTCCTGCATTAAACACTAATATATATGAAAAACAAAAAAAGGCAAACTTCCAAGTCACTATTCGTGGTGACTATTCAGAAGCAAGTAACAAAAAAAGGAAAAAAATCTGAACTTTATATAGAATCAACACCTTGGATTTTACAGGTAGCATTTAGAAGTGTGAAAATAGGATGGAAAACCACATAGACAGGAAATGGAGCTGGCTGGAGGTAGGGAAGATACTTCACAGGAACAACAAAATTGACACTTCATATAAATGCATATATGGATTGTGTCAGAGGATAGTGTCCAACTCTTCTCAGTGGTGTTCAGCACAGGACAAGGAGCAATGGCCATAAACTAAAACACAAGTTTCACCTCAACACGAGGAAGAACTTCTTTCCCTGGAAGGTGGCAGAGCACTGGAGCAGCTGCCCAGGGAGAGCATGGAGTCTCGTCTCTGGAGAGGTTCCAAACCCACCTGGACACGTTCCTGTGTCACCTGCTCCAGGCGACTCTGCCCTGATGAGAGGCTGGACTGGATGATTTCCAGAAGTTCCTTCCAGCCCTAACAATTCTGTGANTCGGCCCTGATCTCGCCCAGCCTCCGCTGCCGCAGCGCCTCCAGCTCCTCGTCCGCCATGGCTGAGGCCGCCCGCGCCAGGCGCTGCCAATCCACCGCCGAGCGCTGCTCCCGCCCCGCCGCGCCGCGCCAGGCGAGGCCAATCCACCGCCGATGCCCGAGTCCCCTGACCGGAGCAGAGACACAGGGACGCGTCCGGGTGGGTTTGGGATGTGTCCAGAGAGGGGCACTCCACACCTCCCTGGCAGCTTTGCCACTCGCAGTGTAAAGAAGTTCTTCCTCATATTGATGTGCAATCTGTATTTTAGATTACGGCTATTGCTTCTCGCCCTGTCGCTGGGCACCACAACTATCTGAACCTGGTACCATCCTCTGGAGATACTGGTATGGATTGATGAGGTCCCTCTCACTCTTCTCCAAGCCCAGGTCTCACAGTCCCTCCTCATCACAGAGATGCTCCAGACCCCTCTGCTGGACTCTATTCAGCAGCTCCTTGACTTTCCTGAGCTGCCGNAGCTCTGAAAACTGAGCTGGCTGGAAAGGCTAGGAAGGTAATCCATGCAATAGTGAGTGGTCGGGGGCGGGACCGCTCGTGTGCCGAACCTCTCAGGACAGGAGTGGAGGGAGGTGGCGGCGAGGGCCGGGGCTGCGCTCGGTGCCGTTTCCAGCCAAAGCTCCAGGTACGGCCGGGCCTCTTCCCGCTTCCCTCCGGCCTCGGTCACGCAGATGCCTCTCCTCCTCCCCTCCAGCTCCGGGGAGCCGCCGAAAGCGGCTCGGGCGGAGGGGTGGGCGCTGCCTCCCCCTGTGCCCGGCCCTGATCCCCCCATTCTCTCCCCCGCGTCCAGCCCTGATCCCCCCNCTGATCCCCCCGTTCCCTCACCCCGTGCCCGGCCCTGATCCCCCCGTTCCCTCACCCCGTGCTCGGCCCTGATCTCGCCCAGCCTCCGCTGCCGCAGCGCCTCCAGCTCCTCGTCCGCCATGGCTGAGGCCGCCCGCGCCAGGCGCTGCCAATCCACCGCCGAGCGCTGCTCCCGCCCCGCCGCGCCGCGCCAGGCGAGGCCAATCCACCGCCGATGCCCGAGTCCCCTGACCGGAGCAGAGACACAGGGACGCGTCCGGGTGGGTTTGGGATGTGTCCAGAGAGGGGCACTCCACACCTCCCTGGCAGCTTTGCCACTCGCAGTGTAAAGAAGTTCTTCCTCATATTGATGTGCAATCTGTATTTTAGATTACGGCTATTGCTTCTCGCCCTGTCGCTGGGCACCACAACTATCTGAACCTGGTACCATCCTCTGGAGATACTGGTATGGATTGATGAGGTCCCTCTCACTCTTCTCCAAGCCCAGGTCTCACAGTCCCTCCTCATCACAGAGATGCTCCAGACCCCTCTGCTGGACTCTATTCAGCAGCTCCTTGACTTTCCTGAGCTGCCGCTCTTTTGGGAGCTGCCGACGTGAGGAGCGGAGCGGGACGGGGCCAGTCCGGGAGTGCGCTGTGTGTGAGGGCACGGCGGGACGGGCACGGTCCAGGATGGGCCGATGGTACACCGAGGTTTTACCGTGTCCCTTTGTGCCAGTGACTGCTACAAATGTCATTGTGGACTGGTGGCCTGGGCTCTGGGTCTGCCACGGGCCCTCCGATTTCCTCTAAAAAGCAGCCGTGGGCACACGAATCGCTGGATCATCCTACAGGAGCAGCAGGGAGTGGCGCTGCCCCGAGCTCTGCTCGGCTGGGGCTCCCCTAAAGTGCCTCCCTGTGCTGAGCCCCCCTGCTCCCCAGTTCCGTCCACAGTCCGCGATGGGGACTAAAAGACATCCTGATCTTCAGCCACGGCCCTCCCTCTGGAATCAAACAGAAAAAAACCCCAAACTCTCTCAAAAAGCTGACAAAGGTACTGGCCTTCATCAGACTGGGTACAAAGACACTCTAATAGCGTCAAAATAGCAATGCAAGTACTACGGACACTCTCTTTTAAGAGCTTCAATCATGTTTAAAAAGTAACTTTGACACCTCGAATTTCAGCTTTTATTGTTGGTCAGTCACACTTATTAAAAGCAGTGGGTTTTCCACTCGTACTTTAAGTTTTAATTTAACAGAAGAAACAATCCCCAAAGCTGCTCTACCACAATGAATAATCCACAACTCCCTTAAAGCAGGGCTAATAAAGATGTATTGCCAAATACTTCTGGTCTAGTTTTAAACAGTAACAAAATGTGTCAAGTGCTTGTTCCTTGCAGTGATTGAATGCAAACAAAATTAGTGGAGTTAATTTTCTGTGGATCTTTCCATGTTGCAGCCTCCGGATGGATCACAGGAGCCGATCGGTCCTGCCTGAAAACCTCGCATCCATCCCAGTGTTCCGAGAAGCACGTTCAGACCGATTGACAGTCAGGGCTATTCGGGGATCACGTTTTAGCGGCTCGGAAGGCAGGATTTGGTTTGTCCTTCCCCGTGGGCAGCAGAGGGAGCCCTCGTTCTACGCAAGAGAATTCGGTGCTCATAGTTAAACCAGAAAACAAAACAAAAAATTGTTGGTTTGTGGGGTTTTGTTTTGTTTTGTTTTTTGCTGCGCAGTATGTTCTCCCAGATGAAGCTTTAATCTATATCGTACATCTCTGCTGCTGTAAATTCATGCTCTATTATACCACCATATGCTTGGCTTCGCTCAGAGAAAGCTGCAGTAATCCTAATACTTCATCTCGCTTTATAGATATTTGTGTTGTGGCTTTCACTGCATGTTGTTTGCTCACACACTTAAAGGTTATGTCTTAATAAGTTGTTCTGGATGAGTTTATTAGCAGGGAGCAGGCAGTTGATGAGTTTTTGTATTTTGAGAAGGTGTCGTAGTTATTGTCAATTATGATATGAAGCTCAGGAAGCAAAAAGGGAGAGTTTGGTTCATTAAAGAAATCTGGAGGCAACAGTGCTTTAGGCTGTATATAATTTTTGGCTTGTCAGCTTCCTGGTTTCTTTTTCAGCTGCTCCCAGGTATAGATTATTTCGTTTGCAAACTGGGCAGCTCTTAATGCAAAAACATGAAAGGATGGACCAAAGTTTTTCAGAATCAGTTGAGTTGTTTATAGTATTCAGAACCTTTAGTTGTGATGCAGAAATTGTGGATTCCTGAAAGTTCTAGACACTTTTGATATATCCACAGAATTCTGTGTATTATTTATATTGATGGAGGATGGTAAACAGAAAAGAGATGCTTTTAAAGACTGTTCTTTCCATTTTTTAAACTTATACTCTGTATTCTTTAGGAATGTCAGCCGTCAAAAATGTTCAGTATGTGTTGGTTTGCAAGTAATAATGCCCGATGTGTACATTAGGAATTCAGCAGAGTTATCTGGACTACTTGAGATATGTAAAAATCTCCAGGAGATCACTTTCAATAAGTGGGATCCTTCACAAGCCCTTTGAGACTCAATTTCAAACACTAGAGGGCTAAAGAAGAGCTGCTGATTTTTTCCCCCAAGGTTTTAATCACCACAAATGGTGTCTTTCTTTAAGTAATACTCACATTGACCTCCTAATCATCCTCAGAATGACACAGTATTAGAGTCATGAACAAAAAACTCACGAACAAAACATCTCATTCCTCAAGCAATTGTAAATAAAGCAAAATAGTGATGGTTGTGACAACACTGCAAACTCTGTGTTTAGCACTTCTGCTTGGAACATACAGTGGAAATCCTTGCTTGATGAAATCCTTGCTTGATGAAATTCTTGCTTAGTCATCTCTGGCCTAAATTAAAATTCTAATAAAAAATTAATCACAGAAACATTGCTATTTGTCAAAAAATTGGCAAACATTGCAACACCCTCAAAATAAGCATTGCAAGATTTTTCCACCTTACAGAAGCTGGAGTAAGACACCTTAAGAAAAGAAATATTAAGAAAAAAATAAAACTGAATTGTGTTTGATGTGAAAGAAATTAAGAAAAAATTACAGCAAGAGTGGAAATTACAATCTTCAATAATTAACAGTGAATTTTAAGCATTTAATTAGTAATTATACAATAACATTGTGCCTGTTCCAAATCGTAGTGAAAGCATAGATTTCCCCTTTAATTTCTATTGTCCTACAAACAAACACACCAATGCAGACAAGGATTATTTGCAATGCAACACTCTGAATGGTGCTTCAGCAGTAGGCACTAATTAGTAAATAAATGTGTCATGAAAAACATTGTGCCCAGGCTGGATCATGGTTTTACAAAGATTTGTATGCAATAATAGCAAAATACAGTAGAATAGATTTGGAAATGGAATGATGTCCATGTGTGAGGAGATCTCAGATAGTAAAAGACAGAAGTGAGAAAAGAAAAAATCTTACTCTTTATAGTTTTGTTGGCAGACTTTTAAATTACATTGAATTTCAAAGACTAAATAGCAAATGTTTTGTAGGAACATAATTCATATAGTGCCATCAAATGTGAGGAGCACATTCAGGTGTTTCCATATTATATACATATATATGTATAAAGTGGGATACAGAAACAGCTGCTATTAGGTGATAGTGCCTTACAGATTTCAGTAGGAACTGAATTGGGGTTTAAGTCCAACCTGCAAACTACTTGAGTTCATGT
>VXBI01003560.1:6190-22391 GCA_013397375.1 Toxostoma redivivum
TTTCCTTTCTTTTTTTTTTTTTTTTTTTTTTTAATGGTAGGCAGAATACTATCCATTTGTTGAGAAATTATACAGCTGAACTTAAAAAAGAAGTATTTGCTTCTGAACTCCTTTAAAGTCTCCTTGAGTAAATTAGCTAGGCTCTTTGTAGCATAGATTTGGGACTTAAGAGAACCAATGCAGCCAAGGCTACAAATAAAATGTGCAAGTAATCAAGATAGAGCTTTACACCAGTTAATAATTTTGAATGCTGGCATCTCATGAGTGAAGACATACTCATTGTGAGATCAATCCATGATTTTTATCCTCAGAGGACTGACTGCCAAGGCAGTTTCTATCAATGAAATCTACTTTGCTTTACAAATCCATTGTCTTACACAATAGTGACTCACGGGAGGACACCTAGCTTACCCACTGAATTAGGAGTGTAATCTGCCTCCAGAGGGAGGGTGAGAGGAAGAGAGAGCCAAGAAATCTATTTGAAGCACTGAATCAACTCTGTGAGGGTGAGCTTTTGGTGGGCTGAGGCTGGGCAAGAAGAGCTTGTGTGGCTATTTCCCAAAAGGGATCTGGCCAATGCTGCAGGAATTACCACAACACTGGCAGCTCTGGCCTTCAGTGCCAATTGTGATTTTTAAAGTTAAACTAGATTTTGCTGTGACTGAAAGTTTCTCAGCCAGACAAGTGACACCTTCTTTACACCCAAATTCATGTGTGTATAGCTGTGGCTTCACATTTCATCATCTAAAATGGAGCTGGTCCTGCTCTGCATGATACTGTAACTTCAGTGACCAAAAAAGGGTTTGTAAGTCTTGTGGCTCCTCCTTTGAATGCTCACATTTTTGTCACAGAAGTATAATGAGATCCTAAATCTCCCACTCTGCTTTGTTCATCAATCAGGGAAATATGAGATGATTGGACTGGAAAGGAAAACATCTCTTTAATTTTATGGAGTTTAAATTCACTTGGTAAAGTACTAGAAAGACCCATCATCTGGATGTGAGAGCTTTGAAAATTCAAATCATACTTCTTTCTTGTAAGGTGGATAATCATCTGGCTGCCACCTTTTAAATAGGCATGAGGTCCTTGGAAGTTACTCTTGGAAGTTACTGCATCTGTTGTATTTGATATTACAGACAGAAGAGGTTCCTTTAATCCGAGACCCAAATTGCAGAAACATCGTCATTGCCCATCTGTTCCGTGGATTATTTTGTTATTGCACACCTGCTCCTTGCAATACCTGCAGCTTCTCTGTGAGCTCTTTTTCTCCAGGCGACCTGCGTCTCTGAGCCTCCTATGCATTGCCTCTCCTTGTGGATATTACTGGCATTGTTCTGCTGTTTTGGCTCTCCCAGGTTGTCTATATTTTATTTAGTATCACACTCCCCCACTACCATTTTCGCCCCCCCCCCTACACTTTCTTCAATTTTGTCTTCTTTGAGTAGCTAAATCTAGAATCACAGAATCATGGCATGGTTTGGGTTGGACAGGACCTTAAAGATCATCTTGTTCCAACCACCCTGCCATGGGCAGGGACACCTTCCACTTGACCTGATTGCTCAGAGCTGTATCCTGCCTGGCCTTACCTTGTCTGAAAAAAAAAATCAAAAATCAAAAAACAAAACAAAACAAAAAAACCCCAAAACATTTCTATTTGAAAAAAGCTATTCCCTTCCCATATCTTCGAGGTGTCATAATTTGGGTGAAAAGAACCTCCCCAGTGAATTCCTGGGACAGGCAGAGCCCCACATACCCCAATGAGTACCCTGCCAAGCAATGCTAACTTAATTCACTCACATTTCCCTTTGGGAAAAGACTGGCCTGACTTTCAGCCACCAGAGATTAGGAGCAAAGTGGTGATGTCTCCACCTGTGCCCAAGTTTTTGGAAGCCAGGAGAAGTTTTACAGGATGACTATCGAGGCAAGCCCTGTGTGTTTCAGGTGTCCAGAAGGCTGCACATGATGCTTGTCAAGAGCAGACTGGAGTGCTTGGTACATGGTCAGCTGTCTTATTGGTTATGGTGGAAAAGCATGCAGTAAGACTGCAGAATAAAGAATTTGTATTAGGATACAATAGCTCCTTCCCCATCCCAGTTCTTTGGTCTGCTTTACAGTGACTCAAAAGCTGTGGGTTGCTTGAATTCAAAGTCCAGTAGCCTAAGAGAGGACATGACAAAGAGATGTCTCCAGACAGTGATTATGGACTTTTCCTGACTCAGTTTCGTTCTGTTGCTGTGTTATATCCTTTGCATCATTCCACCCCACTCCTGGGTGCTGGTATTGACAGCCCTGGCTGCTGCAGGTGTTTATCACAGCAGTTCTCTACTGCTCATCTTTCTTCTCCTGCTTTCTTTGTGTTCGTCACTGCTGACTGCTCACTTCTCTCCTGAGCACTAATATTTCACAGGAGGTTTTCTCTGCCATTTGTGACTCTTCTGCATGGTCCAAGCAGGTATGGAAGACACCTACCCAGCTTTTGTGTCCCACAGTGTTATGCAGACAGACTGAAAGCATGACCCTGCAAACATTTAATTCCATGTCCAGATGTTTAACAGTGATCAAGGCCACGGTGTGCTGGAAGCACCTGGAGCAGTAGTTCACAGTATCACATGGAAAATTTAAATACTGTGAATGAAATATTGAAACATTCATATTTAATTTAAGGGCTCAGTTAATAATTTTTGGGAATGGAAGATGACTTTTAGCCCCAGAATTATGTTGTGCTAGGTGTGGTATTGTGAGGAAAAGAAGTAATCTTTTACTGTTGTAAGAAAGTGACTGAATGGCACTGCCTGGAGTAATTTTAAGTGTACAGTAAAACAGACAGTGATGAACATGTTAGTTGTGATGTGAGTAAGAATTTTTTTTCCTAAAATTCTGGAGCAAAGGAAAATTAACAGGCTGTCACACAGCGGTGAAGTCACAGTGTTGAACGTGTGAGTCAGAGTCATCTCCCTGTTAATACTCAATGGAGTGAGCACAGACCTATGACTTCATGAATGAGCCACTTGTGGAGCGCAACAAATAGTCAGGTAGTTGCCAAATTCCAGTAGAGACAAGGAAAAGCTAAAAAATTAGATTGTAAAGAAGATCCTGCCTTTTTTTTTTTTCCTTGTGCAGGCTGATTAATATCCTATCTCATAGCCTTACTACTTTTTTAATTCTTTATTTATTTGTTTGTTTGTTTATTTTTAAAATTTTATTGGAGCTATGTAGGGAATCCACAGGAAATGACTGAGCAAAAGACATGGGCTAGTAATGTGGTGTTGTTTTGCCTGGTGGATCTTTGGATGAGATACTCTGAATTCAGTGAAACTGAACTGATTAGTAAGAGGTGCTGAGGCCTGGTGCCACTGACTTCAGTGATGGTGCTATTTTTTTTCTGAGAAAAGGCCAGTGAAAAACTGGAGACTAGCAGCTGCTCTTCCATTCCTGCATCCTGCAGGAATCCTGTGGAAACCTGTCCCCTGTTCTTTGACAGTTCTCCCTCCTTCACTTCATAGATTGGTTTCACAGATCCTCTTCAAAAAGGGTGAAACTCATGGTGCTTTCCTTCCACACCTTTCCTACAATCACACCTGCCAGAGTGACTGTGAGTTGGTAACCCACCTGGGAGAAAAACATTACTTCAGTGATGGTCCCCTACATAATTTCTTAATGTTTATTGGAGACTCGTAGTGCGTGTGAAATAAATTACATTAGAGGTGTTAAGTTTCAAGGAAACTTGAATGGGCTTTACAGTACAGTTTCTAGGTCTTGACTAGTAGATGGTGTTAAAAGTCTGGTTCATGTGTGTGATCTTGATAAAAAGCAAAAAACTGTAGTGTTGAAGGTGAATGGACATGAGGTCTGGAGGAAGAGAGGGCTGAGCTGTGCTTGCTTCATGGGGTGGCTTCCTGCAAAGTGCCTGTGCCTGGCAATTCCTCCTTCTGGCAAGGAGCTCTTGGTAACTGAGGTACCTCCCAACCCTGCCAGGGGCTCGCTGTGAGTATCAGTTGTGTACCCCTAGAAGGATACAGGACAACATTTTCTGATGGCTCCGTGTTGGAAACAGGCTGGGGCTGCAAGTCCTGCTCAGCAGCATCCGAAGTCACAGGTTGTGTCCTGGGTTACCTTGAAATGGCTGAGATGGAATTTCTAGCCCATCACAGTGCAGTTGGGCAAAGAGATGGTCTTTTTTTCTTTCCCAAGCTTTTTGTTACACCATTTTCCGCCCTCCTTGTTCTCTTAAAGCAATGAGCCAAAAGCTTTATTCTGGATATTTGGTGTCTCAGAGAAAGTGATCCACTCTCTTCCCAAACTCTGAGTATCCCACAGTTACATCTGAAGTATTTGTCACTGAGGTTTTAGTTTAACCCAGGCTAACAATCTGGGATAACTGACACAGCATAAGACCATACTTTTTGTTCGTTTGACTAAATTTACCTTTCCAAGTCATTAATAAAAAAGCTGTTAGCAGCATGTTACTTGATGGAGAGGACACACCATACAATTCTGATAATTTTTCAGGAATTTATAATTTTTCATAGTTCAGCCCTACTTAAATATACTTCCCTGGCAAAGCATGTGTAGCCTTTTTTGAGAACTGATCAGCATACCAAGTTTCAGTTATTAAATAGAAGTTTGGATTGTTCAAGGATGAAAGAAAGTAATACTTTTTCTTGGCGCGTGAGTATATCAGAAACATCCATGCTAAATGTAATCAGACATGAAACAGAGGGAGAGAAATGAGCTTGCAGGAAAAAAAAAATTACTTCCCTCACTTGAAGAAAAAACACAGTAAGTTCCGTATTCAAAAAGCAGTTCCAAGTTGGTTAACAATTAAAACCAGTAGAAACGCTAATTCCGTGTGAAAGGTCTGTGCTATTTTTAAATGTGCCATAAATAGGCTGGTGTAGGATGTGGTTAGCAAGGCCAGAGCCCTATTAAAATGAGGGTATTTACTGGGCAGCTGGAGTGGTGTTTCTTTCTGAATCAAAGAGCCTCTTTTCTGCACACACATTGGTGGTTCTAGGTTGAGGTGTTAGCAAAAGAAACAAGGACAGCACGAGCCTTTTATCCCTTTTGAATAGCCAGAGACCTGCCTCAGCCTGGAACCTTGAGAGCACCCGCTGGACACTTGCCCTCTGCTTCATGTCTGTTTTTTCCCCAAAACTTTGACAGCAACCTATGAGTGTAGATCAGCCCCATCAGTAAGAGGACAGGCAGCCCAGTTGGACCATCCCCAGACCCACCACAGCAGTAAGAAAGACAACTCAAACAATTTGCTGCTTTGGCATTTCAGCTGGACTTTTTACTTCCTTGTGTTTACTTGCTCTGCCTTTATTTTCCAGTCTGGAAATGCTGTTTTCAAGCCCTTTTGTGCCCATTTGTGCATTTAGCTCATTAGATCATGTGCAAAATGTAGCTCCAAGTGCAGTTTTGTGTCTTGGAAGCCCATGATAGCTACCAAGCAAGACTGTAGGAAGTCTCCTCTGGTCCAACTTCTCCACAATTTTTTGTGATTTCTTTACCTCCCATGAAATGGGATTCCTGCAGAGGGCTGTGCAANCTCCTCTTGTTCATCTTGGTTGTGGCTGGGTGAGTCCACGGTTTTGACAGTGCAGCTCACACAGGCTTCACCCAGAGGTTACATTTGCAAAAAGATAAATGCCTGAGGCTGTGTCTGCCTTCCTGTGGACACCTGTCCTTGGTGTGGCCACCTGTGTGTGGGCAGCAGAGGTGGTAAGGACTGACCTCACCGCCACATGTCCCTTGACCCCAGGATGTGGAAATGGGACTCCTGCTTGTGGAGTTGTTATTGTGGCTTCTGCACTTGGCTTTCATTCTCATAGCTAGCACAGGCACAAGGGGGGGGTTGTGAGGCTGTTCTTGCCCTGACACACAGCCAGAAGGCAGCTGGGGTTGTGCCTGTGGGCCAGGGAGCTGTTTAGACACAGATGCCCTGTCACCGCTAAACGTGGAGTCAGTCTGGGTGGCTTCGCCCTTGTGGCTGCCCATATCCTGGAGATCTGGAGGAGCTGGTTGAGACTTCCTTCAGAAGGCAAAAGCACGACCTAAAGGAGCAGGAGTGCAATGCTGAGGTGGGAAAGGGGCTGTTTTCCTCGTTAGCCATAAACCTTCACAAGTGCCAGCCAGACAGTTTTTAGCATTACCGGATTTGTCCTGCTAAACATGAGTGTTCTGCTGTTTGGCACAGCAATGTTCCTGTCTGGTATCTAGTGAAGCATCGTTAAGAAAACAAAGAGTAATAGTTTGGTGAAAGTGCAGAGTCGATAGTGCTGAGTAATGTATTTGCATACTGGCATAGGCTCTATGAAAGTAAGTAAGATTCTGTCAAACTCATCTGGAAGAGAGTTAATTTAACATCCTGGCTAAAGTTATGCAACCAGAGGGAGGCGGGGGTGCAGGGGGTGGATGTAATAGACTGGCTGATGAAGCCTGGGGGACAAAATGTCCTAGTGGAAATTGTATGTAGCACAAAAGAATGTAACGTAAGAACCCAGCAGAAGAGCACTGATTCCAGGCTGCTTATATGCACACACAACTGTTTTTCTGTTAGCTTTAGGAAGGCATGGGATGACCAGAGAAGAGAAAAGGAAAAATTATCTGCAAGACAGATTTGATGTCTCCTTCTTGTTGAGGTCTAAGTTGCCTCTTGGTCCTGATTCAGGAGAGCCCTTGCAGGACAGAGGGTGTGAGCATGCCTCAGTTCAGTTGATGGATAATGGCCAGTCTGAATTTGAAGCTGCACGGCTGAACAAGTGCTCAGGTCCTGTTTTCAACAGCTGACAGTGAGAGATGATCCTCTCCCAAACACATCATGGGCTGAGGAGTTGCATAGCTTCAGGGGAGTTTGGAGTTGGACCCAATCTTCCCATTTCAGCTTTGATTTTTAACAATTCATTTCAGGCACTTGTTTTGAGCAACTCCTGATTTTTAGGCAGCTTTGCTCTGGACTGTCCACAGAAGCTTTGTGCAGTTCATGTTTCTCTCTATTTACTGTAGGCTTGCAGCTAGCTTTGCTGTAGAGAAATGAATATGCTTCTTGCAATAAGCAAAGTTTGAAATGCAAACCAAACCCTTTGAAGGTTTTTATATTTTATGCAGATCACAGCAGACAAAGCTTTCTTCCTCTCTGCTGATAGTGGCATGTCTCTAAATTCAATCTGACCCTCAACACTAAGCCCAAGGACTGAGTTATTAAAGTCTGTTTGAGAACAATTTCTTCTCCAAGAAAATGTAAGCGTGAGGTTGTCAGGTATATCAAGATTTGTGAACAGTTGGATCAGTGACATGACCCGAACATGGTGATGGATGCATTTCTGTGCTGTTTGATACAGTACTGCTTTAACATGCACACACTTAGGGAAGAAATGTCTTCAAGCATAACCATAGATTGAGGATGGCAAGTTTTTTGACACCGTTCAGAAACTACTTTGTTTTTACCCTGGAGCTCTGCAAAGACTCTGAGCCTTTCCTCAAGCTGCAGTGCAAGCAATGGTTCCTGTGGCTGCGTAACCTTGTCTAGTTGAGAGGAAAAGCCAGAGCTACACTACAAAATGAGGTCTGCACTTGAACGGCAGAGATTTGCACCTTCTTGCTCTGGGTGAGGCAGACTTTTGAGTGGGCTCATGGGATAATTCCAGACAGTGCTGTACAGAAAATACTTTTCACTGAGTCCTCAGGAGGAACCCAGGCTGCAAGGGTCATCATCTAAGGTCAGGTAGATGAAAAATTAAGGTGGAGATTGTGGGATCCTTGCAAAACAGAAGGGGCCACAGGAGGAGTAAAGGCACTTCAATATCAAGGAATTTAGGTGCAGCAAAGAAAAGTAGCCAAAAGCACTCATTCTCAGCACCCAGCCTTAAAGGGATGCTTCAGAGAAAGGGACTGAATCCTGTGAGGGGTGATACTAAGATGGCACATCTGTTGTGTTGTGAAGCCTGATTATGACAGAATCACCTCTTTCTGGGAGCAAGTTTTACATTATCAGTATGAATGATGTTCTGTCAGCAGGAACACTCTCCTTGCATTAAGTCATCTGGCATCTGAAACTGGAAGCTTGAAGGATAGATAAAGGATTGAAGGCAAAACTAGAGAAAATATCATTTGTCCAGGGACATTTCACTGAAATTGAAACAGAAGTCTCTTGAGTCTGGAATGGCCACAAACAGAGAGCTGAAGCCTATGCTAGGAAGGAGGGAATATGTCCCTCAGCAGATGAGTAAAGAAATAACATAAAGATATAACATAATAAACAAACAGAATAAAGAAATAACATAAAGCAGCATCTCCTTGAGGAAAGTTTCCCACTCAAAAATCAGCTAACTTTCACTGGACCAGCACTTGAGATTCAAAGAAAAGCATGGTCTTCAAATTTCTGTGCCCATCGTCTGTCCTGTTGTCATCTGTCCTTGCCTTGTTCACAGGGGGCAGTCCAGAAATGATGAGAAACCAGCTCTGAATGAAGAACCTGTCAGGATTATTACAAGAGAAGAATAAGAAATACATTCTGGTGGAGTGTTACATTTCTCCCTGCAATCTCTTTGCAAATTCTTGCTCATTTATGAGAATGCCTTGGATAGAGGCTGAAGCTGTTCTTTGATAAACTCTGTGTCTGTTTTGATTCTATCAGAACTAAAAGTCTCTAGCTGGATACTACCTGTGAAAGAAAATAGTCTCCAAGAGAACAGAAATCCTTTATCAAACATAAAATACCTCTGCAACCTGTGCCAGTGTCTCGCCACCCTCAGAGTAAAAAATTTTTTCCTAATATCTGACCTAGATTTGCACTCTTTCAATTTGTATCCACTATTCCTTGTCCTGTCACTTCTCTTCAGTCTTGTCACTACAGTGGCAGTTTCCTCTTGTAATGTGTCCCCTCTATCACTCAGTACCTGCACAAGCCACCTGTGCATTATTCAGGTAGGCATTTACCTTCCTGAAATCCCTGTGGGGTGAAAAAAACACTTTCCTCTGTACTGATTCCTTTGGGACAGAGGCAACAGATCCTTAATGGATGCTTAAGCATTAATTGCTTTAGGGCTCATGAGGCACCTGAGACGCTCATTAACCATGGCCAATAAATTTATCCAGCTTCTAGAAGAAGCAGAAACAGAGCTTAAATCTCCCCAATCTTTCTTTCATTTCCTGAAACAAGGAACAGCCTATCTGCCATTGTTTTTTTTCCCCTCCTGACACAGCATCACATACACTTTCCTCACCTGTCTTCTTTTCCTGAGCCAACACCCTTCCTTGGCTGCGCCTGACCATTTCCCAATTCTTTCTCTTTCTCGTCTTCTTTTTTTTTTTTTTTTTTTTAAATTTTGTTTCACTCTCTCATCCTATTAAACCTATTTTCTCCTTTTACTGTTTTTTTCCCCCTCCACCTTTCTATTGGTCCAGCCCACCTGATCTCCACAGGGAAAGCCATGAAATAAAATAGGCAGTGTGATTGCATGGGCAGGTCTGTGCTGGGCCTTTGTTTTTTATGGATAAGGTGTTCAAATCTAGCTGTAACCCTTTTCAAATCTAGTTTTCAGTGCTTCAGGTAATGTGTTGGCAAACTGCAGCTCACTTATGAGAACTCTCTTAGGAAGACCCTTAAGGACATTCTCACCATCAGGAATGTGTTTAAGTCATGCTCCTAAATACATTTTGATGGAGAAGGCTGCTTTCCTCACATGGGAAAAGATCCTTAAGCTTTACACTTGCACCTTTGTGGCAGATTTGTAGAATCAGGCAAAGGTTTAAAGGCTGGAAAAGACTGCTTTGATAATCTTGAGAGATGTCTGGAATGCCAGAGGTCAAAGAATCCCTGCTTCTCCTTTAAACAGCCAGTGGAGACACAGTTAACTTTATTGTGGCTCCTATCTTATCACCACCAAATAAAATGCTCCCTGGCTGGTGCACGTCTGCAATTATCTGCCCGGCACACGAATTATATTTCTGCAATGTCATGCTTGTTGTCGTCATGGCATTCATTTCCAGACTTAATTTCGGTTATTAATTGTGCTGTCATGTTTACTGCAGCCCTATGCCTCTGCTGGAGTGAGTGAGAGTCTCCTGCTCTAGACAATGATCCTTCTGTTAAAAGTAAAGAAACAGAGGTACAGGGCAGTGGAATGATAAAGGAATGGGAGAGGCTCTGCACTCCCAGCTGGACCAGTGCTGTGACATCAGAGGCAGCGTGCCTTGGTTTGACTGAACCCTTGAAGGGGTTCAATTAAAAAAAAAAAAAGAGGTTGATTTTGCCATGGATTATATAGGCTTAGTTTTTGTGTTGCTCTGCTCTATATAATATTTCCTACAATACTTAGAGGTAGAATACCAGAGCTGCTGCTAAAGCTGTTTGAAGACATGGCTTTAGTTCCAGAAAAAGGAAATCTAAGTCTGCTTTCCTGATCCTGAATAGAAAGTTAGCTGGGGTGTTTGAATGATTCTGCAAGGTGACAGATCCTGCTTCCAGGCGTCCTGTTTCTTTTGACTCTTCTTGATCTAAATTCTCCTTCATTCTTTATACTCTTTGTTTTCCACAAACTGAGATTTCAGATTGGAAGTCTTGCTTGCTGTGCATCAGTTTTGACCAGTCAAGCAGATAATCAACTTCTGTGCTGTGAGAACTCATCCTCTTGGGCTACTTCCTACTTTTCCTACAAAAGCAAATGAAAAAATCACCTGCAGTCTTCATGGAATGCTGTTTGGTGAGCTTTGCATGAAGCCAGAGGGGCAGTCACATTGCAAACATCACCCTCACCCCCATTGCCAGCATCTCTCTTTCCTGCTGCCCTCCAAGAACAGCTGAGGACTCCAGATATGCAGGAGAGGAAATCCTCGGTCCTGGAGGCAGAGAGGGAAAGAGCAAAGTAGCTTTGTGCTGTGTTCTGAATTACACATACCCAGAGCAAGTGCCAGAGGAACAACTTTGTGTCCTGCCAAAATTCAGGAGGGGTGATTTCCCTTTTGTTCCCCTTCTGTAATGGGGCTGATTGTGCAAGATCACCTGAAAGGAAGCCAGAGGACTTTCCCCTTGGTTGTGTGCCTCTGCAATGGGAAGATGTCAAGAAGAATTTTCAGCCTTGTTCGTGGTGCTGCCCTGAGGCCCCTGATCCTGAGCTGCTGTAGCTGCTGGACTGGGTGGCATTGCTGCAGACTGAGTCTGCTTTACTCCCCAGTTTCTTGGGGCAGCATCTCTGTATCTGTTCACAAATATTCCAGGAGCAGCACTAAAGTGTTTTAGAAAATTGCTCTTTGTCATACATATCTGCATTTCTGTGGTGAGGGAAAAACCCTCTGTACAGCATCTGTACCTGGGCCAGGCAGCACTATGTGCATGCCCAATAGTGAAATGGTGATAGGGAGCCTGAAATCCAAGCAGAAATACAGCAGATTCGGGGTACATATCTATGCTCAAATAGCCAGCAGCACAGCAGAGAGATGGTCTGGCTTGCAGAAGGGAGTGTCTCGATGGAAGCTCTGTCAGCAGAGACATGGCACTCACACTCTTCATCTGAAAGGATGCCAGCACCTGGTGTTCTGGTGTGCCCACTCCTTGTCTGGGATATTTAGCAGGCAGCACAAACTTGTTGATGTGTGAACATGCCCTCCTCGTGCCAGTGAAGAGGTTCGGCTGGTCTGCTTGCTCTTGGCTTCCACAGACTTCCAGATACCATTGCACATTTGGCAAAAGCCTGCATGCGCTCCTGCCACGGAGCAATGACACACAGTCTTCTCTGCATGAGTTATGTTGTGATGGTTTATCATGTCTAGTGGTGAGTAAGCTTCAAAAGGCTTGGAAGGTCAGTGAATCACTTGAACCCTATTGGGGCAAAATGATTCCTGGACCAGGAGCAGTTTTCTGAGCCCTCACAAAAACCCTGAGTGAGAGAAAAAGAGGTAAAATGTGAAATATGCCATGATGCCGAGGTGGCATTCAATACCTTCTGCTGAAGGCAGGGTCCTGCAATGTTGTGTGGTGGTCAAACATCCAGAAATCCTTCTTGCCTCAAAACACATGCCAGCTGGGCAAAACAGGCAAGGGATTGTAAGGATGCTTGTGGTGCACTGAGTCAAAGCCTTACTCAGTCTGGAAGATCACCCCATTACAGTCCAACACATATCTTGTTTAACTTGTGGGGATGTAGCAACAGCTTAAAATGAACTTAGTGGAGAAGATGGCACCATGCACTAATTACAGCAAGTATTTTGTACCAGGGTAGAATTAGCCCTGACCAACAGCAAATATCTGCAAGACATGTTAAGGTAAAAATGGAAACCCAGAACTCTTGAGGAAGAAACCTGGGTGAGGCCTGTTCATTTATTACGCTGAAGTCTCTGGTTCTTGGCCAGTTTGGCCTGCAATGAGTTTGGCCCCAGTTAAACTTTCAGGTGGTGCTTCAGTGAGATGAACAGATATACTTAACTTGCAAGGCACATGCATGTGTCATTCCCTGGAAATTGTTAGGCATATACACTTAATTAGACATATACAACTTTGGATTATTTGTTATAATGATTAAATCCTTACTAATGACTCTGATAATTAATGGGTAGCCAAAAAATTGCTATTTCCCCACGTCTTAAAATAAAACAGCGATGTTTTGAAATTAAATACTTGAGTAGGAGGTGGATGTCAAAATATATGTTTAGTTACATGTGGTGAGGTTGGCAAGATACATTTTCAGAAGTAGGAATCTAAAATTAGGTCTTAAAGACACAGTTAGAAAGCTAAATAAACAACAAGGTTGTTCTAATGTTGAGCACCCATGAGCTACCAGGCAGGAGCACCAAATACAGATTTAAATGCTTGGATCATCATTGAAAGACAGTACCAAGCTCCTTTGATTTCCCAGCAAGGGTCTAGGCCTGAATATCCACGTTCATACAGCCAGATGCCCTCTGGGTCTCTGAGAGCTGACAAGCCTCTCCTGGAAGTGTGGAGCCAGTATGATGAGCAGAGGAGGCACAGGGACTAAGGCAGACTGGAAGTTGTATGCATTTAGGATGGGGAAACATATGTTTCTGCTTCCAATTTCAAAATCCTCATGTATTTAGATTTGTTCTATGAGCAGTGCAGTTTAATGGCATCCTTAGAGATTCCTGTTAAATTTTCACACAGAGTGTTGGCTGTGGCTGGTGATGTTATCAGGAAGGAGGATGTTGCCTCATCCTGCCCCAGCCTTTACAGCAGTACCCACTGGTGCCTAAGGAGCCTGGTCCAGGAACAGGAGATGGAAATGGGGCTTTGCATTTGTGCACCCTCAACTTTCCCACCGAAGCACAAATGCGCTGACGTGTGCGTGTATACCCTCAATCACACGGCAGCCTCTCTCCTGCTTGCCAAGCCCATCGTCTCAGCTCCCCAGAGAAGGGTGGGATACTGATGCAAGAGGCTGCATTAGATGGCTGCTCCCCTCCCTTGAACCAGAGTCTGATGACATGTCTGCCGAAATGCGTCAGAGGGCTGGGGAGAGAAAGCGAGAGTGACAGAGAGGCAAGTCTGGGTGGAGGGACTTGGTTTTAATTAAAACAAGTAAAGCTGTGTTTTCCAAACCCCAGACTGCAGTCGAGCCTAGCAGTAGCTGCTGAGTAAAGTGGATTTTCAGGTGGCTTGGTTCTTTTCCAAGGGATCCTCTGCTGTGGGAAAGCTGGGATGCCAGGGCCCATTTGGCTGGGGATTGGTAGGGGTGCTCAGGCTGTGAGAGACTGCTGCAAGGGCCTGAGGTGGGACTAGGCAGTGAAACTAAGCTGACAGCCCAAAACATTTCAGTTGCAGAATAGAAATGGCATTTTCCTGGCTGGGAATGTGTTTTTTTTCACTTGTTTTAGTCAAAAGGGCAAGCACACAAGTCTGTTCTACACTCCTCACCAGTCACTGGGAGGCCCTGGGAAGGTTGTGGCCCTGCCACTGGCCATGTGGCAATGCACTTGACTTCTCCACGTGTCTTTATCCCAACCCAACTCATCACTAGTAGTGACTCCACGCTGCCCAAGCCAAAAACTTTCACTTTGTACATTTTTATGTGGCATGGAGCATCATTCTTGTTAAGCCCCCAGGCACTACCATGGAAAGAGCCACAGAAGAAAAGCAGAGGAGATGTCACAGAGCCTCCTACAGTCTCTAGCAGCTTTTCCCTCTCCCTCCACCCTGTCCCCAGCAGTGACATGTTCCTCTTGCATGAGATAAATTGCTGGAAGAGACAGCTGGGGGTTCAGCTTGCTGCTTAACCCCAGTATCCAGAACTTTCCCTCCTTAGGAAAATGATGGCGTTCTCTCCAGGACCCATTTCATTTAGAAGTGGTTTTCATGTTTGAGACAGTGATCCCCTTCTCAGGCACACCCATATTGTCCTTGCTGAGATGCTTTCTCTCTGCTGTCATTCTGGAGTTGCTGAGGATGGACATTGCTGTGCATTTGCCTTATGAGTCATGATCTTCATTGTGCTGTATATCACTCTGGAAGCCAGCTCTAACTCCACAGAGAAATCCTCACAGTGCTCCAATTCATCCAGAAAAAGCCTTTGGATATCTCTGGAAAAAACACAAAGCTGGAGAGCTTTCTGGCATTAGTTTCTGAAGATGCCTCAGGAGGAAATCACTTCAGAACTCTCTTTTTGGGGATGGCATCTGGAAACCCCTGAGTTTCCTAGAGTTATGGCAGTTCCTGATGAGGACCTGGATTTCTGGATTTGCTTAATCAGAAGCAGCCAGACAAGAATGGGACATGAACTGTCACAAACTTGTTGCTGCTGCAGAACATGATAACAGGACTGAAATTCTTTCAATAGTAATTGGGTTTTTATGTGGGAAATTAAAATTAAGTTAATTTCTTCAAGATGTAGCATATTTTATTTTCATCAGAACTCTATGACTGCTTGATTAGAGATGCAGTAGCAGTAACACTGTTTAGCAGCAAGGATGGTTATATATCCATTTATTGCATCCATGTGGAATCAGTCAGATCACCTCTGGTTTTCTCTCAGATGTCTGAGCAAAGCCCTGGCAGGATCTCCTGTCTCACACAGCCTGGTTCATCTGCACAAAGACTTGCTTGGGGGCATTTCCTGGGAACTTCTCTTTGGACAAACTGATCCACCACAGCTAGACAGCTTTCAGAGTTCAGCTAGAAAAGGAGAAACCCTGATGTTCTTACTCTGAGCCTTGGTTTCCCACCTTCCAGAGGAACAGAACCCTACTTTCCCGTGGGAGCATGCCAGAGGGGTGGATGGTGGGAGGTGCAGTGGCACATGCCTTGGTGTCAGGGACAGGCTTGTGCTGCTCCTGAAGGGTCACCACCCCTTGTGCACGTGTCCTGAGTATCGTGAGATCCCATCCTGCCAACCATGGTAAAAAATCCAGCCCCCATGAGAAGAACAAACAAGGATTTGTTTCCTCTTGCTTTGGTGCGTGCCCAGAAGATTTCAATGCATTATTTAGATAAGACGGAGAACCTTTCCTTGAGCCAAGCCAAATCTCCCCTTTCAGACAATAGGAAGGATTTCAGGGAAGGGAGCTGATGGTGCAGGTCCAGGAGCTTTCTCAGCTGGAATCTTTACAGTGAGGAAGAGCTCAAAGTCTCTTTGCCCTTGTAGGTAAAAGACCATGAGAAAATAGTTGCAGGACCAGTCAATGCCCCGGTCAATGCCTATTCCCAGGTGGCCTGTGTGGGTGACCTTTTGTGGAGAGGCTGGTCTGGACCGAGGGATGTCCCCCAGTCAGGGTGGCCCTGGGCTTCCCAGCTGTGGAAAAGCAGCTTTTTTCTATTATTGTGCAAAACTTGTTCCTCACACAGACCTCCCAAGGGGGCTGGGCCTCTTGTTGCCTGCCTTGTCCTTGCCTTCCCACTCCCTCCTTTCTTTTTGGCAGCTGGACAGCAAGGGAACTCCTTCATTAGCTCACCAATGGCCTGGAGATAAACTCCCTGCTGCACAGAAACCAGCACCAGCTCATTCCCTACCACACACAGAGCCCTCTCATACACGCAGACGTACGGGCACGGCATGCACGTGAGCAAGTTAGTTAACACCAGCAAACCACTGCTAATTTCCTGGCTAGCTGTTGGTTTGTCTGCCAACATCTTCTACACACGCTGCTGTTTGTCCTTGAAAGCCTCTATATGCTGTACCTAGTATAGATGCAACTCTTACAGAAATTAAATACTTCTTTTTTGCCTTTTTCTTTTTTTTTTTTTTTTTTTTAT
>VXBI01003579.1:0-29930 GCA_013397375.1 Toxostoma redivivum
GTCTCTTAAACCGAGACACAGTGGGACATAATTTTCCCTTCATCATGTGCTGCATTTAAGATCAATATAAGACAAATTTTCCTGATAGTAAAAGTAGAATTTACAGTAAACTCAGTGGTCACACACCAAAAGTATCTGAAAAACTGTTTCCTGTACACAGTAAATACTTTCCCAAGCTTTTTAAAATGAGCTTTTAAAATTTGTCACTGTCAGTTTTATCAAGTTCATTAATCACTTCCCCCACCCCCCCACCCCCCCAAAATTCAATCTAATATTGTCAGTGTTTCTTTTTGGTGTTATGAACATCAGAAAGTAAGAATTTTTTATGAGTACTATTTATTGAATCTTCACTGCAGCACAATAAAACTGAGCATGACACAGTAATAAATATTTCTAACTTTTTAGAATTATTTTTAAAACCCAATTAATTTTTCCATCAAAAATATTTTGCAAGTAAAGAAGTCTTAATAATTATCTACTGGAAATTTAAAGTTTTACACAGATATAACTACTAACAGTATAATGAAATGATGATGAACCTATGGTATTTGAATCAAAATCAGCAAATGAAACTACATTCAGTACATTGTGAATAATGAATTTAGTTTTTTCTTCCTTTTCCCAGGGAGCATTTTCAGTGTTGCTGAAGACTTCCACTCTTAGAAAAAATGCAATTATAAAAAAATACTTAAGAAGTAACTGAGGAGTGATGGGATATAGAAATGAAAATGGTTTTTAAGCTTATCCTAAAATGCACTTTTCTTCTCAATGCAACAAAATAAATTCAACATTATTCAGTATTTTGGGAGAACCAAGCATTTGATAGTAAAAATAAAAAAGAAAATGAAAAACATTTTCTATATCTGTCTTCATGTTTTCCATGTGGTAAATGGTTGAAAGTTTTGCTGTAGAAATTATAGTTAATTATAGTGATTTTAAACTCAATTTGTTTAGTTGACCTTCAGTCTATGTCTAATTAAAGAAAAAAAATATTAGAATGTTTTGCTTTTGTTTGCTTTTGTCCTTAAGCTATAACAATGTTACAGAATAAAGCACACTCAAAAAATAATCTATACTGTGACTATTTATTTCTACAAGGCACTACATCTTCTGGAAATTATTCCATAAGGATACAGTGTTATTCCCTGTCAGTATGATATATACAGATAGTGGATTAAAGCTAGTTTAATTTTTACAGTTTTAACTAAAGACTCCATTCCACATCACTGAATATGTATTTAATTTATCATAAGAGATTTTATACAGGCAAATTTGGTGGAATTTCTACTTCCAAGACTTTGAGTGATGTAATGTCTTCTTTTCTAACCCACACATGAATCTAACACAATTTGACTCTATACAGAAAGAGACTTCATTTAAAAACAATAAATTAGAAAATCAAGAATCTTATCTAAATTATTTCCAGCTAAAAATTCCAGCTATTAATTGGGTTAGCAAACTAATCCAGAACTGATTTACAGCATTCAGAGTTCTTATACTCATTTGATCAATATCAAAAGACACAGTTAATACCAGCAGGAATAACAGGACCCACAGGCAGTAAACCTTGTGAGATTGTTTGAATTCCATGCTAGGAAAAAGAAAAAAAAAAGAAAAACAAAAAACAAAGCTCTTCTCGCCTCTGTGGTTGCTGATCAATAAAAGTTAATGTCCTGGTGTTGCATTCACTACAGAGCTTTTCAGAGAAATAGCTCTATAGAGTTCTTCAAGGACATTTCATGGCAGTCCAAATACTTATATGCTGTTTAATTTGCCATGGCTCAGAGCTAAGAGTAGCACTTGCATTAACAGTGTTAGCAGGAGGGAATCCTCAGTCTACATACCATAAAATACCTTCGTGGAGAATGGTGCTGGCTGCAATAAGAAGCTTTCTTGTTAACATCTGATCGAATGAAAACTCATGCAGCACATATTGTGTTACAGTTTGGAGAAGAACGTTTGCAGTCTTTTCTTTTTGTTTTGTAAATTTTAGTGGGAAAGAACTGTGGAGTTCCTTAATTTGGTTATAATAATTGCCTTTAAAACTTGATTGCACAAAGCAAGTTGGAAGACAGAAGCCCTGCAGGAAGTGATGCTCTGAGAATTTTCATTTCCTCTTTAGGTTCATTGCTGGATGTGAGAAGGACTTGGAGCCCTAGTAAGATTATTTTTACTGTTAAACTGAGAGATCCTTAGGACCAAATTAGGGAATATCTATCTTAATTAAAGTATTCTCATATTCTAAATATGGTGGGTCTAGATTACGTGGGCCTTTTTGATGAGGATCAGGGCTTCGAGATAAATGTTTTAAATCTTTAAGTAAATAAATAAAATTTATATCAAGAAGTACTTTATATCCTTAAGTATTTTAAATCAATACACGTATTTTTATATCTACAAATACTGCATGTCAAAGTAATGAAACAGACTACATAAAACTTCATCAGATATGATTAAGGTGGTAATGCTTGTGACAGCTGGTTTAAATGATTTCTTCTGATTAAGAGTTTATTATTTCATGAACAGATGATGTCATAAATACTACTGAAGTTAAACTGGAGTGTGACAAAGATTTGCAGACAGCTACTCTGGAACTTTAAGATCTACCTTTTTCCCAAAACATTTTTTCCCCCTGCAGATCTTTCAGAGCCTACATTATCTGCTTACTTCATGGACAGGTTCTCACTCTTTCCTCTCCCTCCTCTCAGTTCTGACCACCTGCATGTCTCCTCCCACGCTGGTGGCCAGATCACACTTTCCACAGTGTAGCTCTCCATTACTGAATGAAAGAATGAGTAACAGCAAATACATTGCCAGATGTTCCTCCTTCTTTTATTTTCTTTTTCTTTTTTTTTTTTTTTTTTTGCAATTTGGAAAGCAAAAAACCTCACTAACAGAAGGCGACTTCTCATAGAGGCAGCAAGGCCTTTAGCTGTGAAAGACATTGATTTAAAGTTTTTGTGACTGGGAATGTGCTTATAAAGGATTTTCCTGGGTTTGTTTTTTTTTGTGAACCAGGGGTCATCATTAACATCACAGTTACTTGATATTTTATATCATTAAAAAATTAAAAATATTACAAAAATATCTTCATTTTGACCCAAAGCAAATTGCAAGAAGTAGTCAGATATTTTACACTATATTTTCCATAAAGTTACTAACTCAGAAGAGCAGTGTTTTTTTTTTTCTTTTTCAGTAACTAAATTCCACCACAATTTTTTTTCAAATTATGAGCATAATTCAGATGCTGATAGACCCAATTCAATATGGACTATTTTCCAATGCGACAGAAACTAAGACATGATGTACACTCCCCAATCCCTGAGAGCTAGATCTTACTAAATATTAATATTTTATTGCATAATATTTTTCACTTGAAATACCAGCTTAAAAATTAGTTGTTCTGCAAGCTCTTTGTTTGAAATTTCTTGATGTTTCAATTTCATTTTTGAAGCAGACTGGAACCTCTTTTTTGATTTGAATCTTATTCCTCAATTTCAATCAAAGAAGTGCTTCTCTTGTCACAGGAAGTGGCCAATTATTCATCATACAAAGTAATATAAATGTATACATACTGAAAGTATGCCAATAAGTGCAGTTCAGGTCTTTGCAAGGAAATTACTAATGCACTATCTTAATAAATTAGTTTAATAAAAATGTCCTTGGTTAGATTTCACTGTTTATATCAGAAAAAACCACAAGTTTTAAAATTCCTTCTCAACCACTTTCCCATATTTCTAATGACAATAATTTCATTTAAATTGATAGACTGAAAATATATTATCTCTCTGGGTAAATTAAGCCACTATAATTATATAATTATGAATTATAATGATTTTAGCCCCTTGCAAGGATAAAGAATAAATAAGATCCATATTATATCCTATTACTGTATTTTGGGAAGACAAAAACAGAAACCTACAATTGTTTGTTGTAAACACGTCAAAATACAGTGTATATTCTTTCTAACTTACTCTATTTTAATGACTGCTTTATCTCACCTGTCCCATGAAAATGCAATAGCAGCCTGTTGTCAAAGCACTGCATTTGTCAATACAGTGACAAAAACCCCAAGGTTTTGCATTGAAGTTTCTAGAATAAATTGCCATTGACTGGAACTGAAAACTATTGTTTTCTCATGCACATGATTGTCAGTAACAAAATAATTGCACAAACAAATAAATGTGCTTCCTAAAATGTGGATTTTTTTTTTAACATAATACGTAACTTTTTAGGCTTTCAATTCCATTGCATGGTGCCATAAACAAAAGGATACCAACTCTTAAAGCAATTTGGGTGGTAACAGACTTAGAAATTTAACCAGCAATATCCCCTTATTCTACTACTACAAATTGATAAAAGTGGTAGTGGAAGCAGCATATTTAATTTTAAAGAAAACTAAAGTACATTTTTTCTTCTACATTTAACCCATGGCCCATCCCATGCATTGTGAATGGTATCCCTATGACAGAAAGCTGCAGAGTGAAGAAGCAAGACACAGAGAACAGGAGTCAGACTAAAATAAATAGTAAAATAAACAGGATATCACATAATGCTCAGTCATACAAAGAATTATTTGGTTTCTATTTTTAACCTGACTGCCAAAAATCAAAATCACACAGAGAAAACTGAAGGTCTTTCCACCACATTCATATTTATGCCTATTTCCTTCACACATCTTCTGGATGCTTCTGGATATAGATGTGATGCTAGTTGTTGCTGACATTTTCAGCATTCTCTCTTTCACAGAGGATGACACATTCCATTGTATTTGAGCAAGATATTTAGAAAATTCTACCAGAGTGACTTAAAAAAACAAACAAACAACAAACAAACAAACAAAAACAAAAACAAGCAAACAAACAAACAAAAAACCAAAAACAAAGTAAAACAAAAAAAACCCACAAAGGACATCCTCCATTTAGTGAGCATTTCATAAAATCACAACTATACCAGAGTTAAAAAAAACCAAAAAAACAAACTATTTTTTTGTAATGTAGCTCTGTGTAATTCCATCCATCCAAGCACTTCTTTTACAAAGATTGTAGGCTACTCTCTAATATGGGAAAAAAAAAAAAAAAAAAAAAAGATTTTTTATCCAAATCTCATCTAACTCAACAAATCAAAGGTACTGATTTTGGGATAATGTGTTCTCTCTTCTGTTAGATGTTTTATCATGCCTGACCTTCAGTACATTTTGAAACATCTGTACATGCAGGTAAAATAGAACAGGCTTCTGGCATAAACCAGTTTCATGACAACTTTCAACCTGAGTTAAAATCACCTCTATTGACTTTTCAAGTGTTAGAACAACAACAACAAAATAAAATACAACCAAACAAAGCACTTAAAAGTACAGAAAAGATTGCTGGGATTTAGTGATCCCATCAGTTTTCCACCTGTGCTGGGCTCCCTCCCACTTTGTGATAATCGAGCCAGTGGTTATAAGGACAAAAGTGTAATTTTGGTAAGGGCCAGAGATTTGAACAATAAGTCAGAACACTTACCAAAATTAGAGGAGGGATAAATGATGAGCTGTGGAAAATGGAGAGGCTGAACATAAACTGTACTTGACAGGCAAGTTATTGTGTTCATGACTTCAGTGCAATTTTGCAAGTGATAAAAGGAAATAGTTCTGGCATGATTGAAATTGCAAGAACATCTGCCACAAAGAAACAAAACAAAACAAAACCAAAAAACACAAAAAACCCAACAAGACCTTCAAACATGTCTTTTTTTAGAAGACTGTAGTTAAGCTACTGAATAGGACTTGATCGGTACATAGACTTTGTGCAATTCATTGCAGATGTAAGCCTAACTCATAATTAGCCATTCATAAATTTAGATTTATACATACTAGTTTAGTCATTCCTGCTAATCCATAGTTGGATTTTGAATTCAGGTGGCAAATGGCACACTCTGCCAGCTTTGGCATTGTGTAGCTATGCACTCTTCCAGAATGACATATTAGCTATTTGCATGTATTAACACCAAGCAGCTTCTTAAAAATTAATTTAGTTTTAAATAATATTTAGTGGGTAAATATATTGGTTAAATATCTTCAGATGAACTGTCAGCAGAATGACTTCTTACAAATAGTGTGTTACATCACAGAATCATAGAATGGCCTGGGTTGGAAGGAACCTCAAAGACCATCTTGTTCCAACTCTCCTGCCATGGGCAGTGACAACTTCCCCTAGACCAGGCTGCTCAGAGCTCCATCCACCCTGCCCTTGAACACTTCCAGGGATGGGCCAGCCACAGCTTCTCTGGGCAACCTGTGCCAGGGCTTCACCACCCTCATAGGGAAGAATTTTTTCCTAATATGTGATGTAAACCTAGTCTCTGTTGGTTTGAAGCCAGTCTCCCTTGTCCTGCCACTATATGCTCTTGTAAATTGATTTTGCATATGCAGTATAGAAAGTTAACTTACAAAGAAAATGTCTTTTAATAGTCATTGTTGTTATTGGGACACTATAGATATTTCACATTTTTCTGCATTCTTTAATAAAAAATATCAGAAATGGTGATGATCATATTACAGGTCTTTGGTTTAGTTTAAAAATCTCTTGTCGATATATATATATATATATGAGTTAAAATTAATGCAAATAATAGGTGCAAATTATTTATTTTCAGATTAAAAAATTATAAAAATATTATTACAGATCTTCTACATACAGGGATGGGAAGTATTAAAGATAACAAGCCTTGGCAGAAGTACTAAATAACTGCCTGGAGTTAACACCTTTGAATAGGAAAAAATGCTCAAATAACTGGATTTTGGCATGCTGAGCAAAGAGAATGCAACAAAATGAGAACTGAGACATAATACTGCAAAGTTAATTTTTTTTTTTTTTTGGACGGGGAGGGTGAGGTGGAAGAAAAGAGCATAGAAATGAAGATGCCCAAAAATTAAAGTCACATTAACTTTGCTTTACATATATGTGAGATTTTGAACAATTACAGACAGGAAAACAAGACCAGGGAATATAAGGGAAAATACAGAAAAATACAAAAATGTACAACAAAATTTTAGAAATGTTACTATTCCAGACCATTACAAACAGATTTTTAACAGCCCTCTTTTCTAGAAATAGAAAATTTTGTTTCTAAAACCAATCTAAATTTCAATGATTCATGTAACAGTATGCCACATAGTATATTACCAAACTGGGGAAAACAGGAATTGGTAAGAAGTTGGAGAAGATGCCAGCAAAAAGTGCCAGCAAGTCGACAGGAAAGCTCTGGAGATTATTAGTACAGTCTGCCAAGAAGATTCCCTGATCTATTTGAGATTTTATTTAGTGTCTTTGGCCAAAAAAAAAAAAAGCATATGCAGAGTATGTGTACGTGTGTGTTGTGTCTACTTGGTCTCTCCCATCTCCTGCACAGAGGCAAAATGTGTGAATAGGAAGCATCATCAATACTCTGCAGGATCAAAGGACAAACTTAAATCTGGTATTTTGGGACCTTGAGTCCTGGAGTAACAGCATTGCACTAGCATGTAAACTACCAGGGTATTTATTTATGCACTGAAACTAACAACAAGAATGTCTGATCTATGATGAATACTCATCATGTAGAAATGACAGACGATGGAGATTTAATACACTGCTTCATTCCAAAATGATTCTGAAATACCAATATATTGCAACAACACATAGGTGAATTTAAACTTCTAATGCATCAGAAGAGAATTCTCTAGTTTAAACCCTTGGAGTGTAAATTAGACAGTTTTGCTTAAATACTTGGTCTACTGAATCTATGCTACAAGATGAAAACACAGGCAGCTAAATAATCTGATTTTTTTTTTAAAGGAAAATACTGCTTTTTAACCAAAAGAAAAAAAAATCAGGCGTTGTTATAAAGGTTTAATTAGCTAGCACATCACTTGGTAACCGTTATCAGGTGGGCTCAGCTGTCCCAGCTGTGTCCCTTCCCAGATCCCTGTGCACCCCCAGCCTACTCGCTGATGGAATAAGGGGCAGAAAGGGTGTCAGCTCTCTACAAGTTATAACAAGAGCATCCTCTATTATCAGAGCTGTTTTCAGCACAAATGCAAAACACAGCCACAAACTAGTTACTATGATGAAAATTAACTCCATCCCAGCCAAAACCAGCACATAAAAACCCAGCATTTTTTCCTTTTGACCTTCTAAAATGTGATAAATTAAGAGGAAGTAAGATGGTGGGATTAAAGAAAATCTAAGACAAGAAAAGACTTTTTTTTTTTTTTTTTTAAGAAGGCAAGAAAAGAAAGATGAAGATACAACTTTCCCATCTCCATCATGTTTCACATATATGGTGCCCCATATTGATCATTTTTATATTCTGCATAGGTAGGTGAAAATATATAATGCTCACCAGCAACCCTTGCATGAAATAGCTGATTTGAAAGCTTTTAGAACAGAATAAAATAGCATGGCCACAGCTGAGTTGCTACATCAAATAATTGCTTGTCTAGCTGGAAATATGGGGTTTGAATTAATTTTGTCCCACCTTGTAGTCATTTGGATTTCATCCAATGAAATATCTGTGCTAGACAAAAGTGCTTCCAACTTTAAATGATATGAGTGGGAGCCCAGGGATCATAGCTAGCCTTGATGTCCTGCTAGACAGAGTGAAAATGGTGGGCTTGTCAAACCATTTCACCTATTGCATTGTAATAAAGCAGGCAGCTGTAATTTTGTATGGAAATGGCACAAAATAGCATCAATTTCACTAGTGAAGGTGTTGCTCTGTCACTTTTCTATCTGTAATTAGTTGACCACCTCTCGCCAGTCTAACTTCCAATCACATCATGCAGCATCAAGCAAATTGTCTTTGAGAAGCCTTCAGTTTACTAGGTTTGAATGGTAATCAAGTTATAATCTCCTAAAATAATATGAGTTTTATCTTAAATATCTTATTTCCACAAAACTACTTTCATTACCATTAATTAAGTTACAATCTTTTAATACTTTACCAATTATATTTCTTATCAACTTTGTCCAGAATTTGTGTCATGCTAACTAGCTTAAATATTGCCTAACTCATCTTACATTTATTTTGAAATATGAAGATTAACTTCTTCTGCACAGTTGGAGCATTTCCAATGATTTTAAACATATCTATAGATGCAATCTGTGTTACAGAGTGTGTTTGGGCTGGTTTTATAAATCATTTCAGGTCAAGATGGGGGTACTTCTTTAATTTCATAATTAACTTACTGTTAAATATCTTTATAGATAGCTACAAATTAATTTGTTTCCATAACAAAACACTAAAACTTGTTATTAAGCAGATTTTTCTGAGAGGTTAATTGGAGGGAAGGATTTTTAAATTATACTATATTTTGCAATAGTTAGAAAAAGCGTAACAGCAGATTGCAAAGCGATAGCTTTAGTGATAAAGTTACATTTCAGAAAAAGGTTTTTTTTCCAAGTGAATTCAAACATAATGACAGTTAAAAGACAGGGGTTCTGAAAAATGCAGGAGAAGCAAAATTTAAATTCTGAGCAGACTACAGATTTCTACCATTTATTTCTATTCCTTTTAGAGAAATATTCTGTGCACTGTAAAAAAATTGAACTGAGCAAAATGGCAATCTTATCTTTAACCAGGGGAAAAAAACAATAGGAAAAGAAATAAAATAATCAGAAATTTCTTCTTTAAAAGGAAAATATATATTTATTTTGTTTCTTCCAATTTTCTGTGTTTTGACTTTTTTTCTGCCCTAACTAAAATCAGCCCCAAATTATAACTATAATATTTTGAAACCAAANGAAGGAGGAAATATAATCAATTTAGCAAAGATACATGCTGAAAAATAAGATAAGGGAAAAGCCCCAAAACTTAGATGTTGCAAACCAGTGATGGCCCACTGAAAATACCTCAGCATCTGGCCTAAAAGTAGACAAAATTTTACAACTTCCTTGAAATTCTTTTCCCTTACCACTTGTTAAGATTTATAAGCAAAAGGTGAGGATATATTGCACAAAAACCTGAGAGTTGGCCACTTGTATTATAGAGCTCTGATTTCGAGTGACTGAATATGATTTCAATCACTGAATACTTTCTGGCTTATGAACATTATGTTAAAATTTATATCACTTTGAAGTTCCAGTGGGAAAACTGTCACAGGTAGCGCTAGTGTGGACTGTATATTGATGAATTTTGCACTTTCATCACATTAGCAATATTTCTGCAAGCATTTGTCTTGCTGAGAGTGACTTTGACAGTTAGAGACCCACTGTTGCACTTTCATTAAAACATCAAGCTGTTTTTCCTACCTGGTGGTCTGGAGAAGCTGTGCATGTCTGCCTTGTAAATTAAGACTCTAGAGAGAAAGTAACCTTGAGACTTCTCTGCCTGGCAAGCCCTCTCTTAATGCCTGCTGGTGGGGACGTTTTTCTTAGTGCCAGTGAGGGATGTCTGCTTTTACTCTTTGACTTTGGAATTCCTTTTTCAAATCAAGTGAAAAGTTCAAAGGAAAAAGATTCACACCAAAAGCATCAATGCAGCATCTTTTTATGTGGTAATGCTGGTACTTTTTATGTGATAATGGATGCGATTGTTCACAACAGAACAAACAATCACATCCATTCTTTCAAGTTAAAGATTTAGGAGAACATGACGACTTATGATAATCTAAAGATGATTTGAAACCATTTGCTGTTGTAGTAGTTTTGATTTGCCAATTTGAGATTTTTCAGCTAATGTACTAATTATGTTGCGGATTTGGCGTTGGCCAAATCACCACTGCACCCACTAGAATTAGTGATTTCATGTTGTGAGATAGGATTAGGAGGAAGGCAAAACATGCTTAAATTTTGAAGCGCACAAAGAAAAACTTTATTGCTAGAAACTATAGGAAAAGTTAAAAGAGTTAGAATAAAATTTTCAGAACACTTTTCCTCCTCTCCGCAACATCTTTTCTTTTACAATGACAATGTACAGAAACAAATCAGTCAGTTTACCATCTTTTAAAGATAGTCTTTCACCAATTTACTTGGGAGAGGAGACTTCTCTTCAGTCTGTGGAGATTTCTCCACAATAAACAGTTTTTTCATGGCCTCGATATCACAGTGATTCAGCCACCTGGGAGAATGGAAATGTGATCACTGTAAAAATCCCTTCCTCCACTAACAGTCTTCCCACAGCTGTTAGTGAGGACCATGTCAACTTATGGGGCACACTTTAAGGATTATAACAGTTCAAACAAAAGCTCTCTTAGTCTTTAAAAACAGAGGTCTTTCTTCTTCTCTTCCTGGGAGGCAGCACAGGTCTTCTCTCATCTATGTTCAAATTTCTCATGGGATCAGAGCCACTTCAACATCTGCTTACTTTAGCACAAATGCCTCTGCCCATGTCTGCAGTTAAAACATTTCATCCACCCCATAATGCAATTCTATGTGTTATAAGGAAACAAGAGTCTCTTCTCAACAGCTTAAAAAAGAGACATTTCAGTCCAAGAGTGAAGCATCTCCACCAATCCCTTCCATCTGAGGGGGGTGACCTCGGTGTTTCCGTGCTGTTTCTTGCATGTCTTCATCTCAGTCTTTTCTTTCACTCAGGAGAGAGAACAAAGTGTCTGCAGGTCTCATTCTGGGCAGTGAAAGAGTTTATATCTTGCCTGGTTTTTTTGTCAGACATAGAGGAAGCTGCCCAGGTCCTGACAGGGAACTAGTACAAATTTCCTGACAGGAAATTAGTACAAATCACTACAGCTAAGTTTTGCCTTCTTTTTGATGCAAATCCTAAGCAATATTGCCACTACATTTCAATTACCTATTTGATTTTTTTTTTCTCCCCAGCAAAAATCTGTCTTACTCATTTTTACCTGCCAAAATTAGAAAAATATATTGGCAATCTAAAGCACCATGGGCTCAAGTTTCATTTTCCTTTTAGTAAAATTAGGTAAAGATAAATCTTTCAGTGCTTGAAGAAAAAAAAAAATCCTAGCATCATATACACTTTTTCAAAATACAGATAACAGATTTTTCTTTTCAAAAACACATTTTGCAGGCACCAGGTTGTGAATGTTTCTGTAATTTATCAGATTATTGTGATCAGGATGTTAAAAGAAAAAGTCTTGTGAAATTAATTCTAGGGTCTTCCAGTTGACAGTATGCAATATAATAGATCTTGTGCACATTTTTTCACAGTTTGTTCTACTACATGGGTTCATTGTTATAGAAAATTTTCCTTGTCTGTTCAAGTGAGCCCAAAAACTTAATTTTTTTCATTGAACTTTGCAACTATTCCTCCATTAAGATATTAGAATGTGAAAGCATTAGTCGGTTGCGCATCTCCTGATTTATTTTAGAAATTCATATGTACTCAGAATATAAGACTGGTCTGAATCATTCTCATTTTCTTTCATTACAGAAGTGATAAACATCAGCATCAGGAATGAAAATCCTTTCCTTTGAATTGGATGCTAAAGTTGGATGTTGATTAAAAAAAAAAAAAAAAGTCACAAAAAAACCCCAAGGATATAGAAGGGAATAGAAGGGAAATAAAAGATACTCTAAAAGAATCCATAAAGTTTTCCTCAGCTGTCATCCACAACATTTACTCTGAGACAGACATGAAGACATGACATGAAATTGAAACTCAGAACAAAATAGATAGAGAGATCTCTCCACCTATAGAATAAGAAAAGTCTTCTGTAGAAAGAAGAAATAGAGAATGAAATATAGCAGATGTCTATGAATCAAGGGGCTATTAGCCAAAGAAAGGAATTAAAATGATTAGTCTGTTGTCACTAGCAGGATACAATTTGATACAATCTACTGCAGTCTATAGAAAGAGCATAGATGATTGAACAAAAGACAGAAGGGGGAAAAAAAAGAGAAAAAGCCATAATTAGTAGCTCATTGTTCTGCTCTATTGTAACATCTTTCAAATTAAGTCTGTGTTTGAAATAAGCAGATTACTACATTCAATGATGCTTACTTGTCATAAAGTAGGGTGTAGAACTGAGGAAATTATAATATAGCCTTGTAATTTATCTGCTATTCTATCATGTTACAGAAATTTAAGTGTAAGAGAAATTGTTTAAGATTCATATTAAATCATTCTGTTGTTGATTTATCATTTAGGTGTAGTGAATTGTTTTTTTTCCTTCTTTGTTTCAAAATTATCATTGTGGTCAGGGAAAGCAAACAGCAACTTACTCATTTTGCTTAGCCTTTAAATGGTCTTTTTATTTTCCCAAGAAATTTTACAGAAACATTAAATACATTTGTCACACGACCTTGAAAATGTAGTTAAGAAAGCCAGGAATAGGCTCCTTCTTTACTGTTATAAGTTTGAAGCGTTTTGCAGTTTTCTTATAATTCCTATTATCAGGAAGATTATAGAATATTCTTAATCATAACTTAGAGATCAAGCCACTTTTCAAAACATGAAGGCTTAGCTTTAAAAGAAGGTTCCAGAAATATTTAATCTTTCTCTAACAATTTGAATATGACAAAAATAACTAAGAGTTGAGGGCTTTTTTTATACTACTGAAGCCTTGGCCAAAATTCTCATCTACCTCAACAAGTACAGAATTGACCTCAGAGTTTCTTAGCAAAGGAGTTTTGATACATAACTACACAATATATTTTTTTGCCAAATGATTTGAAATCTGCAGCTCTCTCTCTCTCTGTGCTCACTGCCCAGGAAGCTGAGGGAAGCTTGGTCAGTTCCATAGGTTTGAAGTAAGGTGAGGTAACTCCAACCAAGCACATCACTCAGATAACAAACACTTTCTGACTAAATCTCCCAGCCATTTGAACGAGGCATTCAAATGAACTGTGTACTCCTCACAAACATAAACTGCTGCATTTCAGGAAGATAGATTAAGGTAAGCAAAAATTTAGGAAGTCTTTCCAATTGAGTAAAATCTCTTGAGTACTTAGAGAACTAGAGATGTACTATGACAGTTGTGTAGCATATCTTTTAAACAATAATTAAGTGCAAAATTAAAATTATATCCTTAGTAAGATGGATCACTGGGGAAGTTGAACTGTTGCCTTTTCCTGTAAATCACACTCATTACAATTACAGTCCAAAACTCACTTGAGGTTTTAAACCATTGGTATTTAAAAACAATTATGTTAATTTGGGTATGCAAATCAGTTTAATTACTCTGGCTTCCTATAGGTTTCCACATAATCAATGTGTTCTGTATCTTCCTGATGAGGTCAAGACTAGAATTTTCATTTTAAGACAGTGGTTTGTGTCTGTTAGAATGGTACAAGTATCTCTCACTGAAAGAACTGCTGTCATTTTCTTATAGCTCATATTTTAACAGTATACGTGTGACTTTACCCAATTATTGGAGTAAATTCATATATAATTTAACTTAGCATTGCTTCAAAAATATATTGATTATTGATTTAGATTTTTTCTTCAATTAAAATACTGTGTAAATTAAGATTTTCCTTGTCTATAAAAATTGATCCGTTGAAGTGATATATTGAAGTGATATATATATCAGTTGAAATGATTATATAATAACATGACTCACATTTTAGAACCATATAATATGTATCTTTAGTGTTCACATACACTGTGTTCACTCCAGGCATTGACTTTTGGTAATGCTTGATATACTTCAACACATTTTTCCCTCCTACAGGTTCTGAAAAGGAACTCTCAGTCTAAACTGTTAAACATTTAGACTGAGGGGTTTTAAGTGATATCCTCTAGGAAAAAAAAAAAAATAAAAACAAAACAGCAATAACAAAATCAAAACCCTAATGAGCATTGCTGACATTTCATGTAGCTTCATCATTTTAAGAAACATTTGAAATTTATCCCTCACTTTAAGCAGGCTATATGTGATATTACTGCTATAATTTCTGCTGCTGGTTTATAAATTGCTGGTAACAGTGCTTGTGCTTCAGATTGCCTGAAACTTTCTGTTCCTTGGTGGTACTGTGTTCTACAAGAAGAACACCAACACATTTAACAGATTGCTCAGACATGTTTACCAGTTTGGGTGTCTGGTCCAAGGGTAATTTTACATCAAAGATATAATTTTGTTCATACCAGTGAAACTCTGCATTAATTCTACCCTAAGTCTAAGCATCAAGAAAATTCTGAAAGAAATAAAGAAACCTTTATATGAGTTTGTCATCTTTTGAAGTTTTGCAGCTCAATCATCTAGAGAATTCTTCAGGACTTGGCTCTTCAGAGCTGAAAAGGGTGGATGAGATTTGTTCTTCACACTAGTTATGACACTTGACACAGGGAAGAGCAGAAAGGAATTCTCTTTGTGTTCTCAGCAGTGATCCTTCACCCATGTCTGGTGATCAGTTGTAAGAGAATTAGGCAATAGAAGGACTAAGCAGAAACTTGGCAATACAGGAAGCTGAAAGTTGAGCAGTGGGAATGCAAAAAGAACAATGACACAAGCTAGGTAATGCAAGGAAAGAGAAGAGAGGAAATGGGTGGGAGGGAAGAGAGAGATATTGGGGAATCAATAGGAAGCACTGATGGATGGATGGATGGATGGATGGATGGATGGATGGATGGATGGATGGATGGATATACAGAAGGACCAGAACCTAAAATGAGCATTTGATAAATGGAGAGTAGAGAAGAGACAAAAATCAAAGGCAAAAGGGATGTGGCTCAAAATGAGAAAGGACTGAGGCAAATTTTTTCTTAGAAGAGAAAACAGTAGCTGTGAATTGCACAAATAGAGGTAAAAAAACTTAAGAAAATTTATTCCTATACTTTGTGGTTTTGAATAAAACCTGAAATCCATAAGGTTGAACAGAATACTTAATTTATCAAGCACTATCCCTACAAGATAAAATCATGAAGGGTAACAATTTTGAATTCTTTTTTGAGCACAATTTTACACTGATTTGCTTTTGTACCTAAAACACCTGTCAGTCCCAGAGCAATTTTCCTTTCTTCTATATTCAACTCTTTTCCTATATATTTATAGAGAAAAACATATCTTTTGCTAGATTGCATTGTGCTGGTCTAAGCAAATCAAGCATTTTCAATCACTTCCCATAAACAGATTTTTGCATTCCCTTAAGCATTCTCTGTGCCTCTTTTGTCTCACATTTATCTATCTTGAAAATAGGTTAAGCTGAGGCCTACATTATATGAAAAATCTCGGTAGTTCCTGGTAGAAAGGTATGTGTACCTATATATCTATGCACATCCCTGTATGTAAATATAAAGAACTAACACCTATATACTCTGGCATCTTGTCTGCCTTTTTTCCAAATGCAATATGTCCCTGTCTCTGTGCACTATGGTACAGTTTTACTACAGTTCTTCCTGTACACTGCACTAAATTTGATCAGAAATGATTGTGAAGTCAGGAAGTATGTGGCCATGTACTTGACAAATTAGACACTGCATGAGTGAGTCTCATTTGCTTCAGTTTAACTGCCATTGTTTAGTTGCTGAGTATTTTTTAATTCCAAATAACATGTTTTATTAAATGTACATTTTGTATTATTATCCCCTATATAAAGTCAGGCCTGCTATTTTGATTCCTCTCCAAATTCTCTAATAATAGCCCTGGAATGAAAATCTAAAACTAAGACATGTTGGCTTGTGTTTTTGGCAGAACAAGACGATGTAGCCTCAAGCTGTGCCAGGGGAGGTTCAGACTGCACATCAGAAGGGATGGAAAGGGTTTTCAAACATTGGAAGGGGCTGCCCATGGAGGTGGTGGAGTCACCAGCCCTGGAGGTATTTAATAATCAACATGGAAGTGGCACTCAGTGCTCTGGTCTGGTTCACAAGGTGATGTTCAATCAAAGACTGGACTTGGGGATCCTGGAGGTCTTTTCCAACCTTGATGATTCTATGAGGCAAGGTTGTGAATGCAAAAAATAAGCTTAAAAATATTATAAGAAAAGTTAAGCAATCCTCTGTTTATTTTGGTATAAGAGAGCATGGAGAAACTAAGCTCTGCTTAATATACTTCTAAATCGGCTTTCATGGCCACGTTCAATACCACATTAATGATTTTATATTCACATATAATATTAGTGGAAAACAAACTACAACCTTGAGAAAAAAAACCAAAAAACCCCAAAACTTTACATTGGTATTCCTGTTAGATAGTGTAGTCTGTTTACAAAATTTCCAACATGCATTCAGTTCTATAGTAAACACTCTTTCAAATGGGAGGTTCTGTATATTCCCTGGCTCACTAGAAAACTTAGAATGTTAAATCTGTAATCAAATAGATGAGGTGTACTATAGAGATATCAGAGAAAATCCACTGCAAATTTTTAGAGATTCTGGGCATTCTATACAAACACCTTGACTAAATTACATAGTTTATGCCTGAAAACATAAACTCATTTGTTGCGCCCTCCTCACTGAGCATTTATGACACTTTTTTAAATAAGTTCCATACTCATTTCGAAACCTGTAGTCCTTTATCATGGAGCAACTTTATTGGGAGTGACATTAAGATAATGTTTGAAAATTTCATATTCCTCCTTCAGAATCATGTAGGTATGAGAGTCAAAATATTTTGTTTCTGATATTCATACTAAGAAACCTAATTTTAACAAACTGTCATTAAAGACAACATGCTCTTGTGTGTGATTTCTAGTCTTTTCACAGATATACAAGTACCTTTATTTAGACCTTGAATAAGATAGCTCCTTGTCTGAAGAAATGCAAATCCAATAGGTGTTGTGTAACTGCCACATATTAAAGACTCCAATCACAAAGTTTTCTTTACTCAGAACACTGGTAAAGCATTTATTCCACGAATTGGAATTTAAATTATCTAGTTTATTTCTTACAGGCTCCATTAACTTAATCAAATTATCTTAAGTTATCCCTGAGAATTACAGTTTAATGCATAGATTTTTAAAAATTGTGTTACCACTTCATTTTAGCCCATATTAATTCTTTTGTTATTTTATTTTTTTATTTTTTTTTCCTCAGAATAAACAAGCTAAGGAAATCAGTTTACCTCTATGCAAAGGTGGTAAGACTAGAACTGAATTGAATTTTAGCCTTCCTATTGAAAAGAGATAGGTTCTAATAAAAGGAAATAATATAAAATCTGCACATAATTGCTTTGCAAAGCTATTTTAAAGGAACAGATATGATGCCCCATCCCTGGAAGTCTTCAAGGCCAGGTTGGATGGGTCTCTGAGTAATCTGATCTAGTGGGAGGTGTCCCTGACACTGGTGGGGGGTTGGAAGGAGCTGAACTTTATGGTCCCATTCAACCCAGGCCATTCTATGATTTAAATATATTTATGCTAAATATATTCAGTACATTCAAGAGACATAATATTCACTACTAACTTGATTATAGGCTTCAAAACTTTGACATAAAATATCTACGAATGTTAAAGTATTTTTAGTCTGGATGAAAGAAGTATTGCAGCAAACAGTGACAATTTACAGTCAAAACTGGACAGTTGTTGATTCGCAGAAATAATAGGTTTCTATGCTATTTACCTTATGTTACTGAAATAAAAGTACTAAAAATGTCTAAGGTTGCAAATCAAAATATAGAAAATTAAATAATTTTACATTATTTAACAAGAACAATCAGATCATGTGTTGAAATGCAAAGACTTTTAAGTCATTTTAGTAGAAAAATTATGAAATACAACTGACCATTTCCCATTGGGTTTTGTTGCAATGTAAGATGGAAAATGGATATGATGCATTGTGTTAACTACCCTCGCTTTTTCTATTTAAATATTATTAATTTGAGGCAAAGACAGTCTTATTGGGAAAAGCAGGTTTTCTGGTTTCAGAAATTTATTTCTTAAGATGTACATACAGACAATTTTCCATTCTGATGACATATCACAAATTGTCTGAACAAAAATGGGGTCATAGCAGAATAATAACAACAGGTTTATAGTGAAAATTATGTTTCTTCAGTATTAAATTGATATCTACAAAATTCTGATTCGGTGATATCTTCTTAGGAATATAAATTAGGGAAAATAAGTATCAATGTTTAAACTTACAAATAAAAATAGAACTCTGACAGTATAACTTTTTCTTTGTGGAGCATGAGATAAAATAGCTATGTGCTAAGTTATGGAAAAATAGATTAATGCTAGTAGTCAAAATGAAATTCTTTTTCTGGAAGTAGTTAACGGGTCAAATTCAGTTATTCCAAATGCACTTTCTACTTCTGCACATTTGTAATTTTCTACAGTGAACAAGAAATAGGTATTTATGAAAATTTTCATGATAAAAAAAGATATGCAAATGTAGTAGAACAGCTGCAACAAATTGCAGTAGGACACAGTGCAGATCATCTTTTACTTCTGTTCTTTTCCTTTTGAGTTGTATGTTAAATCTTGAACTCAGACAAGGAAGGATCCAGTAAGCCAGAAAAAAGAAACTACAGTCCTGAGTTATATTCCACTGAGAAATTGCTAGAAAACAGAGCACTGTAAAGCATGAGCTCTGCACTGCCACCTGATTCTGTTCTTTTAACACAAATTTTCTCCTGGAAATTGTTGGCATAACTGGATGGAGCTGAACTGCAGGGTGCATGGTTCGCTCTATGGCTAAATGCTTATACATACTTTTGAGAGACAAAGACGCAAATTTAACTTATTTTATTTAGAGCAGTCTTGAAAATAAACCTGCACTGTTCTTCAGTAAACATTTCATAAAAATTCCAAACTCTTTGCCATTGTAGGTATTCTCAGAAGACTTATAACCAGGAGCTTTAAGACCCTGTTAATAGTCATTGGTGTAATAGGTTGTAAGAGGTTCAAAAATGCTCTTTCTGTCCAGTGGGTCAAAGCATACCTCAATATTGATTAATAAAATTGCAAAAGCTCCACAGGAGTAAATAGGGTGAGTTTAAAGAAGTCCCACATGGATTGGCCTAATGAACCTAAAGTAATAAATATCAGACTTCTTTTTAATTAATTTTAGATTTTAGGGAGTAAAATTCTAGATGGTTTTGAATTATTGATTTATATTTTTATAGGTCTTTAGAAAAGTTTTCCAAGCAGTGCAGAATCTCATACAACACACCACAGGAGTCTTGTTTTTAGGTATTCATGCAAGCAAAACTCCTAAAATCTTCAGTGAGCTTGGAGTAAGCTGGACATAAGGAAAACTAAAATAACTTGACACACAAAAGCAGAGAAGAGATATTTTCTACATTAAATTCTCATATTCAGTATGTGAAATACAATTTTCTTTCAGACTTCCATAACTTATAGCTGTACTGAGAGCACAGTTCATCCCTCTTATGTTTCAGAAGTGTTTGGTGAGGGTGTTACAGTTATAGACAATTCTTGCTAGTGTTCAGCAAAGCTAACTGAAAGGAAACTTTGGTTTCCTCTCACCACCAGTGAGAAGAAACTCTCATCTTCCAGTGTTGTAAAAGTAAATAAAGGTAGAGCCAGTTCACAATTTCAATTGAGAATCAAAATTTGTCTGGTCCTTTATATTGCACGTGTGGCTTTTCTAAGCAAAGTTAGTCACTGTAATGCAAAATGGAATAAGCAGAATTAATCCAAGTTTTCTGTCATAAGAATCTGGAAAATGTCTCTTGAATAGGTTGACTTACAATTATAAACTGCTTAAGTAAGGTTTTCTCAGCATTGTCCAAGCAGTAGAATCCTTCTCCAGGAATCCAGAAAATGTTTGCTTTGAGATGTTCTATCATCAGAGAATATGTGGGTCAAAAGCATAAACCATAAAATAAATTGGATTTCTGTTTCCAAAATCAGTGATTCTCTGTGCTGCAGTTGTGGATAAGCAGAGGTTCAGAACAAGGCATTGTAATTATAAATCTTTGGTAGTGTTTTCACTAGAGGCATTGTGATTGAATTTCCATGTTTATAAATTCTTTGATCTCTACTGATGTTTCCCAGTGACCTCTGATCTAGAAATGCATTTAGAAATCTTGCTAAATTCCACTCAGTTTTGGGGTTTATTTTGACATAATTCTGTCATGGCTCAGGTTTTACTGATATTCCTTTTAACTATTAACCAGAAAGAAGTGAAAAACACAGGAATATTTTGTGGTAGTTTTCTAGTAAAAGCAGTTACTGACTCTGGCCACAAAATTCCATGGGAAAAAAATAACCCTATATATAATATATTTACGTCTTTTACACCTAGAGTGAATTCCTGGCTCAGTTTAAATCAATGGTGAAGCCAATATGGATGTTTTTACAGGGCCAGGAATTTCACATTTTGTTTTTAATCTTTAATAAAGCCATTTATATGAATTAATTTCAGTCCTTAGTAATTATGGTTGTAGCCAGGTGGACTTTGGTTGCTTCTTCCCAGTAACAAACACAAGAGGAAACAGCCTCAAGTTGCACTGAGGAGGTTTAGATTGGAAATTAGGAATGATTTCTGCATGAAAGGGTTGTCAAAAGCTAGAAAATTTGCTCAGGGATTTTATATGTCCATAAAGGAATAAAACAGGCCTACATATAGGCTACTTAATTCGAACATTTTCCTCCCCATGGGTTAATTAGAATATGAGCTGGGGAAATAGAAAAATGGAATATTTCCAAAGGGAGAAATTTCAATGCATTCTCTTTTAAAGTTCATTGCCAAACGGGGAAAGGAGAATAAACTCATCTGTGAGCATACATTACAAGACTGGGCTTGTATTTAACTTGTGTACTTGCTTTTGTTTACCACAATTGAAATTAATTACTTTCCTTCTGCTGAATCTGACCTGCATTCTTCTTCCTCTGAGAACAGGGAACAGCTTTATTTGTTTATTCCTGCAGTCTGTTTATCTTAAAGGAACTGTGGCCTAAAATATTCACTCGTTTCTTTGAATTAGACAGAAGGGAAAAAACTGTAAATGGTGTGCTGGTTTCAACAACCAAAGAGCAAATATGGTGTTCCAAGGCTCCACTCCCTGATCTTGTAACCACAAGAGATGGCAATCTTCATAACTTCATTTTCTCTCTGGAATGTCCCTTCCATTGTTGTCCTCACAGTGGGTTTTTTTCCATGTTGTAGGGACTCAATATTCCTAAATATAAAATATCTTCTTACACATTACTATACCTCAGTTTGTTTAAACCTTTCTACTGGAAGGAATTCCAGCAGGAATAGGAAGTCATGTTATCTCACTGGTTACCTGCTTTCAGAGCATCTGATTCCTGCATTTTCCTAAGCAACATACCGACTTTTTTCATGAAAGGAAGAAAAGTTTGGGAAAGAATGATTAAAAATGACTATATTAATTTTCTGAAGGCTGAAGTAAGAGTCAAATCCTGATTCAGGGGAGATTAATTTACTGACATCTGTTACACCCTTGCTTTGGTGCCTCAGCTGGGCCTGAAGGTCATGAGTAATGGAGAGGCTACCTGGGGGTTGGCTCTAAGAAAGACTTGGATCTCCATGATCTTGATCTAAACTGTAAGTCAAGATTAGTTGACATATATATGTATTGTCAATAGCATCACTGGATCCTGACCCTTTCTTCCAAACCCAGTTCCAGCCTAAACTTTTGACTCACAAATACATGGGTTAGTGACATGTCTAATTGCCATCTTCTCCTTGCAAAAGAAACCATCATTAGTCTTCATCTGAATTCTGTGCAAATACTGCAAAAATACATTTCCTGAATGATGTGTTGGGTAAATGCACTTCTGTCCTCAATGCTTCTTCAATCTAGCAGATTTGTAGGCCATTTCTTCTAATTCCTTCTGTTGTAATCTGATGAGCTCAGTGTTATTTGTAAATCTAGTTTTTTAAAATGTTGGCGCTCTCATCCTCACCTACCATGTAATCCTTAGCTGGCAGCAGCTCACATTTTATGGAGGAATATTGTGGATTTCCTTCTGAAGGAGCTAAAGTGGAAATACACTGTAATCACTAAATGCAGAAGTTTATGCTCACTCCAGTTTATGGGTGAAGCTGCACTACTGCCAACAGGTAACGGTAGACTGCTCAGGTCACCATTTACTGTCAAAAGTTCTGCTCTTTGCTTCCCCCTCTAAAGTGGATGCTGATTCAGGTAGCTCTGAATGGCTGCTGACTTCTGCCATCCAATTTTATTTCCTCTTTTACTTGCTTTTGTGAACCTCATCTTGAGAAATACTACATGAAAGCTTTAACAAGTGCTATAACTACAGCATGTGCCTCAACACAGTGCTGTCCTCTTGAGATTAAAGTGAAAATGAAAATCATCAAAAAATATGAAGCATAAAAGAAAAATAGAGAAAGCGTGTACGTGCGAACAGAATAGAAAAATGTCAAAGGCAAGAGAAAGAGCATCCCTCCTAGGAAATCTATCTGAATTTACAGAAAGGAGAAAATGAAATAGCAATAATACTAAGCTTTCCTGATCACCTATTTATTCAGATGAAAGGAATGATATCTACATCATTCAGGGATCAAATGACAAGAGAACAAAAGTTATGAATTAGGAAGCCAGAAGTCAACTTTAAAATTGATTTTTAAAAAAGATTAGAGGCTTGTAAAAACCTGAAAATTCAATAAAATTAGAATCTACATAACTTTTGCAAAAAAAAAGGATAGCTGTGGGAAGGAGAAATATTCTTAGTATACAATTTAAAAATTTACTTTGTATTTGGTATTTAACATAAATCTGGGCCACATAGTCCTTTTTTTAGGAATGCCTTACCCATGGAAAAGACGAGTTAGAACGATGTACTATTTCTTAAAGGAGAGACAAAGTCTGTCTTAAATTGTTGAATGCAACTTTTTCATACACAAAGTTTGAAATGCTACAAAACTTTGAAACCATAATTGAAACAAAAGCCTTTAAAGGGGTATAATAACAATAATAATTAAAATAATAAAGCAAGAGGAAATTGACTGATAACAAGATACCAAACAATCTTTCTAAGTGGGCTGAAACCCTGAGAGCTGATATAAAAGCAAACAGTGGCAGTAAATTGAGATGAAGAATCTTGATCCAAAATGTGGATGCAGAAAGTCAGAATTAATCAAGCTATCATCAGCTAAGATGATGCTTAACATTATAGATATTTTGAAATAAAAATCCCATAGTTCTTTAACATGTCTTTTAAATATGTTCACTTGCTGTTAAAAATTGAGCATTACTTTCATTGACATTATTCCTTTTACTGGTCCATGAGCAGGAAAGTGTACGGATTTTCTTGAGTAAGAATTCTTGTTTGCTTCTTTTATTTTCAATTAACTAACCATTCAGAACAATATTTTTGTTGTCTGCAACATTAGTTTTATTCCCTCAGCATTATTATTGTAGGGGTGATACTCTTAAGGATACAGTTTCTGAGTAAAGGTTGCAATTAAATAGAATAACCATTTTAATTTGTCCAACATAAAAACTGTTGCATATTTCAGTTGTTGTATATTTCAATCTCCTTGCAATCTGTGTCTTTCAAGATGTGCACATTTATATAGTACTTAGGAACCCAGGTTTAGGGGAAAAATATGATAAAGTTACAATCTAAGTGGGTATTGGGGGCTAACATTACCTACCAGAACTATATGTCGAGGTCTTTTTGCACTTCTACTCAAGATTCTTGATATAGATTGAAGTTTTTATTATATATGTATACATTTACATATTTTAAATCTTAATAAAACTACCAAATCATGGGTGCCAAAAATAGAGTTAGCAAGACATTCCATTGCTGAGCTATATCAACTGTAAAAATTCAGAAGATGATGCTCTGACCTGGAATATGAGTGATTTTTCAACCAGTTTCTAAAATGTCAGTTGAAATTTAATGTTTTTAATCAAATATTGGTGATAAGATAATTTATAAAGACTTACATTCTGTATAAAGCCTTCCAAAATTTCTGCCTCTTTATCAATGCTCCTCTATCTTGTGCAAATTAGAAACAAGAGAAAGCCTATGGTTGTTTGGATTGGTTGGTGGCAAAGTTGTGGGGGAAATAAAAAAAGATATTTCTCAAAAATTCATGTAGTCCTTTTTTTAATGCAGGCAGGTCAGATTCTTTTTAAAGCAGAAGGATTTCTTTTGGGGAAGGAGTCATCTAGATGGATATAATTATGAGTTAAGGGAAAAAAAATGTCTGTTTTGAGCAATGGACAATTGATTTTTATGCACAATCTCAAGAATGTCATTTTTTTGCAAAAGACATCTTCAGAATACTTAAAAGAGGAGCATGTTCTGGAACTTAGAAGGCTGGTTGAGGAAATAATAGCAATTTTGATTTCAAGTGAGACTAGTATGCCTCATTAAATTATTGGAGTGATTTCAAGGTGTTTTTATGGTAGTGACCAAACAATGTATTCTATGACATGTATTGTACATAGACTTTTCTGACAGTATTTGATAGAGTGTCACATTTGAAGCTAATATTATGCAGACTTCTAGAAAACACAGACAGTAACTGGTAACTAAATGAGTCTCTCCAGCCTTTTGGTTAATAATAAATAGCCACAGAATACAGGGCAGAGAGTTTCTTCTAAGAAATGGAAGTCAGTCAGATAATTTGGCCCCTTTTGCTGGAAATTATTGTTTTTGTTGCGATTCGGAACAGGAAAATCTGATACAAAGAAAACCCCATAAAATTATAAGGTAATGAGAACTGTAGGGTGAAGAAGTGCATTCAATTGAAATTATTTATGTGTATTACAAACAGTGCCTGAGGCTTGCAATGCATCTTTCAGCTCTTTCCTGGAATCAAGGCACTAGGAGCAGGCACAAATGAGCAAAGTATGAAAGCAAAGCCAAGGGAACTCCTGGACTGAGAATTCATGGATCCAACTGGCAGCATCACACTCCTCCCAGAGAGATCTGGGGACTCTGGTGCTCACTCCAACATTCCCGGTCTCTTTGTTTGGGGATGGCTAAAACTAATAATAATCAGAGCCAGAAGGGATTCAGAAAGGTCAGTGTAGCATCAGAAAACAAGAGGATAAGTATTCATAAGTTTATTGCATAAAAAGTTAAGGGTATTTTCATTGACATCTGTCAGCATTGATCTGGAAGTAAATATTGGAATTACTGTAACTGGGTATAAAAATCCCTATTTTAATATATTTTGAAATATTACCCTAAGAAAGTCTTGATTAATATGCATTTATACATACGCATATATATATATACACACAAACATACATATACTTTAACATTTACATTTATCAAATTCATCTTTGAATAAAATACAGCTATTTTCCTTCCCTATCTGTACAAGATATAAGTATGTCTAACACAATTATAAGTAGTTTTCTAAGATATTCAAGCTGGGAAAAAAATATTTATTATGTAGATATTTTAAATTTCCACATTAATTGCTAGGAGCACAGAAAACAATATAGATTTTCTACATTTATATTAGAAGTATATATTAGAGTGGGAGAACACTAGCAAAAGCTTCTAGTTTGCCAATTCACAACATGATACAAAAAGTTTGAGGAAGCTATTGCTAAATTGTAATATCTCTACATAGATTAATTTGGCAGAGTTCCTTAGGAAGAAGAGGGAAGATAGATGTTTCGGTGGGGAAAAAGAAACCTGCTGATTTCCTGAGTAATTAGAATGCAAGTGTGACAATCCTCACAGAGCAGCATCTGTCACCAAGGCACTCTGATATTAGGTGGAAAGAATGAAACAGTAAGCAGTTCCTGATCAGTGTTCAGTCAGCTTAGGAAGAAAGGTGTCTAGGAATAGTTCTGGTGGAGTGCTTTGTAGCTCAGTCATGACTTTTCCCTTATGGTGCCACATTAGAATCTCTAAGAGGCATTTTTTTTTTCCCCTGGGCTGGAAGGTTACATAGGTCTTCATTAGCATCAGTTTTGTGGGCTTCAGACCCTTTGTACTTCAGCAAAACCACCTCTGCTGAATCAAGTTACTCCCTTTCTAGAAGGAGATAATAGGCAGAGCAATAATAACAAATAAGATATAATATTAACAGTGCAAAATACTTAAAAAGTGACAGATTTACTAACCACTACACCACCACCACATTGTCAAGGGGAAAACGCTCTTTAAACCACAATGTGTATTTACATATGTGCAATGTCTATTAAAGGACTGAGAGGTGCAAGGGGAAAAGGGCCATGATGAGAGGAAAAAATGGAAATAGTTGGGAAAGCTGGTAGAAGAGCTTTAGATTCCTTCACTTTCCTTCACCTTCCTCCTCTGCTACCCACTGTCTGTTTGAGAATAGGATTCAAATGGATGCAAACATGTCTCTTATCAGAAATTCTTCTACACCATTTAAGGGGCTTTGCAGTACTGTGATAGGCAAGGTATTTACTTCACCATGTTCTCCAAACAAATAAAAGTCAATTCTATTTCCTCAGGGATACCATCTGAACGAGAGGATCGGGAATGAGAATTATTTATCTTTTGTATATAATGATTCCCCAGAAAATACATCAAATGACTCAGGGAAATATAAATACTAATAACATTATTGATACCATCACCTATGAATAGTCAATGAGCCTGCAGTTCTCAGGACACAATGAGTAAAGTATACAAAATCTCTTTCCTTGCAAATAGGATTTTCACTGCAAATTTATGACATACACTGATGCTTAGAGATCTGTTTTGCAGGTCCTGTACAAGCTTTTCCAATACTCAGTTATTCTTTAGCTAGTCTTTAAAGATATATGTATGTTTCTTCTCACATAATTTAGTTTTATTTCATCACACCCATGTAGAAAAACCTGTCTTGACTAATACCTAACAATAGTAATTATCTGTAATAAGTAATTGTGGTAAAATAAGATGGTGCATAAATAATAATCTATTGTAGCTAGTTCTGCTCTTTGAATTTTCAGAGGGCATAAAATAAGAACTCTAATAGCATAATTACTTGTATTTATATTGTGTTAAATTTCATAGGTATGTAGCAAAAGCCTAGCCTGGAAAAGGGACAAAATTGCATAGCTCTGTACTATAAAATACAATACAAGGGGAATTTGTGTTTATTTTAGTGGGAATAGTTGATATATAAAATATACATTCCTTATGTTTCCACTCATGGCAAATTTCTATTAACCCCCTGAGCCTGCCTTTCATGTTACATTCATTAGTTTATCTCAAACGTTCTCCAATGCATTATTTCAATATTTCTTTATCCCATATGCTACTGCAGTATTAAATGGAGACCATATATGTGTTATTAATAAAAAATAAGCAGTCAAAAAAATTCCCTTTTTCAGTTTTCTCTGGGGAAGTCAGTTCTATAGGAGACAGCTGACATAGCAGAGGATTGATGCAGAACCTGCCAGCACTGCATTGTCCATCTACCTGTGTGCATGCACAACTTTTAAATGTTTTTTGTTTGGTTCTGCACAAGAACACTAATTCATATGTTATAGCTGTGCACTGTTGGCTGATAACTTTGCAATCTTGTGGAGGTTTGCTATAAGGTGCTTTTATTTCTGACTTATCATGTGTGTCTGAAAAGGGTTTAAGAAAAATTTTCCCCCTAAGGAGCAATTAACAAATGATGTAAATCCAAAAATATGAACCTACACCAAAACTATTTATTGTTAGGGAACTTTGTGCTTATTCAGAAGCATTACCAGCCCTGCCAAATGCCAATTATTTAGGTTAAATCTCATTCCAAAAGAATGGGACTTTTTTCATATGAAAAATGTTAATACATTCAAAAACTGTGTATATTAAGATCTTCCAAACACCTAGTTAAAGGGACATATATAATGAGATTTTTTTTAGCAGAAAAGCTAAATAGCTTTAGAAGTTTTAAAATGTGCAGTTTTCAAAGTGAAATGATCAAAATGTGCTTCATGAAAAGTAAAAATAAATCCAAAAGGGCACATCATTAAGGTTGCATGATTTAAATTAGTTGTGTTACCAAGCTAAACTCATTCTTGTGTCAAAGCTACATATCAATTTCTTTTTGTTGTGTTTTAGTTTCATATGTATTTAAAGTAGCAAAACATTATCATCATGCCCTGCACAAGATGTTTCTGGCATATAAAACATCCATGTGTTTTACTTCATTGTACCTTATCTGATTCTATAAATTGTATTAGAATTAATGGATTCAATAAACACAAAAGATACAACTGACCTGCACAGAAATATTCAGAAAAACACAGGTTTTTATATATATCTTTGTAAAAACTCAAAAGCACATGTAAATATCCCAGTGATACACAGATTTAAATGGAAGTGATGCACCATTCACATATTCAGACCTATTTAAGATGTGATGTTGAAGGCACTTAAAGGAAATAATAAAAATTGGTGGCATTTTGTCATGAGAGTGGTAGCAGGGGAATCAAGAGCTGCTTTTGTCTCTGAATTTCACCTGCTGCTGTGGCACAGGAGGAGGGACCAGCCAAGAAAGTTCCTGATGCACGTGGGGAGAGAAGGATAATTCCAAAATGCAAAGAGCAGCAGAAACAATTGCAGGTCTAGCAGCCAGCAGCTGGGCTCTCCAGGAGTTCACACCATGAAACAGCCACAAATTAGAATAAATTCTAATTGTCTTCACCTTGGAGAGGAAAGTTTACCCTAAACTCTCTGGGCATCAGAAGTGGAAATGGATAGGACAAAATATGAGCTGCTATTTCCTCAGAAGACTCTCATATCTTTTTTACCCAGCAGAAGATTCCGTCTTCAGTTCAGTTCAGTTCAGTTCAGTTCAGTTCAGTTCAGTTCCGAAAAATCTTCATTTGAAATGCTGCTGAAGTCTGTCATCAATTTATAAATTGGAAAAGTTTTCTCTGACTGTATCTCATTAGGAATAGAAAATTTCCTTGAATAACCTATATATTCATGCTCAGAAAAACTTTATCTGAAAAGTACCCATACTTACATGTGGCATCTTCTTTTACACCTAAATGCCCTCTTTTTAAATGTTTGTTTTGAAGGTTGAATATTCTGAAATGCACACAAAGAAAATATTTCATGAAGGTTAAATAAAACATGACTGATTATTATCTTTAGGTCTATAAATATTTTGTCACAAGACAAATAAACTTTGTCAAGAATTATTCCTTGTTAAAAAAAAAAAAA
>VXBI01003579.1:29993-64866 GCA_013397375.1 Toxostoma redivivum
AAACCAGACCAAACCAAACCAAAAAAGTCTTCTACAGAACCATGTTCTTATCAGAAATGCTGACACAACTAACTGTGCTTGGGATATCAAATATTGAGCACTGTTTTTATTCACTGTTCTGGGAATTGAAGTGCTGAGAACTGTCAAATGTCTTTCAGACTGAGCCCAGATATATTTGATCACTTTTTTCTCTCCATCAAGAGATTTCAGCAAAATAATTTTTAGTAGAGTGCTGCTGAAATCAAAAATATTTTGAACGTGTGAGTAATACAAAATTCTTATCAGAACTGTGGTTTACAAGAGATATAATGGAATGTTGAACCAATTCACACACCCAGAGGGCTGTAAGTATGTTTTCCACAAAAAAAAAAAAAAAAAAAAACAACAAAACATCTAATTCTGGTTTTCTATAAGATTGAATTTTCATGGAAAAAAAAATTACAAATGCCAGTCCTTTTCAGCTGCAGTAAGCAGGTATGGCATGCAAACACAGACAGATATAAATTTTCATTTTTACATTTGCAAAAGAGAATGTTATGTTTTTTATATATATTTGGTTTTTTAGTTACCAATACTGACAGTTTCTGCTTGAGAACATTATCTTCTCTGATTTCTCACAGAAGTCTAACCGAATCAGGGGTGATGCTTATTTCCCTGATCTAGTTTTTAGTTTAAAATATAGGAATTTTTACAAATTACTTCATAAGTAAAATAAATCATATCCTAAACCAACACTAAACAGAACCCAGAACTGCAACACAGGTTATAAAGGTATCTCTGTCTTATGCTTTCTGGAGGGCTACCAAAATCTGAAATCACAAAAGAATTTTATTTTTTAATAATTCTGCCTTGTCAAAGTGCATATAATGTTTTCATAAGGAATTACATTATTGAATTAAACTCTATGTATCTGTTGTGTCACCTAAAATACCAAACTTGCTAATATTCTTAAAAATTTCCATATTAAATTATGAATTGAAGTTTCAGGATTCACTAAAAGTTTTTCCTATTCTATTTCTGGGTTTTCATAATTTTTTTTTCTTTTTTTTTTTTCCCCTGAAACTAGAGTTTGTTTAAGGGATGAGACATAACTCTGAATATTATTACTAATTCAAATTTAATTTTTACTCAGTGTATTTGATTTTTAATCAATACATGGGAATATTTACATCCACTGTTTCTCAGCTCAGTTTCTATGCTGCTGCCATTTTATTCTTTGAGGAAATTGCTAGCTAAGGAATAAACTAAGAAACTATTTAAAAACATAGGATGTTCCTGGAACATTTGGGCACAAAATGCTGTCAAATCCTTAAAAAAACAATGAACTAACCAATTAGACATTTGAGCGATCTCAAGCAAAAAAAAAGAAACAAAAAACCAAACCAAAAAAAAGAAACCCAAAAAAAACCCCAACAAAAAAGAACCCACAACAAAACAAAACCAAAAAACAAAAACAAACAACCAAACAAACCCACTACCACTACTACCACCAAAACACACAGCGAAGAAAAAAAAAAAAACAACAAAACAAGCTAAAACCAAACAAAATCAAGAAAAAATTAAAAGGGTAGTTTTTAAATGCAAGCTTCCAAAAAGACAAAATTTTGATTCACCTCTCAGAAGAACAGAAGAAAATCCATTTCTCTTTTGAGTCTTCTGTATCTTGATCTTAAGATTTAAGGAGTTAGCAAATACATCCCGGAAAATTTTTTGGAAGAGAAGATAGGAAAAGATGCTGTTTCCAAGGTGAATTGAATTAAATCTCTCTGTTCTATGTAGTGTTCTCTGACATTTAACAGGATGAAACATCTTTTATAATATTAATATATCACCAGTATGAACTGCTGGCTCTGCATAGCAGAGGCAAAATATAGCATGATTTTGAACAGCCATCAAGATTTCACAGGAACGAGACTTAGTGTCTTCATTGTCTTCATGCCGGTGATTTTTTTGAAAGGTGTATTTTTTAATTTGAGCTTAAAGCACTTAAACTAAATAAATTCTGGAATCTTTCACAAAGTTCACATTGGGAATTGAATCTCTCATAGCTGCTATCTAGATGCTGACGTGAGTCTCTGCTGAATGTCTTTGTAACTGCACAAAATTACTCACATTATGTGAGATTACCCAAACTGCTCTGCCATACTTTTATGGTCTAGGTTCATTATTGTTGCACATAATCCCTCTAGCATCTGCATGACCATTGCTACTACCTTAAACCTTTTACCTATCTGAACTAAATGGAAAAAACTGTATTTCATGACTACTGCTTCATTTGTGAAAAGAGTTTGCTTAGATTTTTAAAACCTTGCCTATGTTCAATTTGATCAGTTTCTTCACCCACAGCAGTCCCTTGCATAGTCAGATTCTTTGCCCAGAATGTCAATCCAGCATCAATTAATCAATCAGAAGGTACAGGCAGTGACTGCTGGTTGGTCTAGGCACAGCAGCAGCCCAATGGAGGAATCTCCTGGACTGTCCAAAATTCTTGCCTGGAGAAATCCTGCCAGACCTTGTCAGGTCACTGTGATTACCTTATCTGATAATCCTTTGTTGTCTGAAATCAGCCCATTGTCTCATCCATGAGAGACTCAATGGGGACTGCCTTGACCTCCCAGGAAAACAATTACTTATGTACTATGGGCATGAACACAGGCACGGATGAATCTGATGTACTCAACTGCACCAAAATTATAACTGTAGGACAAACTTGAAGAGACCTCATCTAACTTAAATTCCATCGATTTTACCATCAGAGTTTTGTCTAAATAAGCAGGGAAAGCTATTTGCAGCTGTTCTTCAGCCTGGAGGAGATTGAGGGGAGACCTCATGGTCTTCTCCAACATCTTCATGAGGAGAAGTGGAAGAACAGGCAGTGATCTCTTCACTTGTGGTCAGTGACAGAACTTGAGGGAATGGCCTAAAGCTGAGGTTTAGGTTGGATATTAGGGAAATGTTCTTCACCCAGAGGGTGGCTTTGCCCTGGACCAGGCTCCTCGGGGCCATTGTCACATCACCAAGTCTGACAAAGCTCAAAAAGCATTTGGACAACTCTCTCCGGGACAAGGTGGGGTTGTTGGGGTGTCCTGTGCAGGACCAGGAGTTGGACTCAATGATCCCTATGGGTTCCATGCAATTCAGCATATTCTACTATTCTATGATTCTGTGAACATTTTTGGGTTTGGTCTAAATAGAGACATTCATTCATAGTCTACCTTTCTTGGACACCAGAGCACCTCACTCAGACAATTTCTTTAGTTTTAAGTAGCAATACCCTTACTTGAACATTATATAAAATCAAAGAAAGAATCTTAAATACTTGGGTGAGAGGACAACTTATTTTTCTTCTTACTCATATTAATGATAACTCCTGTGAGCGATGTCAAATTCCTGTAAACGTTATAATTATTTCCCTCTCATTCATTATGGATAGCATAGCCTGCTTAAAAACTCGGGAAGACCTCAGTCAGATTTTAAGGATATAAATGATTAAAGCAATATCCAGAACAGATATACCATTATCTATGATTTTTAAGATCATATGTAATTTTACAACATGAGAGCTTCATTTGTTTGAGGGTGCTGTAAGTGTGTCTCAAAGGGTCTTACTGATTTAAAAAGCACTTTTGTTGTTTAATTTTCATCAGGAAAGAATTGCAAACTACTACCTCAAAACTATTTTATCAAGGATAGACTGTGGTATTCACCAGTCAGATGGGTAATTGAAGGCTAAGGAGAAGAAGAAAAAAATAAGAAATTCAATAATCAAGTAGGAATAACAGAAGTTACTCCATATGTGTACATTGATACAAGTATAAAATATTTTCTATGAATTAATGAAATGTTAAAGTGGGGAACACCTAAAATAATTGTTCTCCATTATCCAAAATCAGCTAAACATTTTTGTTTTTCTGTATTCAACCTTATGATTTACTATGACTAGTCTGCAGATTGCTTTTTAGTTTTTTGATTGCTTTTTTTTTTCTGATCTCTAGATCTTATCTGTTCAATAGAATGGGAACAGTTATTTGTTTTGGTAAAAAAGTTATAACTGTGTATCCGGCAAATTGGCATATTATGCAATTTTTTTTTTCTTTTTTTGATGGTTTTGTAAAATGAGTGATGAGGTTGGCAGAGGAGTTGCAACTTGTTGCAACAAGAGGTATTTTTCAGGCAAAATCACATGTGATAAGATAATGACCAAAAAATAGCATTAGGGTATAGTTACATAAGGAATGTGAGGATTAAGAGAATATGATATTAAAGTTGGAAAGAAGTGAGGTACCACCCCATGTAGGTAAGTTGAATTCTTTAATGCCCTCCTTCTACCATGCCAATTCCACCTTTTTACAACATTGGTCCAAACAGACCCAAACTCACTTGAGCTTTTCAAGCCTTCTCCCTTTCAAAGGCCAGATTCTATTAGGGGAAGAGCCAAGAGCTTTACAAAAGGAGCTTCCCATAAGCCCTCTACTTGAAAACATGCTTTATAAAAGGGAAAGGCCAGGCCATGTCTTCTGAAGGCCCACTGAAAAATGTATCTTTGGGAAAACTGTTGAAGTACATTTTTCTGCTATACGATCATCCTGATTAACTCATGAGTAAGGTAGGACAACAGAAGCTCTAATTGGTTTTAAGATTATAACTCAGTGAATGTATATAACATTCTATTGTTTAAGATTCTTCTTATCTAAGGATTGCAGCCAAAGTGAAACAATGAATGTTCTTAAAAATGTGATGTATCTTGGCATTTAACATAACTGAGTTCCCTATCTTCATAACCCCTTGGGGTTATCTTAGAATTAAAGCAAATATTCCTAATGTGGCTTTTCGTTAAAATACACATTTTATACTTAAGATTTGAAGTTGACAAGGATGAAAATCAAGATTTATGTAAGAAAAAATGCTGGAATATTATTCTGATATCTGCCAGGGACAAAACATGTGAATTTCAATTATTCTCAGTGCTCATCTTTAAACAAGGCGTAGCAATAAAATTTTTATTAAAACTTTAAAGGTTGAAGCTGAACAAAATGTTTATACAAATGGTAAACATAATAAATGTACCTGAACAATACCAATAATGATAACACCATCACCCCCTCTACATTGTTGTAGAAAATGATACTGTAACAGTACCTAACAAAAACTGTATTCTTTCATCCCCTTGACTTTTCTAAAGGAAAAAAAAGAAATAACCGAACACACAAACTTTCTCTCATTACAGGATTTCTGCAACATTTTATTTATTTATTTATTTATTACATCAAGTTTTTCAAATTTGGATGTAGATTCTGTCTTGCACTAAAGTAGAGACATTTTCTGGAAAATATATTGGTTTTCTTAATAGCTGATTTTTCTTTTGAAATGTGAACTATTTCTTCCCATTATTATGATTTTCTCAACAGAATATATACTTTAATCACTTCAATTCAGTCAAATTTGAAATGCATTATTTCTCCTGCTGATGCATTTCAGAGAACTTTTAATAGATCAGTAGTTCAACAGGTGTTCTTTCAGACTCAAGATATTTCTTCCATGTCTCACTGCTTCAGTAAGAAGTTAGAGCTTTGATAATTGCCCATCATGTAAGACTAGTCTTTTATTTAATACTCTATGCAGGCATGTTTTTTCTTCCAGAACACTTACTTGTAAGCAACAGGAAACATTTTAATGATGCATTTATAAGAAACCATGTACTTGATTTGTACGAGTGACAGGAATCTGTAACTGATTTTAAAGAAAAGTATGATATGTCTTCTGTAATTCAAATAGCATTTTGATAGCCTTTTAGAGTTGGGGTTTTTTTCCAAATCTCACAAAATTTTCCATTTCATATTTGTTTCCCAGATATTAATAGTGTTAATATACCTTAAATAATTCAGTGACAGATTTAAGATAACATTTTATATTTCCAAAGAAACATTGAGGTACATCACTAGACTCAGAAAACTGTTTATGAGGATCAAGTAGCCACTGTTTCATAAAGACCTTTGGATTTAGGTACCTAGTTGTATTGTGTTGGTTTTTTTTCCTGAAGATTTAATTGGACAACTACTCACTGGTTCCAGAGAATTTTTCTCTTTTAAGAATTTCATAGAAAAGTGAGTTTTAATGTTTTAATGGAAAACGTAATGCTACCAGCTAAGTTTAAATATATGACACATTATGGTTTTTAAATTGTGTTAACAATACGTATTGTACATTGCTCTTTAAACTAAGGGAATAGAAAACAACAAGAAAAATGGCATTCAGCATATGACTCTTCTGATTCAGAGGAGGGTAAGGGAGAGCAGCTTATTTGAAGGATCTTTTTTGTCAATGACATGAAAAAGGTTGGTTCCTAGGTCTCATGTCCTGTGCTTGTGTACTTTTTCACACATGAACAGTAATGTTTTGAAAGAGTAGATTTACTTTGCATGCAAATATTAATTATATTTACTGTGAGCATCATCTCAGACACCTGGAAGAAGTAGAAGAATTTGGCTAAATGGTGTTCAGTGGTGTTACGAAGCTTACTGCTATAGGGAAAAAAAAAAAAGGGGAAGCTTCCTGAAGGAAGAATATGAGAATAATGTTAATATCACAACAGTTCATCTGACCAGCCATCTTTTCTTCAAGAGCCATAGAAAAATAAGAAAATTATAAGAGGTTATCAGGTTGAGTAATATTCATATTCTAGGAACTGTTGAGCATATTTAATCTTGCTGCAGCCTTTTAGTTATGCTCTCATGCTTCATGAGCAAGATGGGTTTATGATTCTGTATGTTTAAACTTTCTGCCACACCAGCAAGTGGTGATTGCAAGCACAACACCAGTATGAAAATGAATAGAAGCACTAAGGACACCCTGGAAGATATGAGGATATGAAATTCAAGCATCAAACCATAGATGCCAAAGGCCCCTTTAACTGACAGCTGCGTAAAATAATTCCATTGTATTAGCCATATTTTTTTTTAATTCTTGATTACACATAAATACTCCTGTACACGTACAGACACACAGAGATAAAAGGTTTCAATAGATTTTTAGAATCACAGAATGGCCTGGGTATGAAGGGACGTCAAAGACCATCTTGTTCCAGCCCCTCTGCTGTAGACAGAGACACCTTCCACAAGAGCAGGCTGCTGAGTGAGGCACATCCATCTGGGTTCCCAGAGCACACAGCCAGGGCACGTCCAGCCTCTCACCCACCAAACCCCTAGTTTTGTTTGTCTCTTTATTGACTCTTTGCCATAAGGTGACACCTGAATCACTGCCTTGTTGTATTCTCACTCTTTAAGTCAATATACCACAGTATAGAAGAGTGTGAATAAATTCTGTAGCTGCACAACTTCTTAAGGAAAACTCTGCTGAGCGTGAAACACTTACTGCTGGTAAATGCTTGCCACCCTTTAAACATTACATTTTTAATACCTTATTTAAGTAGTGGAACAAGGGATTTGTGTTCTCTATTTCAGTCACTCTCTTTCATGTTTAGAGAAAACAATATCTCCGAGGTTCATTTCATCTTTTGTGTAGGCAGAGAAAAATTACATGGATTTCTGGGTACATGTCAACATTTAAGACTTGATCAGCTTTGGGTAGAAGGGAAAAAATCCAACACCCCCCTTACCTACCCAAATAGGATAAGTGTTTCTGTAGTGGTTTTCATGGAGGAATGGACTGATACTATTCTTGTGCCATCATAGCCTGAGACTGAGGGAAAGTACATATGATTTGGATTGATAGTATATCCATAATTTTTAGTGTATCCATAATTTATTAGCAAGGACTTTTCACTATATAATATTGTGATTCTTAATTGAATTGATTAAACATTATAATTCTTCTGTTTATTTTCCATTTAATCTATAACATTCGAAATATATCTGAAACAATTATTTCTGCAAATATTAGGAAAAAAATATTTTAGCCATTATGGATAATAAAAAAAGCTCTGTAGGATAGTCCACTCTAAGGGTGGAATTAGATTTAAGATAAAAGGTTTATTGTCTAAAAAGAACAATTGAAAGAGCAGAACTGTGAAAAACAACTTAAATAAACAGTCTAGTTTAAAGTGAAATGTAGGGAAAAAATAGAATGATAAACTTGCTTAATGGAGAAATGAGCTCAATATCAAATTTTTTATGATTTTCAGAAAATGACAAGAACGATTAAGTATAAATACGGTAAGAAGAGAAATTAATGAAGAATATATTGTTTTATATTCAAGGAAAAAAGAAACAACTACTTTCAAATAATATTAAAGTGGAGAAGTATAATTAGATAAGGTCAATGGGATTAGATCAGAAGAATTCTCGAATATGTAAATATGCAAACAGAAACCAGGAACTATTTAAAACAAACTACAGCTTTTATGAATATGTGGACTATGGACTCAACTGCTATTTCTTAAAGGCACCTTAAAATTGTTGGATATTTTGCCCCACTAAAGATGAAGATAATTTCTATATAAGTAGAATCATTACTACAGTGTAAATTCAGAGATTTCTCCCCATGAAATTTTACCGTGACAATTTTGAGTACATTTATTGGTTTTATAAATGTCAAATATATAATTCCTTTTTCATAGCACCTATTGGAATGAATTGATGCAGAAGAATTTTCCCATAAAGAAATGATCATCAACATAAATTCTATAATGGTAATCAACCTAAAAATTGCAGGTACAAGGATATATATTGCTCAATGTTATTATTGTTTGTTTGTTTAGTTAAAAATGAGCTGTAAGCCACAGATGTTTGTTCTGGTCTTATAAGTTTATTATTGTGGTCTAATTAGCCCATGAGAAAATCGATTTTGAGTTACTTCTTGCAATTACAAAACATTAAGTTATTTTTATTACCTGTCACCACAACCGGACCTAAATTTTTGAAGAACTGAAATCTGAGTCAGCTATGATTAAAATATGCACAAGTGCAACATAACCTAAAAAATCGATAGCATTATTTACTGCAAAAACACTCTTAAAAATTTCCACATCAACTTTTCCTATCTTCAGATTCCTACTTTGCATAAGAGTTCCTATGGAGAATGATGCTCATGCTATTCATCACATTTCCAATTACAAAGCATTGAAAACAAAAGAACAGCATATTTCACAGTGTTGGAGTTAACAGGAGGTTTGACATTAAACACTCAGTGTCAGAGACATAGAAGCAACAAAATGCATTAAAATCTATGGAAAGAAATAATCCATTAAAAAGCTACAGTACATTTTCGAAGCATTTAGACAAGTACATTAAGTGTCTCTAAATGAGATATCTAAATATATTAATTAAGTAATAGTTCCTTGTGGAACTAAAATAAAATACATAAAAAGCAGCTGTAAAATAAAAATGTGTGTATGCATAAATATATAAAATGAATACATATAAAAAGCGATGAAATCCAAGCTATCAAATGACCAAAAGAAAACACTTTAAATAGATTTTTGATTTTTAATATAGCAAGAAAAAATAATATAATTTACCTCCAAAATCATTAATCACCTCTGGAGTTTAAAATTAGTCCATCAGTGTAGATGTTAAGGTGGATTTTATCTTTACTTTAGACATGGTATTCTTTTGGAATCAACACAAAGTTCTGAAATTTATTTCTAACAGCTGAATTAGTCACTTCCAATTTGATGTTTGAAATGCTGAACTAGTTTCTTCAGTGCTAGAAGACAGACATAGACATTTTTTTCTTAAGATCATCTGTTTCTCTGCATGACAGGTAGGCTGATTGGAGCTGAAATAATTGGGAAAGGCTGTGCTGAGGTGTCAGCTGAATTGGTGTATATCTACAAAGAGATCAATAAAAGAGGTGATAATATTTGTCCCCTTTCTCTGCACTTGCTGATGCTTCTGTTCTAATACCAGAGTTTCTAGGCTCCTCTTAAACAATTATCTGCTCCTGGGAAAGCATCTTCAAATAGGACTTGAGGTTTCACTTAAGTTCAGACTACCTTATGCTACTTGATTCTGCAAATGATCCCCAATTGGATCCTTGCTATCAGTAACACCAACGTGTAAACCCCTAATTTCCATAGGTCTTCCTATACAAACTCTTTGTTCCATACAGGACTAAATCAAATGATGCAGGAGCCTATTTTCACATTCTTTTATCTTTTTTTTTCTTAGCAACTCTAATATTTTTTATTCTCAAAAATTATTTACAAACTTCTCTAAATAAGGAGAGTTCTGTGGGCTTCCTCTTTATCTTTTACACTTTCCAAGTCTATTATCAGAAAACTTCCTCTGTGTTGATGTAATGCCAAAGGGTTCAAATTATCAGTTTGTGGGAATGTTATCTTTAAACAGAAAAATAAACTAAATTGGATTTGCATCAGAAATTATGTTCAGTCTATGTGTCAGTGCTAGTTTGTTTTGGTTTTTTCATCAGTGAACAGACTGAATTCATTGCAGAAACCACTAATCAAATCAATAAAACAAATTACTGACTAAGTCAGAAAATTTGCTGCTTAAAATAGGATAGTTAAGTAACAGCTTCCAATCTGTGGAGATTAAAATTTCTTTTGCTCATTTGTTCATTGTTAAAGTGCAGTTTCTAATCATCACAACAGTGCAGAAATATAACTTCTTTGGCACCTAAAGTCATTAGTACTGGTAAGCACTAATTGGATATTAAGCCAATGCTCATGACAGTGGAACTGCTACAGATTTACAGAATATATAGGCACAATCATTTAAGAATTCATTGTGCTTCATTGTCTTAAAGTAGTAATTTATTCCTCCTTTTACAATTTTCATAATAGTGTTGTAAATTAAAACAAAATAAAAAAACTCCAACCCACCAGCCAACAAACCATTGTAAATGAAATCCAGTAAGTAGTTCATGGTCTTGATTTAATTTGTACTGCAGTAGGATTAAAACAATATCAGCTAAATAAACCCTGTTTAATGAAATGTGAGTTATAGCAATGACCAGAAAAGAACTCTCAGAACTCTTAAAGGCAAACCAATATCAATTAATAAAAATCAGAGGATTCTTGTGTTTAACCTTGTGTTCTAATACAAACATCTTTAAGGTCTGTACAAGGAAACTAGACCTTCTCTCACTTTTTGCTCTAACTCTTGGAATGAATGTAGATTTTCCTTTTTTTCTCAGTTTCATTCATCACTTAAGAAGGTATGAAAAGGACAAGAAATATGTTAACTCTACACATCATCTTTCTAACTATTCTAATGTTGGGGTCTCTCTTGAGCCATGATAGTAGTGTTTTTCCTTGAAAACAAGAAGATTTTCTTGACTAAGAAACTGCAGTTTCAGATAATCCACTTGTTTCAGTGGAAAATTATTTTATCGAACTGGTAAACAAAAAGTGATGTTATTGTCACAGCCTCAGAAGTTGAAAAAATGAGATAGAGACTGTTTAGTGATTCTGAGTAAAAATCATAATAAAATATGACAGAACTGAGGGTACCTCAGCCTTCTCTACATCCCACTTAACCAAATCTCTTTCCTTCTAGAGAGGGCAATATTTTCCCTAGTCTTCCTTTTGTCACCAATGTACCGAAAAAACTTTTCTTTTTGTCCCTGATGTCCTTGTCCATGTTTACTTTGATCTTTAATTTCACTTTATCTTTCCTAACATGATCCCTGGCTGCTTGGACAATCTCTGTGTATTCCACCCAGGCTACCTGTCCTTGCCTCCAGCCTCTGCAGGCTTTGTTGTGTTTGAGTTTGTTCAGGAGCTTCTTGTTCATCAAAACAGATCTTTGCCTTTCCCTCTTTGCTGGAATCCATCTCTCCAGAGCTATTAGGAGCTATCCTTGAATATTAGACAGCTCTCTTGGGTCCCTCTCTCCTCCAGGGCTTTTCCCACTGGTGCCCTACAATGCAGAGCCCTGAAGAATCAAAATCTGCTCTCTCGTGTTTTCAATTTTTTTCTATAAGGTAATAGGAATGCTTTTATATTTTTTACTTTATAATCTTCCTGAAACTTAAATATCTGTCAAAACTAATTAAGAAACCTTTATTTATATGCAACTAGGGATTTTCAGTATTAATTTGTTTTATGTAAAGGTCAATACAATATTTTTGGTCTTCAACAGGAAGACCAGTAACAGTTTTTCATCCCAAAACTCTCCATGGAGATCTAATATTCAAATGAAACAAAACGTACCAGGATTTCTGATTACATTGTGCAGAATACTTCAGAGCACAATGTTAAAATTTAATAGGGATTTTTTTGTAAATATTTCAGAACACATGTTGAAGAGCCAGCTCATTTTACACGTGTCAAACACTGTAAAAGCCCATTTTTACAATGGTGAAGTGTTACAATGGCCTATTTCAAATTGAATAAAACTATTCAAATAAACCTTTCATCCGTGAGATTGTATATGGCAAGTATTCATTTAATAAAATGTACATTAATCTTGCATTCAAAACTCCTGTACAGATCATTTATTTTAAAGGAAGAAGACTGAACATTTTCTTCACTAGGGATTTTTTTCTTCATTTTATACTACTTGGATTACAATTCTAAGTAACATTTGATTGCCAGTCTACACAGATGAAGGCTAATTTTGAAAGATAGAGTATTTTTTAAAATAAACTTTTTCCATACTGTTCGAACATATCCTTCTGGGAGAGATTGGCCTTGCAGAAAACAGCTACAATTTTATTTTCTAAAATCCTTGTCCTATAATTAGGGACAAATAAATAAAAGTAGACTACTCCAGTGAACCAGCAATTTGCCTGCTGTAGTTACAGCTGGCTGGGATTCATATTTGTCTGATCTATTCCCACAGGTGGTTTGTCACTGCTTGAGCAGAAACTGGCTTGGAGTAATAAACTTGTAGCTAGAATGCTGGTAGGAATTAGGCAAATTCTAACTCAAATTCTCTGGGAGAAAGATTTTTAAAGTCAAAGCTTGGGGTAAAGCAGCTTATCTGAACTGCAGAAAACAGCAGTGAAAGTTCTGGAAATAAAACAATAATAAAAATAAACAATCCAAATACGGAACAGAAAGTTAGAAAATCATTGGAAAAGTATTACTGAATTAGCAAATTAGCAAATTCCTAATAAATTTTTTATTTTCCTTTCTTTTTCCTTTGTGTCTCAATGTAGCAATCAAGTTTGTACATGTTCTATAGTACTTATTTTGTATCCATTCATTCATCATTCGTGTCCAGTCCTAGGCAATAGTGTCTGCAATGGTAGATTCCTAAAGCTGAAGTAAGAAAGATATTCTCCTTTTGAGATTGTTAAGAGGTTTGCAGTAGCCTGGCATAGTTATTTCCTGTACAGTTGAACAGTTGTGTTCAGGGGGAGGATGCTGGTGTCTCTCTCTCAGGATCTCTGAGGGAGAGCCTTAAATAAAGAGGAAGACTTAATGTTCTTTCATAGAAATAATTTTTGTTTTGTCTATTCTTGCTTTTAGAAGTAGAGGCTTTCTCGCAGGAAAAAAGCTAAAAGCTACTCTTCAGGGTTCAATCAGTTTTCACTGAGCCTATTCATTAGTCTTTAATGGTGTCCAAATCCTCAGAAATGTTTAGGAAACACGAGAAATCTAGAGGAATTATTCTGCTTAGATACTCTACTTGTTTCTACAATTAGTTATCTATCAGCCAAGAAGACAAATTCCTGTCCAAAACTTTTTGTTTGATAACTATTATTAAATTTATTTCCTTTAAAAATTGTATTTTCTTTTCAATAGGTTTATTGAATTGGACACAATTAACTGAGATATATTTTACTGCAAAGAAGTATTTATGATATAAGTAGAGAAAAATCGTTTTTCTATGTACATGCTTTTAGACATTCAGATGGAGATGCCTTCAGTCAATGTACAAAGTATTCTTTCCAGAATGGTAATAAATTACTCAGGATTAGAATAAGCTGGCTTCTCAGAAAATCATCTTTTGAAGTGGCTACAAGAAAAAACATGTGATATTTATAAACTGCTTTGCAGAGCAGGTGCATATATGAAATTTGAAGGAAGTGCCCGGGAAGCACTTTTCCTGGGACTAGGCAACTTTGAGAGTATTCATATGCAGCCTGAGAAATCTTGCCAAACCAGTATCAGAAGAGTGTAGGGGCAGTGCACTTAGTGCCCTGAGCCTGAGAGACAAAGCTGGATGCCAGGTGATGGGTAGATGTATATCTCAGGAAAAAAAGATTTTGGTAGAAGCAGCAGAGGCTCCTGGGATCTGGGAGACCATGCTGGTTCTGGCTGGGGCAGAGTCAATTTTCTTCACATTAGCTGGTTTGGGGTTGTGTTTTGGATTTGTGGTGGAAACAGCATGTATAATACAGGGATGTTGTGGCTGTCACTGAGCAGTGCTTGTACAGTGCTGCTAACAGGGATGTTTATTCAGGGATGTCTATTCTGCCCCTCATACCCCCTCCCCACTGAGGGAACATGGGGTGCACAAGGGGTTAGGAGGGAGCACACCTCAGACAGCTGCTCCCAACTGACCAGAGGGATGTCCCATACTGTATGGTGCCATGCTCAGTTTTTAGAGCTGGGGGAAGAAGAGGAAAGGAGATATTTGAAAAGATTCCGTTTGTCTTCCCAAGTCATTGTTAAATGTGATGGGACCCTGCTCTACCCATGGGAATTGGGGAACGAATTCCTTGCTCTGCTTGTGTGCATGACTTTTACTTTCCCTATTAAACCATCTATCTTGACCCATAACTTTTCTTGCATTTATTCTTCTGATTCTCCCCTATCCCACCAGGGAAGGGTGAGTGAGTGAGTGAGTGAGTGAGGTGAGAGAGTGACTGTGTAGTGCCAGTTGCCAGCTGGGGTTAAACCATGAAAGAAAACCAGGGATGTAAAAAAAACCCAAACAAAAAAAACCAAACCAAACCAAACCAAACCAAACCAAACCAAACCAACAAACAAACAAACCACAAAAAAACCCATCCCAAAACAAAACAAAAAAAATTAAAACAAACAAACAAAACACTCTCTCATTTTTAGAAAAAAAAGAAAAGGAATTAAGGAATTTGTCTTTCTGCTTTTCATTTAGCTCCTTGCAAGGAAATGAGTGTACTCCAGTTTTCTATAGCAAGGAATGAGCAAAAGGAAGCAGTGAAACTTTTCAAGGAGAATTGGAGGTATTTCTGCAAAATAAATTAAAATACTGATGTAGCGTGGAAGTGACAGAGAAAGGGAAGAAATACCCAAGACAGTAGTTACAGCTTTTCAGTGATATACTGTATTTCAGTAAGACTTCACTGAGCTCTTGTAAGACAGATGTCAAGCATTAGATTGGGCTTTCCAGTCCAATTTGCAGCAGTATAAACCCATGACAGGTTTGTGTTCTCACTGAATATTTGAGTGTATAGAAGATGAAACTACAGTATACCTGGATACTTTCTTATCCTGAGGAAAAAAAAACAAATAACAAATATACAAAAAATTTACCTTGTATGCGCTCAGATACAACATTTTCATCCCACAAGAATCAACACATTTTATGTAGTCTGTTCTGTCACCTTGGATGCTCTTCCTCTTATATAAACTACCTCTATTTTTTTTTTTAGATTCCACTGTATTCTGCCATATGCAGCTTTTCTTTTAAATTGTTTCTTTAGTCTTATTGTGAGAGATGCACATCAAAGCTAGAGTTATAAAACTGACTAAGCAAGAACAATAGAAAAGCTTGTGTTCAATTAAGATGCAGATTCCAGATTGCTGCATTGCTTGAAAACTGATGTTTCTCTTTTATATTAGTACTTCTTATTGAAGGGGAAAAATACTATCTTAATTACATTTACAGAACATCTAAGTTTAAAAAGGAACAAGCACTTACAGAGGAAGCAAATTCTGATGATTTAAGGTTTTTGCTCAGTATAAATGATAGATAGGATTTTCACCTCTCACATGAGACCTCTTAGCAATTTAAGAAGGACATTCTCTTCAGTGCTACAGGCAGAAATGCTTGCTGAAGCTCAGAAATGTGAAATGATGAAACCCTGATATGATCAGCAGAGGTGTCTGGGGACACGGTTGTGACCAAGTACATCAAGTCCAGTTATTAGGTCACTAGCTGAGAAGGAGATTCAAGAGTATCTCTTTATTCTTCCAGAGAACAAGACACTTAAAGCCCTTCAAAAAGGAATTATTTTTTGATAGGAAAACCACAGGTGAGCAGAGATTTGGCTCTTATGTGGTTGTATCAAGCTTATGCAATAGATGGAGAGTCCAGTCATTTATATTAAGTGTAAAACAAAACTTGTACTTCTTCCTTTTTATTCATGTCAATATGTAAGATGAATTAGCAGATAGAAGATGGAAAGCTGATGACAAATTTTGTGAGATTCTTTAGTACCTCCAGGGATTACTTGTGATTTAACCTATCTGATCACATTGGATTTTTGATCACAGCTGCCTCTTGAAAAGCCTATATTTGCTGGTACAGCTATTTGTAATCAGGATATTCCTTCTATAATCAGCTTAATGCCATTTGAACAAGATACCTTTCCCTCAATAACAGAATTCAGCTCTTGCAACCTTCATGCATCTGTGCACTGATATGTAGGTTTTGGCATCATCTGCTGTTCCTTTCCCCAAAGGCAGAATGAAGTTAAATTTTTGGAGGGGATTTTATTTTTTTTCCCTGTAAAGATTATCCCTATAAAGAATAACTGGATTTCAGAAAACAATAATTGGTGAAGTACAATGCTAAACAAACAGGATTGTTATATATATGCATGAATGTTGTGTGTATATACAAACACAGGAAAGTATTAATTTACAATAATATTAATTTGGTACTGAATGTACAAGTGTATTATTAGACTTTTTAAACTAAATCCATTTGTACACATGAGCAAAAGGTTATTGATGTTGCAGGCTCTTCTTGCCTTGCCACTTACCAGATCTTTATCTTTATAGATAACTGAGTGAAAATAAATACCAATTAGTTAGATCTATCCTATATTTTGAGGAATGGAATCTTCAGCATGGGAAAGGCAGGGACCTATCTGAGCAGCTCCAGAGGTGGACCACAAAAAGGATCATAGGGATATAACACCCCTTCTGTGAGGAAAGGCTGAGACAAGTACAATTGTTCAGCCTGGAAAAGAGAAAGATTTAGGGTGACCTTACAACAGTCTTTTAATACCTAAAGGAAACTGATAAGAAAGATGGGGAATAGGCTTTTTAGCAGGATCTGTTGTGACAGGACAAGGGGTAATGGTTTTAAAGTAAAAGAGGGTAAACTTAGATTGGTTTTAGGAAGAAATCTGTTTTTGTGAGAGTGGTGAGACTGGCAAAGGTTGCCCAGAGCAGCTATGGCTGTCCCATCCCTGGAAGTGTTCAAGGCCAGGTTGGATGGGGCTCTGAGCATCCTGGGCTAGTCGAAGGTGTCCCCGCCCATGGCAGGGGGTTGGAACTGGGTGATTTTGAAAGTCTGTTCCATTTCAAACCATTCTATGACTCTGTGATTCTGTGATCCTATGACATGGGAATTAGTGTTTTATTCATTAGCTGAATTTAACCAAAGTATCTCCAACACTCTAAAGAAAATGAGTAAGGTTGCAATTTCTTTTAAAAGTGTTTTATTAAATGGAATTTGGGAAATATACATTTAAGAGCTAAAGTGTGACAAAGCTATGTCAACTGTGTGATGTTTGAAAAACATGGGTAGCAAAAGCTCCCTGGACTTTGGTCCTACTGCTCCTGCACTGGAAGCTGAAATGCTTTATCACATGCAAACTCAATTTAATCTTTCCAGTTTCTGGAAAGAATTAGAGCTGTTATGGTCTGAGGATGATATGCAGGTATCCCTGCGTTCATGATACACAGGGTTTCTGGCAGGGTGGAACTAATGTGAAACAGGCAGGAGTTTACCTGTTTAACAGCAAGAAAACATACACAATTTGGGATATTTTAAAAGCCTGATAAAATTGCACCTCCGTGCCTTGAGGCAAAGGCTTGTCTTTTTTGTTCTCCATCATATTCAGTTTTCTGTAATAAAATGGGCAGTTTGCAACATTGCTACAGGATAAGACTACTCTAATAAATGTAATAAGATATTTATCCTAGGATGTTTCAGCTATACAGTAGAATTATCATAACCATAATTAAAGCAAATAAAATATATATTTTTTTAAAATGAGCCAAATTGAACTTGGAAACTTTGCAGAACANAAGCAAATAAATTTTGCCATACTTAGCTGCAGTGTGCAGACACTGAACTTTTTGTTTATGATAAGTAACTGAATTGTAGACCTCTTGCCTTTTCCTTATCCAATGTCTTTCCACCAATAATTCAGTTGGAATTTTTCCCTGGTTTCATGATGAAAGTATTTTGTGAGAGAATTATTTAATAAAAGGAATTTAGTCAGTGTTTCAGATGTATTTAAATATCAAACTTGTCAAAAATACAGGTGACTCTGGGGACCAGCTATCTTCTTTTTAATTGTAGAATTATGGAATATATTGAGTTGGAAGGGATCCTCAAGGATCATNAGGGGGTTGGAACTGGGTGATTTTGAAAGTCTGTTCCATTTCAAACCATTCTATGACTCTGTGATTCTGTGATCCTATGACATGGGAATTAGTGTTTTATTCATTAGCTGAATTTAACCAAAGTATCTCCAACACTCTAAAGAAAATGAGTAAGGTTGCAATTTCTTTTAAAAGTGTTTTATTAAATGGAATTTGGGAAATATACATTTAAGAGCTAAAGTGTGACAAAGCTATGTCAACTGTGTGATGTTTGAAAAACATGGGTAGCAAAAGCTCCCTGGACTTTGGTCCTACTGCTCCTGCACTGGAAGCTGAAATGCTTTATCACATGCAAACTCAATTTAATCTTTCCAGTTTCTGGAAAGAATTAGAGCTGTTATGGTCTGAGGATGATATGCAGGTATCCCTGCGTTCATGATACACAGGGTTTCTGGCAGGGTGGAACTAATGTGAAACAGGCAGGAGTTTACCTGTTTAACAGCAAGAAAACATACACAATTTGGGATATTTTAAAAGCCTGATAAAATTGCACCTCCGTGCCTTGAGGCAAAGGCTTGTCTTTTTTGTTCTCCATCATATTCAGTTTTCTGTAATAAAATGGGCAGTTTGCAACATTGCTACAGGATAAGACTACTCTAATAAATGTAATAAGATATTTATCCTAGGATGTTTCAGCTATACAGTAGAATTATCATAACCATAATTAAAGCAAATAAAATATATATTTTTTTAAAATGAGCCAAATTGAACTTGGAAACTTTGCAGAACAACAATAGCATTATAAAAACAATGTAAAATGTTTTTAATCTGGACAAATTAGCTAGCAATCTTAACTAGAATCAGAAATACTTTTGCTAATTGTATTTTAAAGATGGAAAATATATATGTCTTAGATCAATAGATTCACAGATGGGGAAAGGGAACTCGAAATTCTGAGATTAAAAAATAATTTTCCCAGATTAATTTAAATGGATTAAATTGAGCCAAGAGAAATGGGCATACAGCGAATATTGATGGGTGAGAAAATAATGAGATATTTACACCTTGCTTTCCCTTTTATTTCCATCCTGTGACATGTCTAATAGACAAATAATTATATATATTTGAAAAATAACACAGGATTATTTACATTTTTCCAAATCAGTGAATATTTGACTATTCTAGCACAGAAAATTCTAGTACAATAATGCTAGTGTAAGATCTATGCAATATAATGTATTATGAATAAGCCATGATATTTAAATATTTATTTAANAGCTTCACTACTGGCTCTAAAATTGAGCCCTGGAGACCCTCACTAAGTGACAGGCTACCAGCCTGATGTAAACCTATCTATCTATCTATATATATATATATATAATAGAATTCCAGAACATATAGAAAAAGTAAAAAAAAAACCAAACCAAACAAAACAAAAAACAAACAAACAAAAACAAACAAACAAAAAAAAGAGACAACAACAAAAACTAAAATAGTTGGGTCTTAATAACATATGGCATGAATTCAATGCTATCTTGAATGGTGGAATTCAATGATGTTATTTCAGTCATGGTAGCATAAGGTCTTATGTCAAGGAGTCCTTCACCCTTGCCTCTTGCTTTCTTATTTGTCTTTCTTTTGTGTCCAGGAGAATCTTCTATAGAGATCAAATGCCAGATTCTATTTCTCAGTTCTTTAAGATTTTTGAAGAGTCTGTATGACCATGAAATGTCACATTTTGCCTGTCTAAAGAGTTTTGGAAAAGGAGGAATAAATACCCATTTTAGAACAGCTGGGCTTTGAACATACATCTATGCATAGATACAACAAATTTCCACAGGTCAAAATGTCATTTCATTCTGATGATGTGTAACAGAAAGATAGTATTGTTTCTTATCTCCTCCAGTTAAGGAAAACTTACCTTTATCATCAATTATTTTATAAAATAAGCATCTTAATTCTTCCATGGAAGGAGCACATGCTGCCTTTGGACAATGCAATGTTTGACTGTAGTGACTGACACAAAGTATTGTCACAGTGAACACTGAGTACCGTAAGATCACAGACTCACACAATGGGTCAGGTCTGGTCCAACTATCCCAGAGCACACAGCACAGGATTGCACCCATATGGTTTTGGAATATCTCCAGTGAGGGACACCCCACACCCTCTCTGGGTGATTTGTTCCAGTGCTTGGTCACTGCACGGTGAAGAAGTTCTTCCTCCTGTTCAGGTGGAACTTCCTGTGCATCAGTTCCTGCCCCTTGCCTCTTGTCCCATTGCTGGGCACCCCTGAGCAGAGCCTGGTCCATGCTCTGACCCCTCCCTGCAGGCACTGACAGACACTGATGAGGTTCCCTCTCAGCCATCTCTTCAAAATCCAGCAGCAATGGTTTACAACAATCAAGCTGAGCTAACCCCAGAAGCCAAGGATGTCACAAACATGTATCTTCCTCCCTGACAGAATCTGAGTAACAGCATCCTAAAAGTAAACAAAAAATCTGACTTTCCATGTCTCTCTTCCAACACAGCATGCAGAGGAGGAAGAAATGGTGAAAAGAGTCCAGTCAGCATTTCAAACTTATCTTTGCCAACTACAACTTGGAGTGTGAACCTGTAATAAAGAATCATATTTAAGCATATTAGCATAAATGTATATGTGGAGAGAGAATGTATGTTCATCACAACACATATTAACTTTACAAGGATGCAAACATATCAGTGGATGAATTTATAACAATTTTTTTCATAAAAGTATGCATATTAACATGTACTGGGCATTATTACTCATATTTATCTAATGCCTTAGACAACTGGTTCTGGCTTGTTTAGAGGGTTGTTTTAGAGAAAATGCACATATATCATTCAGACCTAGAAACCAAACCTGGGTGTTGAAATACTTTGATAGGACAAGTGAATGACCAAGATTTTTGAATGTACTGAAGCCTAAGCACTTCAAAGAGTTAAAAAGCAGTGTTAACTGTTGTCTGTGAAAACTTTGGCTATCAGGTGTCATGAAGGTGTACAGAATTAAAAGCTTATGCACTAACATGCCCTTCACTCTGTATGAGAATTTTTATACTGATGATGCATTAAAATGCTTCAAATTAGCATGAGTAATTATTTGAATAAGAAATTATTTTAAAGCTTATTATTGTCAACAACTGGTTATAAGCCAAGGCTAATTACATTCCTTCAGCCTAAACATAATATTTGGATTAGTAAAAGAGAAGGATGCATTATTTACCTTGAAGATCTAGGTATGGCAGCAATGTCATTAAAGAAAAATTCATTTCTAAAAATCTTCCAAATTTCAGCCTCTGTCAGAGAGTAACATAACCTTTTTCTCATTTTCTCAGCTTCCCTCAGAAAAAAACCTGACTTGCAGCTATGCTTCAATGCACTGATGATGTGCACCGTAATCTGCTGTACAGAAAAAAAGCTGAAGACTGTATGCCTTGAGTCTGGACTTCAGGCTGTAAAAAGTCTAAGACTCTGCTGTCAGTTGTAGTTAAGATCCTGGGTTGTGTACTTCTTCCTTCTTCTTTACCTTCTTTTCTTTTACACATGGTAAATTAACTTATGAACAAATATAGAGGAAGCAAAGCTATCTGCAAAATCAGGTTGAAGTGACAAAATTTTGCACCTGAAAAGAGAAGGTCATTTTGAGAAGATATTTTTTTTTGTTTTATCAAAAAAAGGGTTTTTTCCAAAGACTTTGCCTTTTTTCTCTTTCCAGAGCTTTTGTTTCTAGAATTGAATTAAAAAAATAAGCAAAAAAACAAAAAACAAAAAATTGCTTTTCCTCTTTTAATGCTAGGAATATGTGTATAAATAGCCGCTGAAAGAATTAGATTACACCATTTTATATGGTCTGAGTATGCTCCAGGATACCTCAACCAAGCATTAGTTTTTTCATTCAAGCAATATTTTTTTGACAGGGAGCAACAAGGTCACACTGATCCTTTCTGGTGAATTTATGGACATACCAAATACTAACAAAACGCAGGACAAAAGGCAACAGAAAAAACAAACACAATAAAGTTCCACCTGAATATGAGGAAGAACTTCTTTGCTGTACAGGTGATGGAGCAGTGAAACAGGCTTGACCAGGGAAGCTGCAAAGTCTCATTCCCAAGAGATACTCCAGAAAAGTCTGGGCGCAATCCTGGGCCCTATGGGGTAATTTGACAATGCTTGAAAGGAGTCATACACATATTCATGAGGAAATACATTCAAACCTCAGAGTGCAGCAAGCTCCATCTTCTGGAGTAGTTGTACAGGGAATCTCAGGACATTTTGATCTCTCAACCTATTTGAGTCAAGTAAATTTCTTAAAGCAGAAGTTTAGGAGCAAGAGCATGGCATGAGACAGGAACCCTCAATGACTTAGTGAAGAACAGATATATACGGTCAAGAAATTCCATAGAAATTCTCCCTGCAGTATAAAAATTAAAGGGAAACATCCAAAATGGTCTTAAGAAACAGTGCAGGGAGATGAAGCTGTTAGTGTTGTTATGTTAGGAGTACAGAAATTTGGTAAAAGATTAAACTCTTGCTTTCCACTTGTTTCTCTGAGATCAGAGGGCTGGGTGCAGCTGAGCTTAATTTCTGTACTATTAATTTGACACTATATGCTCGGTTGCATTCAGTAAGATCCCAGGTGAGCAAACAGTGTGGGTTACACTATAAGTCTGGTCTCATTTATGATCCCAGCTTCACCAATAATATGATTTACCAGTTGAACACTGTAAGTCTGGCTGAGTTTAACAGAAACTTTCACTCTCACAGATTCACAAATAGTGTAGTTTATTAAACCAACAGATTCCAGATTCCCAATAGATTACCAGTGATAATTTACTAGACCTACAAAATATCAGTGTGTAGTTCTATGTACAAGTGTTCCTGGGTACAGTCCAACACAGTTGGAGGCACAAATCTGACCTGCTTTGGGAAGGAGAGGTGAGTAGGCTTGTTGATTTGTCTGCAAGATGGTTGCATCCTGATCCTCTGACATGAAGGACTTCAAATGCTAAATTATATTTTTGGGAGAAGTAAGGGTGGGACTGTACTCAAAATATGCTGTTACTGTTATATAAGGCACAGACAGGGGGCCACAAAATTTATATGTAAAAGAGACATATCAGGAGTTTCAGAGAGAGGTTGCAAAGGCTGTGGGTGTTGTGTGAGGGCAGAACAGAGCTGTGACATGTCAGTATCAATCCCTCTTCACGTGGCCAATTGCAAGACTAAGGGTCACCTGGCCTTCACCTGATAACTTATCACCACCATCAACAGCTCATCCTGACCACTGTAATGCCCTCATTTTTATTTCATGGTGTATCTCATGGAATCCATTCACAACCTAGCTGATGGAATATCTCACACAGCTCCTCAGAGAAGCCTTTTCCAAACATGGGAACACTGAACCCCAGAAAGAGATCCTAGCGTAGACGAGAAATTATTATAAACATAATGCTGTCAGGGGATTATAAAGAAATGTGTAACTAAATGTCCTTAGCATAGCAGCAAAGAACCACACTTTTAGGAAATAGATATTATTTCCTAATTTTTATCCCAAGTCAGACATTTACAATGCAAAAGTGTCTGGCATAATGTGATGTTATGGGGTTATCATGGAACTCTCCATGAACATTCTTGAAAGTGAGAGAAGGGAGCTTCAAAAATGGATTAGAAAAATGAAAGACAAGAACAGTGTTTTGATGTGGAGAGGAAAAAAAAGAGGAAGAACCTCCAAGCAGCTATTAGTATCAAAGGTTTCGCTTTAGAAATGGGTCCATGCAGAAATAAAAATTAGCAATAGAATTCTTAAAAATGGTTCCATAACACAAGAAAACACAAGAAACATATAATTTGAAAAATACAACAAAATGTATTCATGTGTGCTGAGAAGAGCAATTTGACAAGACTGTCATCTAGAATGATATTGTATTGCTTCCTATAAAAAGTGTTTATTATTTCACGCTCTACAAAATGTGGTTTTAATCCTTAAAATGCCAGTAAACTCAGATTCTGGCCCACTTTTGAAAGTCTAAAATATGGCAATCCACCAAAACACTTCACAACAATTCTTTGCTCATATATTTGAAGTACACAACTTCAAATGACAAAAAATGTGATTTATTCTGACACCAACCTTTATATCTACATAGTTTACAGTTTCTTTTTTTTAAAAAAATTTGTATTAAAAGATGATGTATTTATTAATTGTATTTGAAAGTGAAATATAAAAACTATTCAGAAATAGCCCGTATTATATAGAAACTTTAAAAGATACCATAAATTATTGGGTGGAAAAACTCTTTTTTTTTTTTTCCTAATCAGTGATGTAGGATTTTTGTTTTTTAAATAATCTGCATTTCAGTCACATCTGGAATTTCAGGATAATTCTTTTAAACATCTTCAATGTGTCGATTATCTGCTGCAATTCTTATCAGGTAACAAGATGCAGCTACACCTGATATTGTTCTATTCTATTGTCATTGTTCTTAAGGGGTAAACATCTTTACGCAGGTCACGTTTCTGCTTAAAATTCATCCCTTAAATCAGAATCTTTAGCTTTGTTAAAGTAAATCCCCACAAGAGTCAGTCCCTGTTTAGAGTAAGGCATTTCAAAATATTCTACAGAATAAAGTTTATTGCTGGAGAAGGCATTCTTAAGCAAAAGGGAAGGGAGTGGCTCACAGCGACTCTACGATGTGAGGATGGCCACTGTTTTTTAAATTTAAGGCAGTGTAGACAAGACAAAGCAGTTTGACAGCAAGAACATTTTTTCTGGTTTTTTGGTCACACTAGTTGTTGTACTAGGACAGGTGAGAGTTTGCAGGACATCAGAATAGGGATTGTGCATGCATAGAGATGTGCCCAGGAATGTGGGCACAAAGACAAATCTGCACCACCTCTGTGGTGAAGAGGCCAAAATCATTGACTGCTACAGGAAGCGAGAAGTGTAATCCCCCAATACAAAAGTCAGAGGCTTGCTGCTCTGAAGAACAAGACCCAGAGCAAACATTCTTCACAAATCACTGCTAATTACTGTATTATTTTTTCCAGAGTGACATTTAAGCAATATGACAAGAATGACAAATATAATTACAATGTGGTCTTAGAAAAGTAAGATTTTCCTTGGAGCAAAAAGTTCAAGGCAAGATTTGCATGAGAAGTGGGTGTTAGCTGTCAGAAACAAGGAATGGGAATGGCAAGACATAAACAAGCCCAGAAGGGAATCTCCTGCAATCTCACTTCCTCTTTACTAGCAGAAAACCATAGCATTACTCTTAAAAACTTTTATTGCATTAGATTAATGTGTTAATAATCAAAGTGTAGTTAAATGCATCAAAAATTTCCTTTTTGATGAAAAATGTTGACTCCCTTATTCTTTCTTAATTTTATTTTCTAAGGTCCTGTACTCTGGAAAACACTTGAAAATACATTTCTGAATATGTCTGTGTATTCTGAACTCAGCAATATTTTTACCCAGAGGTTCAGCTTGCTCTGTGCATTCGGTTTTTGATGTGAATGGTGGCCCTCTGATCAATATTCAATATAGATGAAGATTAAATAATAAAAGCAGACAAATATTTGTTTCTTCAACACATCATACAAAACATTTTTGAAACCTGAAAATGGGGAACTGTTAGTACACCATGCTGTGACAGGGCTTATTACAAAGAACACTACTTCAAAGTGACTCCTAAAGATTGTCATATGATGCACACCATCTGTTGGTTCTTGTTTGGCTGGGTTTTTTGTCTGATTTAATTACAGCAGAATGAGGCTTTGCTCTGTGAGACTGAACAGGTAGAATTTGTATACAAATGAGAACTTCTCCTGAAGGTTCAAAGAAACACAGGGAATACACCAATCCTTACCCTTGTTTTTCACAACGTGGAATACAGTAAAGTGAAAACAAAAATCAGTACCACATATGGACAAATATCTCCAGACAGTTGCTTTTATTTTTTCCTTCTTCTTTTCCCTATTGTTGCTGCTGCTGAGAAATGATGAAAAGAAGTAGAGACCCAACAGGGTAAGAAATATCAATCCTGAAATATCCTCATGGCACCTGAATCTCTCTCAGTAGCCTGAGTACTTATTATTCTCTATATCCAGCTCACAACAGGAATTCACCATGTGAAGGTCTCTCCTGTTTTCTTTAGGGATATTCCAGGGATTCATCTGCAAGATTAGGGAAATAACTTTGTACACACTTTTACATTTGTACAGACACATCATCTCACTTGTCTGTCAGTATAGCAAAAAGAAAATATTCTTGATAATATGTGCAAGGAAAATATGACTGATGCAGAGAATTCCAGTGTCTGGGAAAGGTGGAGCAGAGCACACCCAAAAGAATTTTGAATGGCTGAATAGTCTGCCGAAACAGATGCTCTGTGTTGGTGAAATACAGAGCCTTCTTTCCTGACAACTTTAATGCCTTTGAACCCTTTACCATGCCATCCTCCTGTCCATAGCAGACTTTTTACCAGCCACTTTAATTTTCCCCACTGATGCCTCATTGAAATTTTTATGATGCACTTCCCCTCCTATTGTGGCATCCTGACTCAGCCAGACTTCACTCTTACTTTCCCAATCCTAAGCCTATCTCAGTGTTCAATCCCCTGGTTTCAGTCAGGCATTAGTGGCAGTGACAAGGTGTGAGTAGGAGGTGGGTATAGTGGTACCCTTTGTGGGAGAAGGCCAAGAACTGACATAAGGTGATGATACAGGCAGGAGTAGGGGCATGGGGAAGAGTCCATGTGGCTCACCTGTGCCAGTTGTGAAGAACTGCAGCCCAGGGGTGACTCACATCAGGGCAGGGATGCCCCTGTGTTACAGTGACCTGTGGTTTAACCATATCTCTAACAGTTTTTCTTACTGTCTGAGTCAGTGATCAGAAATTTTGGTTTTTCAGTAAAAACTTCAACCTCTGCCTGAGAGGGAACAGACTTGAGGCACCACAGCCTGGGAGCAATCTGGACCAGTGCAAAGACAGGAGAACAAGATGTCAGGAAACCAGTAAGTGTTGAGTGACAGAAAGGAACCATTATGCCCAGCATGGCCAAACATCATCTCATGAGAAAAAAAAAATAAAAAAACCCAAACACAATTATGCAGATCACCTCTCTCTCCTCTGCAACCCAATGCCTCCCTAAAATAATTTTGATAGAGAGAATATACCCAACAGTGAGCACATTGAAAATAGAGGCTATGGAGGGAAGAGGATAAATGCTACATCAGTATTTCTTTGTTTTATATTCTTTTTCTTTCTGAAGCAAGGGTCAGAATAAAATTACCCCATGCATGCCATCCATACTTCACCACACATTCCTAGTCCTTTTGCCAGGTCTGTCAAGTGAACCTGTTTTCCCAGACAACTTCAGCCTCTGAAGTTACTGTAAGTCCTTGCTCCTGTTCCCTGTTTTAACCTGTCTTCCTGCACTCAGGCTCCATTATACCATCTCTATTTGGTAGACAAATATGAGAGAAGTGTGGAAAAAAAAGAACAGGGAGCAGAGCAGACCACTGGCCATCTTTGGACCCCAGTCTAATAGTGCTTTGACAAAAAAAGATCAGTAATTTCAAGGAGAATGTTCTCAGAGAATGGCCAATGCAAAGAAAATCTTTGAAGAGTTAAGTAACAGAGCTCTAAAGAATTGCTACTGAGCATCTGCAAGGTATTTAAAACCAAAATGGTAAATCTTTACTTTCAAGAACACAAAGCTGTTTGAAATTATTTTGAGATTAGGGGTGGTGGGTTGGAGGGTCAGGACAGACTTTTTAAAAATAAACACAAGATAATGATAGTAGTTTGTACTAAAACATCTGACAAAAATATCAATCCCATATTATCGAAGTTTGGGAAGACCAGAAGCAACTGTAAAACCAGTATGTAACAGTAATATGATGCTCAAGCATTACAATCTCTGTTACAAGTTCTACACTTGTCCAACTTCAAATACCTATTGCAATAAAACATAGCAAAGCCTTTATTTTATTATTTTTTTATTTTTTTTTTGCAGCATAGGAGAAAGGTGCCAAACTTCTTTGCAGGAAGAAAAGCAAGCTCTGTGCCAACTGTTGATTTATATAAATATCCTGTGTTATTTATTAGTGCAGTGTAGTGCCAGTATTGGCAGGTTTCTTACTGCCCTTAATCTTGCTGAAAACCTTGCCAAGACAGCCTGACAGTTTCTTCAAGTATGTAATATTATATATCTTGGCTAATCCAAACTTTAATGATTTTTTAAGGTAATTGCATTATATTTGAACAATTCTAATAATATATGCATATGTTCTGATACTTTCACTGAAAGGCTATCAACTATAAGTTTTTAATACTTATTGTCATATTTGTCTTCTTCATTGTTGCCTCAGCATGAGATCCAGAGGTTAGGAATTCAGCTCTGCTTAATATCCTTCACATATTTTTTCTGCATCTACATTAAAATTCATAAAAACAATGTGCAACTAAACTTGTTACTCAACTCTGAATTTTAACATTTTTTTTTATTATTAGGCTGTTGTATTTCTGGGAGGTGTAATAGCATTTCAGACATTATCATAGTTTAGCGAGTAAAATATTTACAAGGAAAAGCAGAAACCTATTTAAGGGATGTATTTTATTCACAGAATGATCGAATATTCTGAGCTGGAAGGGATCCATGCAAGGACCAGTGAGTTCAACTCCTGAGAGAATGGTCCAGTACAGGGATCAAATCTCCAATCATGGAATTATTAGCACCATGCTCTGACCAACTGAGCTAATCTCCATTGCAATCTTGATTTTTGTGCATTATCAATCATTTTTGCATGACCTATTTTTTTTTTAATTGCTATTAAAAAAATTTAGCTAAAATAGTCCAGAAGAGTACACACAGCATAATGACCAGAATTTTCCTCCACAGTCTCATAAACTGTCTGCTTTCTCTGTCTTTCTTCATTAGAGAATTTCTATTAGTACTCAGGAGGAATTTTCAACTTGAATGCTCTCACTTGAAACACATTTTACATGTCTTAAGAACTACAGAATGTTTCCTTCTGTAATGGTGGGAAAAGCAGCTGGTTTTTCATGTACAAGATTATCAAGTATATTTTAAAGGAGTCTATCAGATGTTATGCTGCGTTCTTCCTAGCTCTAAACTCAGAAAAGATTATGTTCTTTTTTAAGTAACATTCTCATCAAGTGAAAAGAAAAGAATTTCTATGCCAGAGTGCTGTTTGGAGTCTGTTGAGATTTCAACCATCAGTGAAAAGACCTCAGTGGCTGAAACAGTAGTTGAATACCAAAATTCAGACAGGCAGAAAGATGCTGCAGCAACACCATTCAGTTAATACCATTCAGTTAGTACTTAGGTAACAAATCCTCTTAAATGGATTGAAAAGGAGGAAATCAATTCCAGCTCTCAGGATATCAAACATTTGTGTGTGAGCATTTGTAATGAATAGAGAGGATAGTGCCCAGTTTTCATGTCAAGTCCACTTTGGTGAATGGCTCAGCATATTGGCCAAACTAGAGTTTTACCCACTACAGCTGATCAAGATTCCCCCTGTAGTAATACAAACTATTTAATTATTGCATACACCTACCTGCAAAATTACCTATGGATTGAGAGGAACACGCATTCCAAAATCCTAACACAGCTCACAAAATTTGTCACCTTTACCCATCAAAGGACCTGAGGAGAAAACAAAACTTGCTGAAGCCACAATTTTATCAAAATGTGTAGAATATGTCCCTTCATCATTGGAAGACAAATGTGAATTTGAAATGCAATGAATCTAAGTACAATGCAAGTCATTTTTTAACCACTGCTCAAGCAAATAGTATGTGCATAGACAACATATATTACGCATCTGCTGCAGCTGACAGAGAAACAAAAAGCTAGTTCATGAATATGTACTACTGGGAAATTTGATTTTTATTCTGTTTTGAAATCACAGGCTTGCTGATTCTTTGCCTTGAAGAGATTATTTTATGATGTGAATTTCCAGCAGCTTCTTAAATCTAGCTTAACCTTACCATTTTTAAGAAGCTTACCAGAACTGTACTGCATTTTATGACCCATCTTCACTTATCTCATTTTGAAAAACAGCAAAGTCACCTTAAAATAATGCACTGATATACTCAACCTGAAATTTAGTTTCTAGTTTGGTATCAAAGAGATACACAGACTTGCTTTACAGCAGGTTTTTAAGAAAGTAGTGCCAACCAGTTGCAGAGTCTGGGTTTTCCTGAGCTTTGAAGACACCTTTAAGTTACAAACTGAAAAAAATATGAGAAATTACTTGTAAGTCTGAAGCCAGATTAAATTTTATTTTACACTCACAGAAAGGAAATCCTGTCTTTTCTAGCTCGCTCATATTTGTAAGACACCTGAATTTTTGTGATATCTAGAACACAGAGATATAGACAGTATTTCTTGTGCAACATAAAGTAGCCAGAAGCCATCAGCTCATCCACAGAAAACAAAAGTTGTTCTTACTCATGTAGATAGTCCCTGTTCACTTAGGGCATGCCAAAGGGAAGGTGACTAAAACAAATCCAGGAAAAAACTATTTCACAGGGTTCAGGATGTTTCAAATTATTTTAGTGAGTGTATGTTAGTAAGCAAAAATAATTCTGATGCAATATCTTTCTCCTTTAAAAGGTCAGTTTGGTGAAATCAAAATACATAACAAATTTTTTTAAAATGTATTTATGACACCAGAATTTTTGATTTTGACTTTATTGTTTTAGCAATACTAAGAGCACTAATTTAGAAAAAATATTGGAGCTGTAAAATGAAGTAGAAAAGTAGAATATTTTTAGGATCTTATGAAAAATTAAGAAATACATGATATCAAAATGTTTTATCTCATGAGAAAATCATTTGTCATGAGCTTTGATTTATGTTTGGGAAAAAAGGTCTTCTGTCTCTGCTTTAGCAGGGATTCTTGTGTTTGATTAGTGACTGAAAACTATACATACATATATATATATGTACATAATTTAGCTTCAAGATGCATTTTATAGTTTGTTTTGGCAAAGATTGAGTGTATTTAACTGGAAAAAAATTATGTCTCTACACTGTTAGTAAAATCAAACAGCCAACCAAATTTAGAACCAAATCATAATCTTGTTGGTGCATTAAAGCATATCATATACTTGCTGTAGTCTGTCTTAGGAATAAAAAAGAGCCATTTAAAATACAGGTATGCACATGGTATATTTATTCATATAAATACCTTACCTCCTGCAAAGCATACCTTCAAAAGAAAATGCACAAAGTTTTCCCTGGAAAAGTGGAGTCTTCAATAACAAGAATGTCCACAAGCAGAAAATGTAAGAGAGATAATTTTGTTAGGAATTATTTTCTGAATATCATGGGGCTGGATTGTGTTGCATGGTTTTTGTAATGTGGAGTGCAGTGGTTGCTTTAAAGTTCTTGTAGTCCAGCCTCCCTGCCATGGCCAGGGACATTTTTCATTCTATTAGTTTGTTCAAAGCCCCACCCAATCTTACCTTGAATATTTCAAATGACAGGGCATCCACAGCTTCTCTAGACAACCTGTTCCAGTGTCTCACCATCTTCATCATAAAAAATATTTCATATGTCTAGTTGAAATCTGTTTAAAACCATTTCCCCTTGTCCTGTCACTACATGCATTGGCAAAAAGTTTCTCTCCGTCCTTCTTATAAACTCTCTTTCTATAATATAAGGTGTCTCTCCAGCTTTCTCTCCTCCAGGCAAAGCAATCCCATCTCTCTCAGCTTGGCTCATAGGAGAGGTGTTCCAGCCACCTGATAATATTTTCTGTCCCTCCTTGGAGCCATTCTGACGTGTCTGTGTCTTTCTGTGGAGCCCAGAGCTGGATGCAGCCCTGCAGGTGGGGTCTGAGCAGAGCAGGGCAGAGGGGCAGAATCCCCTCCCTGCCCTGCTGCCCACGGGGCTCTGGGCTGCAAACACACAGTGATAGTTCATATCCAGTATTCCATCAACCAATAACATCTGCCCTTCTGCCCAGGGCTGCTCTCAATTCATTTATCCCCCCAGTCTGTACTGATATAAGGAATTGCCCCAACACAGCTTCAGGATCTTGCACTTGACCTTGTTGAACTTCATGAGATTTGTATGGACCTACTCCTCATGCTTGTCAGGGTCACTCTGGATGGGATGATGTCCCCTCCCTCTAGCAAACTAACTGCACCACTCAGTTTAGTGTCATCTGTAAACTTGCTGAGGGTATATTCAATCCCACTGGTGGTATTGATTAAGACATTAAATAAAGAGACAACACCCTTTACTTATTTCTACTTGACTGAATCAACAACTGTAACTCATGGCCATGCAGCCAATTCCTTATATGCCCAACAGCCCACCCATCAACCCCAAACTTCTCGAGTTTAAAGGTAAGGATGTTGTAGGGTATTCTATCAAAGGCCAGGTAGATGACGCCCATAGCTTTTCTCTTGTCCACTAACACAGTTAGTCCCTTATAGAAGGTTTCTAGCTTAGTCAGACGTGATTTGTCAATGTTGGCTGTCTAAAAATTACCTTGTGTTCCTTAGTCTGAACACATCTTGCAGAAGGATCTGCTTCATAATCTTCCCAGGAAGAGAGATTAAGCTGATAGTTTGGTTGTTCCCAGGGTCTTCCTTTCTACTTTTTTTGAAAACATTTCTTTAGTTTCCCTTTCTACACTCACTGGGGGATTACTTGATTTTCAAATGTCTGGGAGAGTGGCAAATTGGCGACTACATCAACAAATTCCTTCAGAGTACTGGGATGTATCCTATTTTGACCCATGGAATTTTGTATGTTCCTCATGAAGCCTTGAACCCGATCCTCACTTATGATGGAGGGACTTTGTTCACCAGTCCTTGAGGTTTAGGGACTTGAGAGAGGTGGGAAGAGAAATTGCCATTGGAAAATAAGGCAAAAATTTGTTGAGTACTTCAGGCCTTCTCCATGTTGCTGGACACTACTTCTACAAGGCTGAGTATATTTTCTTTTTTTTTCAGACAACATTCTTTTTCTGCTTTGCATCCCTTGCCAAATTCAGCTCCAAATGTGTCATAGCTTTCCCAATTTGATCCCTACACATCTAGATGGCATCCCTATATTCTTCTCAGGAGACGTGCTCCTGGTTCCAGTGCCTGTGCATTTCATTCTGACACTTTAACTGGGTCAGAAGGTACTTACTGAGCCATGATGGTCTCATGCAATGGTTGTCCATTTTTTTGCACATAGGAATCAAGATCTCTTTCTTTTTCATTCTAAATGTGCTTTAACAGCTGTCATTTCTGTTCATCTCCTTTGTTCCTGGGGGCAGTTTCCTGGAGAGTCCCATCCACCAATTTCCTAAATAACTGAAAGTTTATTCTCCTAGAATCAGTGTTCCGACTCTCCTCATCATTGTGAATTCCATCAAGGTATGATCACTGTAGTCCATAATAATATCTCTAATTAGTTCAGCCGTGTTGGTAAGCAACTGATCTAATAACACTTGTCCTCTGGTTGGGCTATCACCTGAAATAAGAAATTATCCTCTATGCAAGGAGAATATCCTTGGAACAAGAGTCTCCTGTTGCTGACAAGCATTCCAGTTGAGTGACTCATCCCACCATGTTTCAGCAGTAGCAATCAGAACACAGATTTGATAGTTGCACTGTGGCTTTCAGCTCCTCCTGCTCGTCCCTTGTGCTGTGTGTATTTTTATGGAGGCACCTCAAATGGGCTGTTGATCACACTATAAAACATCTACTGAGAACACTTGGTCATGAAAAAGATGATAAGGGAAAGATAGAGGTGGAAGAAATGTTTTAGAGCCCCATAAAGAATAGCAAAAATTAAGAATTTGATAACATAGTGTTTTGGCACTATATTGTATAAATTCTTCGATGTCTTCACCAGATGATTATTTTTCATTAACGAACAGTGAGATCTTGGTAATTTTTTCAGCATTTCTGCCTTTATTCTACTTTAATGTAAGGAGAAAACGAAAAAGGAAACAGTAACCAACATTCTTCAGATGAATCTTTGGGTGCTTTTTAGCAGGCATTCCTGCAGTGCCCTCTTGTGATAACTGAACATTGGGCTCTTGAAATATTTTTGACAGTAATATAAATTAATAGAAATTGCCAGACTTGTTCAGAGCTGCCAAAAGTTTGTCAGGTGTTCAGACTCCCAAAATGACAAGTACCAGCTGCTTCAGAAGAACACGAAAAGAACTCAGATGGCTTTCATATCAGAAGGTTCCTCTGAAACTTTGTCAAGGTTAATTCCTGTTAAGAAAATGTAGAAACATTTACTTCAAGTTAAGCCACCATCTTATTCAGCTGCAAATTCTTTTACTGGCCAAAAAGATTTTTATTTATTTATTTATTTGCTTATTTACTTATTTACGCTTTTATTTTTATTTCTTTATTTTCCCTTCCCCCTTCCCCCCTCC